>ML660776.1:2849599-2961139 GCA_007570785.1 Antilocapra americana | reverse complement strand
CCACCGCGTGTAAGATAGACCACTGGTGGTGAGCTGCTCTGTGACACAGGGAGCCCAGCTGGGTGCTCTGTGATGACCTAGAGGGGAGGGGATGTAGATATATAATATATATATATAATTATGACTGATTCGTGCTGTTGTATGACAGAAACTAGCACAACATTGTAAAGGAATTATCCTCCAATTAAAACCAATTAAAAAAAAATAAGAAATTAGAAATCAAGTCTTCTTTGCCTAGCTCCCTAAATATAAAGGTGTGCTTTGTTAATGAGGATGAAGGGTATGGGGAAACATGCAGTCAGGCAAACAGCTTCTGGTGTAAATGTGTTACAATCCTTTCCTTCTGGGACGTGTACACATATGCACCTTCATATTCAGACCCACAGTGGCTAAGTTTGGGTCATGAATAATAGCTGTAGCAGGAAGTAAGTGTAAGAAGTGCTGAGCAGTCATGACAGTCATGACTTCTCAGCGGCCACTTTTTGCCCAGGTGCTCTAGGAGAGAGGGAGAAAGTCTTTCATTGTTACAATTTGACTTGAGACTCATCTTTCAATCATCTTTCAACTTTATGAATCTAAATATTGCTTGACCATGTGTGAAATTCATTTGCTAATAAATACTATTGATTTTTAGTGAAGTTGGGCTAGTTCATTTAAAGTACAGTTAGTAGATATATATGCAAAGGTTCCAAATTGAACCTCCGAGAATAATTTACCAATTATTAGTGTCTGTTAAGGAGATTAGCTAACATCTAATCACTAGATACAATGTATATGATATTTTATCTATCTAGTATAAGACTTTGAAATACTTCATTAAAATTGATGATATTTAAAGAAGACAGCAGAATCTTTTTAACTTCAAAGGTGAGAGTTATTCATCCATGTTTAGTGAAAAGTGAATTTCATTGGTATGTGTGCTGAGTCGCTTCAGTCATGTCTGACTGTGTGACTCTGGACTGTAGCCCACCAGGTTCCTCTGTCCATGGGGATTCTCCAGGCAAGAAAACTGGAATGGGCCACCATGCCCTTCTCTAGGGAATCTTCCAGACCCAGGGATTGAACCCATGTCTCTTATGTCTCCTACCTTGGCAGGTGGGTTCTTTACCACTAGCACCACCTGGGAGAAGCCGGTCAAATATCTCCAGTGCCACCATCTATTATGGATTTAAAGCTAAGTCCAAAGCAAATGCTAATTTCCTCAAAGGAACCTCAGGCAAGAGGAATAGATCAGGTATGAGTACAATATCAAAGTGATATCAAAATTCAAATTTATTTTGAATTCTCACAATAAGTGAATATCAAATAAATGTTGCTTCCTCTCTTGGCAAAGATTTGTACCCCATAATTACATTGATACATGTGCTGTGTCAGTGGCAGCAGTGAAATTCATAGTATTTTTATGTGAAATGCACTGTTTTATTGCATTAATTCACATTTAATGTGTACACAGTAATAACCATAAAGTATGATAACCAAAGTTATATATTTTCTTCAGAACATTCATTTAGAAAGCTTTCAAAAGCGTCTGAGGAAATTAAAATATCAGTCAGTTTACCTGCAGGATATAGAGCAAAAGCAGAAAGCAGTATAATATCTTTTATAAGCCACCCATTCCTCCTCACATACTGTTCTCACTTCTGGCTGATAAAATACAATAGTCATAACTCTGTACATATTTTTTTAAGTATGGTACACAAAACAAAGGTTTCTGGAGAGAAGGAAAATATACCTCCATCAGTAAAATTGCATTACTCCCATGATTACAAACAGAGGGTTGGAGGTACGAGAAAGCAGTGATAGCCCCAAAGCCTTTCTTGGTAATGGGCCACAGAAAGATGGCGCCCATAAAGACAGGGAGTCTTGTAAGAGGATGTGGAGGCCCTAGGGATGTTGAGAAATTACAAATGAGCAGCTACCCAGGAAACAGAACAAGAATGAAAAATCTTGGTCGTATCAAGGTCCAAAAAAATAAATAAAACACAGCGGCATGTAATGTTCTAAAATCTGTGAAAGAGGAAACCGAGTAATGGCCAATTTAAACTTGGTGAACACAAAAAGTCCTAGCAATACAGAAGCCTGCCTGTACCTTTTTCTTTTGCTTACTCTTCTAAGATTTGGACACTCTTGCTGTTTACCCTTAGTTGAATTCATGTTGCCTCATATCATTTATATAGTTTTCTCATTAATTCATTCTTCATTCATTCCACATTGAAGCAGCGCTGTCCACAGGCTTCCCTTCTGGCTCAGGTGGTGAAGAATCCACCTGCCAATGCAGGAGACCTGGGTTCAATCCCTGGGTCAGGAAGATCCCCTGGAGAAGGAAATGGCAACCCACTCCAGTATTCTTTTTTTCTTCCAATCTTTATATCTTTATTTATTTTTAATTAATTTATTATTATAATTTTAGGCTAATTACTTTAATATTGTGGTGGAGAATCCCCATGGACAGAGGAACCTGGCCGGCCACTGTCCATGGGGTCACAAAGTCAGACATGACTGAACAACTTTCACTCACTTCCGTGGGTTTAGTTGATCACTGTATCATGTTCTAAGACATGTAAAATAGTAACAAATCTACAGTTAGATATTTGTGTCAATGCTGAAAGTAATTTTTAAAAGTACAAATCATGAACACATCATCTTTTAAAAAACTTAACCGAAAAGAAAGGCGCAGCACAGAGCGTAAAGCGGCTTTCCTCACGACAGCGTTCCTCTCCCTCATTAAAATAATCGCTGATTTCCTTGAAGGTTCATTTAGAAAAACAAAATACACATATTGGCATCTGCTTTTCTGAAAGTATATTTAACAGTCTAAAGAGATGGAGTGTATACACATACATACGCACACTCCTGGTGTGTGTGCAGACATAAACACACAGGCTGCTCTGCGCACTGCATTTTCCTCCTAGCTCCCTGTCAGAGCTGACTGCGTTCAAGTGTCACGACAGGTCTTGGGTTGGTCTTTGTCCCCGATCCGTCTTCCCTTCTCCCTGGGCTCACAGTCAGACTACACTTACAATACTCACACGGTTAGGTGTGGCCAGCTGAGTCCTGCCTGACCATCGTCTGAGACTGGGAGAGATGCACGCCTCCCCCACATCTAGTCCATAAAAGTGGCCGTGCACGCTCCTCTCCCCGTGTGCCTGCGCCTGGATGTCAGTGACCAAGGCAACAGGAAAGCCAGGTGTTGAGAACATCGGAGCCTCTACCACTCTGGGTGTCTGACAGAACGCAGGGAACAACCCCCTCCCAGCCTCCTTACCTTGACCCTGACCAGAGCACTCGCCCTGGGCAACAACATGAGCAAGAAATGAATTTCATTATGTTGAGACCCTGAAATTCTGAGTTCAGAGTCAGCAGTTGATGTATACATACAGGCAGGAAAAACTAACTGTTTTTAATGTCTAAGGAGCATAGTTCATTGCTTACAAGAATCATTATTCATTTACGTTACCCCTTGTTGATAGGCATTTACGTTGCTGGTAAGGTTTGTTATTAATGATATCAGGAATAATCTTGTATATGTGTCTTTGCTTCCGTGTATCTCCATAGGATGGTATATCAAAGGCACTTTAAAAAACTTTGGTGCTCCAGCAGCTATACTAATTTTTCCTTCAAATTATTTCTTTCTTTAGTATTTAAACATTCTTCCTTTTTCACATCTTAATGGACACTTAGATTTTTCAAAAGTGTCAATTCTTTTTCAATCTAGTCAGTGAAAAATAAATTTCATTACCTGAAGCATTGTAAATCAACTATATTTTGATTTTATTTATTTTTAAAATTTTATTGAAGTGTGGTTGATTTACAGTCTTGTGTTAGTTTCAGATGTACAGCAAAGTGAATCAACCACATATATATGGATATATATTTTTCAGATTCTTTTCTCATATAGGTTATCACACACTTCAATTTTTAAAAAACATTTTTGAATTCTTAAATTTTAAGTGTGATTGTGGGTCTTTTGGTATAATTTTGGTCACTCATATTTCTTTTTCTACAAGCTGAATGCTCATGCCCTTTGCAGATTATCTAAAAGGCTATTTGTCTTTTTCATGTTGATTTATAGCAGAACTATAAGCTGCTTAGGAGAGATCTCATCAGATATTTCTTGGCTTCATTCTCTGTGCAGAATCTAAACACATTTGAACAGCTTCTGCATAGTTAGACATATTTACAGCTTTGCACCTCCCATAGTGGTATCGACCTCTGCATTCTGTGGAAGAAGACTAGAGGCTGAAGGGAGGTAAATAGCTTGCCAAGGTCAAATAACCACTAGGTGGTGGAGCTGGATAAGGACCCAGAATCTCCAGTATGAGAGCCTGCACTTTTTCTACAAAATAATTAACTTTTATTGAGTAGGTTTCTGTACACACCCACTAGAGTGCTAAATCAAAAGAGCCTCATGTAATCAGCATCATCATTATCCATTATCTATCATTCATCATCAGTTATCAACACATATCCATTGATGGATGGTGGTAACAGCCAAGAAAAACAGCTTACAAAGGGTGTTCTTTAGAGGCACCAACGGGAGCCATCCAAATATGTAACGTACTCTAAGAAAATGCCTAGCATTGAGATGTAGGCGAATCTCTCACCATGCTCACTAGTTCATTCCAGATGGTATAAAAATTGAAAACACTGGTGTCCTGGTGTCCTACTTCAATCATCCATAAATTTATATGAGAGCACATCTGTGCACATTTTATGCTAGGTGCTTGGAATACGATGAAGAACCATTAAGTTCCCATCTTGGAGAAGCTTGCATTTTTCTGGAGTAAATTTGAAGCAAAATTATAGTTCAAGTAGAACCCAGAACTCCTTTTCTATATTCCTTAAAGGGTACCGTGAAAACATTCAGAAAGGGGTCAATAATTGCATTTGGAATTTCTGGGAGCAGGTTCACCCAAAAGATGAAATTTGATCTGGATGTGGGCAGATGAGTGGATTTCCTGCATAGGAGACTTCAGGAGCTTTGCTGACATTTGGAGAATCAGTAAGAGTTGGAGTGACTAGCACTTTTCACCTTAGGTCATTAGTCAATACCTACATCAGAAAAAATGTACTGAAGCATATGAAGATAAATACGCTATGGTTGTGGTGTCAGACGCCACCTGGTAGTGTCAGTTTCCAGAATTCAGGAGGTTACAGTGTTCTGTTTATAGTTTCCAGGGTCTGCAGCCTGGAAAGGACTCAATAAAAATTTGTTGAATTGAATGGGTTTCTGAAATTCATATGTACCATTCTTGGGGCTGACTTGAATTCAGTCTGATAAGGAGTGCTATGCCTTTAGTTACATCTTCTGATGAAACAGAATCAATTTAGGAGTCAAAAAAAAGCAAGGACAGCATCACAACCCCCCAGTAGCATTTGTTCTTTTTAGTGGCTCTAAGGAGGTAAGAGCCTCCTTTAATGCTATCCCTCACTCCTGTGCCAGGAGTTAGAGGGAGATGTTTACCCATGATTTACATTCTCTCTACCCACCCCTCCCCATTGTCCATGATCTAAAGCAGTGGTCCCCAACCTCCAGGCCATGGATGGTACCTCCCATCAGATTAGTGGCAGCATTCATTAGCTTAGATAAGATTAGACAGGAAGTGCATGATAAATACACTTGAATCATCCCTAAACCATTGCCCATCCCAGTCCATCAAAGAATTGTCTTCCATGAAACTGGTCCTTGGAGCCAGAAAGGTTGGGGACTGCTGATAGACAGTTGTCAGGAAAGGCCTCCGCGGTCAGGGACTGCCTGTCACAGCCCCCTTTACTTCCGGATGGGGCCTCATGGCCAGTTCTTCCCAGTGAAGGAGGGGGCTGGTTACGTGCACAGCGGCCCACCTGCCCTCTGCCAGCGCCTGCATTTCTTTTCCTGAAGACGGTCCTCCAGGGCTTGCTTTGCCCACTCACAGAAGCAGCTTAGAAGTTGGAAGCTATCTTCCTCATCTTTCAAGTGAGAAGACTCTGAGCCCATGATTCACAGCGTATCCCAGAATTTCCCAAACAAGATCCACCTCTGGTTGCTCGCAGCGGTGCCTTGCTTGATAATACTTATTTGCAGACTTCCCCTCCCTGTTTCACTCCCTCCACTGCCCTACCAGCGTTGAGACAGACGTCTTAGAGTCAGACTGGAAAATGCAAAGTAAGGTTATATATTTTCTCCTAGATCTCATATTTTTTTCTTATTTCACTCTTTTGATTTATTGGAGTACAATCTAGTAGTTTTCTAGGAAGGATCAACAGAAGAAACATTTATTTTGATCCCATGTGTCAAAAAGAGACTTCACATTAGATTTATAATTTAGCTATCTGCATTAAGTGATAAATATTATATTAGATACAATAATTAGGTAAAATTATAGTAATTTTCAAAATTATTTCCATTCAGTTTTGGAACAGACTGCACCACTGTTTTTGTTTTTCAGTTTACAGTGTTGTTCTTGAGAAGATCAATATTATTACAATAATACCACCTCTTCTGTTTGTAATATACTCTCTTTCTAGAAGATTTCAGAAACTTCTCTTTATGCATATTTTCTGCAATTAAATGATTATGTGCCTTGGTATTGCTTGTATGATTCTTCATTGATCTGGACACTCAAGGAATGCTTATAAACCAGAAATTCCTGTCCTTCAGATCTGCAAATATGCCTTCTATTATATCTGTATAATTTCCTCCCCTTTGTTTTCATCTTCTCTTTTCCTGAAACTCTTTATTATTTAGATGTTTGACCTCCTGAATAGTTCTCAAATATCCTTCATCAAAAATTCTTTTTTTAATCATTTTTCATTAAGTTTTATGGAACAATGCCTCAACTCTATTTCTCAATCTTCTTATACTTTATTTTAGATATGATATTATATGTTTGATGTGAAAAATCTGCCATTATAAGCAGAAGTCCTAGAACTATATCTACACATATATGGCTTTTACAAGAAGGTTACTGAGGGGGAAAGGACAAAAACATGGTTTCATGTGCACACCTCCTGTGAACACAGATCCAGTAGTCACTGCTACTTGCCTTGCTCACCTTGTTCCTAGCCTAAAAATATTGGTACTGTCAGTAATAATGATAATGATATTTGCCAGTCTAGTTAAGAAGATGGAAATGACCCTAGTTATTTCCAACAGAATTTAACCAAGGGATTTCTTTATAAAAGTGTTGGAAAGACCAGGGAATCAAGAAGAAAGAGAATGAAGTGATACTCAGAGACAAGTGAGAGGGGCTGATGTCTAGATTAGTGCCCCCCTAGAGCTGCAGAGTAAGAAGGAACAGTGGTGTTTTGTGGAATCCACATGGGCTGTGCTGCTGAGGTGCTGGGGTGTCACCAGTAACACGGCTGTAATCAAACCACCACCACTGTTGCTCTGCGGGAAGCCGAGAGCTTGCGCTCCTGCAGACTCTGCAGGAGCCCTTGGAGCCCAGTCTTGCTGAAGCTGTTGCAACTGCAGCTGAGCTTCTAGAGCCCATAATTTGTTTCTGCTGCCACAGCTGCATAACCAGACCACTAGGGAAAAACCCGGCAGTCCCCTACACCTGCTTGCCTCTGTCACTGCTGCTGCAGCCAGAGGCCATGAGCCCATGTTTCTGAAGCTTTTGCGATTCTGCCCCCACCACTTCCAGAGACAGAAGCAGAGGAAGGAAAACGTATTATCTTTTCCACTGTCTTTGACTGCACCAGTATCTCCCAGTGGTTAACAGGGGCTAATCAGAAACTGTGTGTCAAGGGAGTCAGGTTCATGTGGCTTTGAGGTAGGAAAGTTGAAGACAGAGCTGAGAGTCTAAGAGCAAATAACCAAATACCTACACTTCTTATGTACTAAGTAGGTACCAGGATTATACCTACATCATCTCATTTAATCCTCACAACAACCGTTGAAAGCTTACATTTGAGAACTTCCTTGGTGGTTTAGTGGCTGAGACTCTGTGCTTCCAATGTAGGGAACCCAGCTTAGTTCCAGACAGGGGACTAGATCCCACATGCCACTGCTAAGAAGTTCAACTAAAGATTCTGCGTGCCATGATTAGAGACAAAGATCACGCAGCTCAAGAACCCACAGCTGTGATGAAGATGGAATATCCTGGGTGTGTGGTGTAGCCAAATAAATAAATAAGAAATCCAAGAAGCCCAGAGTCTCATACAGGATAAACCCAAGCTGAAACACACCAAGACATATGTTAATCAGACTGACAAAAATTAAACATGGAGAGCAGATATTGAAAGCAGCAAGGGAAAGCAGAAGATAACATACAAGAGGATCCACATGAGGCTAACAGCTGGTATTTCAACAGAAACTCTGCAGGCCAGAAGGGGATGGCAGGATATACTTAAAGTGATGGAAGAGAAAAATCTACAACCAAGATTACTCTACTGAGCAAGGATCTTGTTCAGATTTGAAGGAGAAATCAAAAGCTTTAAAGACAAGCAAAAGCTGAGAGAATTTAGCACCACCAAACCAGCTCTTCAACAAATGCTAAAGGATCTTCTCTAGACATTAAACACAGAAAACATTTATAAAAATGAATGCAGAACAGTAAAGTAAATGGATATGGGATCACATTTAACAATAATTACCTTAAATGTAAATGGGTTAAATGCTCAAACCAAAAGACAAAGACTGGCTGAATGGATACAAAAACAAGACCCCTATATATATTGTCTACAAGAGACTCACCTCAAACCTAGGGACACATACAGACTTAAAGTGAGGGGCTGCAAATGGAGATCAAAAGTAGCAATACTCGTATCAGATAAAGTAGACTTTAAAACAATGATTGTTACAAGAGAAAAAAATGTGACACTACATAATGATCAAAGGCTCAACCCAAGAAGAAGATATAACAATCATAAATATGTATGCACCCAACATAGAAGCTCTGCAATACATAAGGCAAACGCTAACAACTATTAAAGAGGGAATTGATAATAGCACAATAATAGTGGGGAACTTTAATACCCCACTCACACCAATGCACAGATCATCCAGACAGAAAATTAACAAGGAAACACAAGTTTTAAATGATACGTTGGACCAGTTAAACCTAACTGATATCTACAGGGCATATCACCCCCAAACAATGGCCTTGACCTTTTTCTCAAGTGCACATGGAGCATTCTCTAGGATAGATCACATCCTGGGCCACAAATCTAGCCTTGGTAAATTTTTAAAAATTGAAATCTTTTCAAGCATCTGTTCTGATTATGATGCTGTAAGATCAGATACCAGCTACAGGAAGAAAAAAAAAAGCAAACTATAAAGGACACAAACACATGGAGGCTAACCAACACGCCTCTAAAGAATCAGCAAATCACTGAAGAAATCAAAAGGAAATCAGAATACATGTCTAAGCAGACGACATGAAACACGACAACCCCAGGCCTATGGGATTCAGCAAGAGCAGTGCTAAGAGGGAAGCTCATAACAATATGTTTTTAAGAAAGTAGCTACGTTTGTGCCCCA
Organism: Antilocapra americana; assembly: GCA_007570785.1. Taxonomy (NCBI): domain Eukaryota; kingdom Metazoa; phylum Chordata; class Mammalia; order Artiodactyla; family Antilocapridae; genus Antilocapra; species Antilocapra americana. The sequence goes on along the minus strand of ML660776.1, from coordinate 2,951,673 downwards.
CGTTGTAGGGATGAGGAAAGTGACTCAGAGGTGTTGAGCTGAGATTACATAGCTGGGAAGATGGCAGACTCGGGATGCTAGCTCAGGTCTGTCTCATACTAAGTCGTGAGCTCATCATCATGTTGCTTCCTCCAGATGGTCAGTGAACCATGCTGCAAGCCTCCTGGCTGACCTGGCACTGCTGTCAGCCTCTGTGTTGGTGCTCATGGTTGGTCTTCTCCCCTTCAGACCAAGAAAAGCCCCTTCTGCTTTTTGTGAACAGCGTTTCACGCAGTAAAGCTTTATCCTAGGTGATCCAGCAACTTCCTTGACCCTTGCCACTCAAAGTGGAGTCGATGTAGTGGCAGCACTGGCTTCATCTGGGAGAGAGTCTCAGGCCCGTCTACCCACCCTGGGCTATTGAATCAGAGCCTGCATTTTCACAAGAGTGCAGTTGGCACCCTAGAAGCGACTGAGAAGGGCTGCTTTATGCCTTGTCCCTCTCCTGCTCAGCACACGCCTACATTCTGGGAGGGGAGGAGCGCTGATGGGGTGGGTGTCACAGTATCACCTGCCCTTGCAATCACCGCTCCCTTGTAAACTGTTTCTTGGCCTCTTGACTGAACCACTCTGCCAAAGCTTTTCTTCATTTCACTGTTGTTTTTTTTTTTTTCTTCAGGTGCTGCAGTGTCTCCGTCATGAGCCTGGCATGTTTGTGGAATCATGTTCCGAGTGGTCTGACGCCAAGTGGACACCAGTCAGAGGTTTCTTCTCTTCGTCCTTGAGCCTCACGTAGACTGACCAGGTACCTTCAGATATGACTCAGTGCTTCTGGACATGCCATGATAGAAACGATTCCCACCCTGCCACATGCTAAGATAGCAGGAAGCTTCTTTTCCCGTGATCTTATCAGCACACATGCTAATCCCACTCTGACGGCACCATTCATTCCCCGTAGATGGGAAGCAGATGTTTGTGTGCCAGCAAGCAGAGAGAAATGCGTGAATACACCCTTAACGCTCACATCCGCTCCTGCTTCTTGTTCTTTTGTCTGCTCTCCATGTTATGCGGGTCCCCCAGCAGCCCTGCTTGCCCCTCCACCGTGGATGACAGAATTAATATATTATACTTGTGTGATTACCTTCACTCCGCTTCTGGGAGCTACTGCCAAAATCCAGACATCTGAAGAGCATGATATGAATAGACTTTTCAGGGAAACCATAGTCGTATTTTCAAGCAATACATCAACGTTTATTCTGCTTCTTGAACAGCTTCTTAATTCTCATTGGAGTTTATTAGTCACCCTTGTTCTCAGTTGATTAAATTTGTTTCTAGTTGCCTCCAAGATTATATTGATAGATATTCCTCTTTACAATTTAAAAGGAACATTTTTGCAGCTGACAGAGTAAGACAAATGGAAAAAGTGAATGCCCCATACTGTATAGATCTGATTCATCTTCCACCCATCTTCTTATTTATTTTTGCCATGATTGGGAACCAAATGAACAGAGTGACATTGGGTTTTAGTAAGATAACTCCATTATTTTTGATTTATGGTTTCATATTTTTGAAAGCCAATACAAGTAAAGATAAAAGTTAGCTGGTGTCATTTGTACAGTCACTCTATTTTATGAGTTAATTATTTTAGGGTACGTTATGACTGGCACAAATTAAAACAATATGGGGGGGAAGAAAAGGTATTTATTGTAAAAGTCTATTCTGGTTACATTTAACTGGTTCTCTTTAAATATGGACACTTCCAAGGAGTAGGAAGTTTGTATGACATGCAACATGAGAGCAATAGGTCTGCTGAGCACTTTTTGTTTCATTTGCACAATATAGGATATGTTTATTCTGTGCTGTTACTGGATCATACATAATCTCTGTAAGGTTGCAGGGAAGAGAAAAAAGTCAAATAACCTTTTGTGGAATAATAAAAAACCCTTTATTCTGGCTGCTCTGTCTGGTCTTATGGTCAGTTGGAATCATGCTCTCTGAGGTTCGCTGCAGGGTGGGCATGCGGAAAGCCAGGCCGTGGGCTCAGCTGCGCTATCTGCACGACCCGCTGTGTCCTCTCACGGGGACACCCATGGCACAGATGTGGATGAGTGGACTCACCAACAAACAGCCCTGATGGCTGGAGCTTGCAGACACAGGTCTGGTGCCCACAGAAGCAGGGCTGCTGTCTCTGCTTAACCCAAGTCACCGGTCTCGGCAGCTTTGCTTGGAGAGCCCAGATGTATCATCATGAGCAGGAGGCACTCATGCCTTCACAGATTCTTTTCCATCCAGGGATCAAGGAATCCCTTTCCCTCTGAAGTAGAAGAATTTAAATGATGTTTTCATAAGTTGCTTCTTAGGCATTGCATAAATTCACACAATGTAACTTTCAGAAGGGCAGTGTTTTATGCACTGCCCAGAGCGTGGTTGGCTCCTAAGGTCCCCTGTAAACATCTGTGGAAGAAGTGCATGCAAAGGGAGCATACGGTTGTATTTAACATTGTTGGGGAAAGGGAAGGTCGGGATGTATGTGGTGACTACAGGAAATTGGAGAGTCTTTAGGGTCCCTGATGAGGAGTGTCTACACTGCCTGCCTCCTGGATGTGCAGAGCGGGTGACCTAGGTGGTGCTGTGAAGTGCTACAGAGCTAGGAGATGCGCCACTCGGTCTGGTCCTGCTTACTCAGTGCTCATTGTGTTTGCGAAGGGGTGGGAAGAACTATCAGGCCCTCTCAATGCCCTTTTTTTATTTTTGTAACTTTTTATGTTGTATTGGAGAAGAGCTGACTAACAATGTTGTGATAATCTCAGGTGGACAGCAAAGGGACTCAGCCAAACATACATGTATCCATTCTCCCCCCAAAGTCTTCTCCCATCCAGGCTGTCTTGTAACATTGAGCAGAGTTCCGTGTGTTGTACAGGAGGTCCTTGTTGGTTATCCATTTTAAATACAATAGTATGTACATCTTTAATTTTCTTGAAGAGAGATCTCTAGTCTTTCCCATTCTGTTGTTTTCCTCTATTTCTTTGCATTGATCGCTGAGAAAGGCTTCCTTATCTCTCCTTGCTATTCTTTGGAACTCTGCATTCAAATGGGTATATCTTTCCTTTCCTCTTTTGCCTTTAGCTTCTCTTCTTTTCTCAGCTATTTGTAAGGCCTCCTCAGACAACCATTTCACCTTTTTGCATTTCTTTTTCTTGAGGATGGTCTTGATCACTGCCTCCTGTAAAATGTCACAAACCTCCATCCACAGTTTTCAGGCACTCTGTCAGACCTAATCCCTTCAGTCTATTTGTCACTTCCACTATATAATTAAAGAGATTTGATTTAGGTCATACCTGAATGGTCTAGTGGTTTTCCCTACTTTCTTCAACTTAAGTCTGAATTTGGCAATAAGGAGTTCATGATCTGAGCCATAATTAACTCCTGGTCTTGTTTTTGCTGACTGTATAGAGCTTTTCCATCTTTGGCTGCAAAGCGTATTAAAAAGCAGAGACATTACTTTACCAACAAAGGTCCATCTAGTCCAAGCTATGGTTCTGCCAGTAGTCATGTATGGATGTGAGAGTTGGACTGTAAAGAAAGCTGAGCACAAAAGAATTGATGCTTTTGAACTGTGATGTTGGAGAAGACTCTTGAGAGTCCCTTGGACTGCAAGGAGATCCAACCAGTCCATCCTAAAGGAAATCAGTCTTGAATATTCATTGGAAGGACTTATGCTAAAGCTGAAACTCCAATACTTTGGCCACATGATGAGAAGAGCTGACTTATTTGAAAAAACCCTGATGCTAGGGAAGATTGAGGGCAGGAGGAGAAGGGGACGACAAAGGATGAGATGGTTGGATGGCATCACTGACTCAATGGACATGAAATTGAGCAAGCTCTGGAAGTTGGTGATGGATAGGGAGGCCTGGCGTGCTGCAGTCCATGGGGTCACAAAGAGTCAGACATGACTGAGCGACTGAACTGAAGTGAGAGTGTACATCAATGCCCTTTATACTAACACTCTTCCTCTGGTAGACGTAGCTCTGTATTCTCTTTCTGCACTGCTTCACTCTTTCCTCAGTTCTCTCAGAGCGAGACGGATAACAGTGCCATCCCATTTAGCTTGTGTGTGGTGGGCAATTGCAGAAGGCAAAGATGGTGAGCCCTGGGCTGCATAAAGCAGGATTACCCTAATGCAGTTGTGGACAGAATGGGATCTGGAAATACAATGTATTTGTATGCTGAGCAAAAATAAAATAGAAGAATAGATTGAAGATCAATATCTGGGAGGTCTCAAGAGGTAATGACTGGAAATGGTTCAAAGACAGTGATCTGAAGTCAGGTTTTTAATAGAGGGTGATGGCTGGCATTTATGGACAAGCATGTGAGAGTTTCAAGTCACCACTTACGGGTGGACACCATTAACTGCTCACACACTCGCAACTGGGGTCTTCCTCCTGTCTATGCAGACTCTTCTCCCCTGAGTTTCCAGGGACATTCCCGATGGAGTGACGTCTCTCTCTCTTTTATATTGTATTGGAACATGGTTGATTAACAATGTTGTGTTCATTTCAGGTATACAGCAAAGTGATTCAGTTATACCTATACATGTACCAATTCTTTTTCAAATTCTTTTCCCATTTAGATTGTTAGATATTATTGAGCAGAGTTCCCTGTGTTATACAGTAGATCCTATTGATTATCTATTTTAAATATAGTAATGTATACATGAAGAAGAAGCATAAGATATTAAGGAGAGGTGGCAAGAATACACAGAGGAACTGTACACAAAAGATCTTCACGACTCAGATAATCACGATGGTGTGATCACTCACCTAGAGCCAGACATCCTGGAAGGAAAAGTCAAGTGGGTCTTAGGAAGCATCGCTACGAGCAGAGCTAGTGGAGGTGATGGAATTCCAGTTGAGCTATTTCAAATCCTAAAAAGATGATGCTGTGAAAGTGCTGCACTCAATATGCCAGCAAATTTGGAAAACTCAGCAGTGGCCACAGGACTGGAAGAGGTCCGTTTTCATTCTAATCCCAAAGAAAGGCAGTGTCAAAGAATGCTCAAACTACCACACAATTGCACTCATCTCACACACTCGTTAAGTAATGCTCAAAATTCTCCCAAGTCAGGCTTCAACAGTACATGAATCATGAACTTCCAGATGTTCAACCTGGACTTAGAAAAGGCAGAGGAACCAGAGATCAGATTGCCTACATCTGCTGGATCATTGAAAAAGCTAGAGAGCTCCAGAAAAACATCTACTTCTGCTTTATTGACTATGCCAAAGCCTTTGACTGTGTGGATCACAAACTGTGTAAAATTCTTAAAGAGATGGGAATACCAGACCACCTGACCTGCCTCCTGAGAAATCTGTATGCAGGTCAAGAAGCAACAGTTAGAACTGGACATGGAACAACAGACTGGTTCCAAATAGGAAAAGGAGTATGTCAAGGCTACATATTGTCACCCTGCTTATTTAAATTATATGCAGAGCACATCATGAGAAACATTGGGCTGGATGAAGCACAAGCTGGAATTATGATTGCCAGGAGAAGTATCAATAACCTCAGATATGAAGATGACACCACTTTAATGGCAGAAAGTGAAGAAGAACTAAAGAGCCTCTTGATGAAAGTGAAAGAGGAGAGTGAAAAAGTTGGCTTAAAACTCAAGATTCAGAAAACTAAGATCATGGCATCTGGTCCCATCACTTTATGCAAATAGATGGGGAACACAGTGACAGATTTAATTTTGGGGGGCTTTAAAATCACTGCAGATGGTGACTGCAGCCATGAAATTAAAAGACGCTTGCTCCTTGGAAGAGAAGTTATGACCAACCTAGACAGCATATTAAAAAGCAGAAATATTGCTTTGCCAACAAAGGTCCATCTCATCAAAGCTATGGTGTTTCTAGTAGTCATGTGTGGGTCCGAGAGGTGGACTATAAAGAAATCTGAGCACAGAAGAATTGATGCTTTTGAACTGTGGTGTTGGAGAAGACTTTTGAGAGTCCCTTGGACTACAAGGAGATCCAACCAGTCCATCCTAAAGGAAATCAGTCCTGAGTATTCATTGGAAAGACTGATGCTGAAGCTGAAACTCCAATACTTTGGTCACCAGATTCGAAGAGCTAACTCATTTGAAAAGACCCTGATGCTGGGAAAGACTGAGGGCAGGAGGAGAAGGGGACTACAGAGGATGAGATGGTTGGATGGCATCGGCCACTCAATGGACATGAGTTTGAGTAAACTCCAGGAGTTGGTGATGGACAAGGAGGCCTGGCGTGCTACAGTCCATGGTGTTGGAAAGAGTTGAACTTGACTGAGTGACTGAACTGAACTGAGTGTATACATGAGGTGTTCTCTTTTGCTCCAGGCTCTTAATTTAAAAATATCCTTTATATTTTCTCCTCAGTGCTTCTCATCAACACATAAAAATCCTATCTAAGGGGATACGAAGCTTTTTTTTTTTTTTTTTTGCTTAAAAATTAGTTCTTGGGCTTCAAGGTAAAGATTGATTAATTAGAAAGTCCATTTTCTTCCCATCCCTTTATATTAAAGTTACAGTAAAGGTGTATGACTGAGATAAATTCTCAAGAGCACAGGAGATAGGAGGCATGTCATCACAGATAAAATGCTTGTATTTTTCTGTAGTTGAAAGATGCATGAGTGGAACTTCCCTGGGGGTCCAGTGGCCTCCAATACAGGCTTCCTGGCTCCCACGGCAGGAGTCCCGAGTTTGATCCTTGTTCAAACTAGATCCCACACCCTGCAATGACAATCGAGGAACTCGCCTGGAAAACCCAGAGCAGCCAAATAAATCAGTATAAGAAGGAGAGAGAGAGAATGAAGCCGACATATCTAGACTTAGCAAAAGCAGATGCAAGGGTGACGGCAAGTGAACGTGAGCAGAGGACACCACAGCCTAGCATACACACCAGGGCGCTCCCAAGTGGTGCCGAATCCTGGAGAAGATTCGCTGTGTGAAGCGCTGGCCTGTGGAGTGGGCACCGGTCGTAGCAGGGGTGTCCTCACCTGTGCTCTGAGAAGCCTGCCGTTGACAAGCCCTGCTCTGGTCCACACAGCTGCCAGCCGGTCTCCAGACAGGACTGGATACCCAAGGCCACAGAAAATGTGAGGAAAGTGCAAGAGAAGAGGCCAGAATAAAGAGGGGGGCAGCCTGACCACAGAGAACAGGGTTGTAATTTCGTTCATATTCTCCAAGAAGATTTAAGAAAGTAGTGCCTGTGTAGAACAAGGATAGAATTATCTTTAAAAGTGAAGAGAGGGCGTCTAGAAATTAAAACAGGGATTCAAGAAATTCTTTTAAAAATTAAAATTCAGTAGAGGTTTTGAATAAGAAAAATTTATAATATCCCCGAATATAGTTATCCCTATAAAATGGAATTTCGGCTTGCTACCATTATATGATAATAAATAACCTGTGAGTCAATTTAAAAGTAAAATAAGAAATACTTCAATTGTTTAAAGACAATTTAGGAGAAAATCTTTGTGACTTAGAGAAGAGGCGGATTTCTTAAATTAGAAACCCCTATTCTCAGTATTTCTATGTCAAAGTAAACGCAATGAACAGTTTACCTGTAAGTGTTTCTAGATTTTCATACTCATGCAATACGTTTGTATGTATATAAACACATTTGCACCCACACTCTCCTCATGTATGTATCTTTCTCTTTATTCAAATGATAGCACACTAGATGTGTGTTGGGAGCCTTGTTTTTTGCTTTGTTTTACTTAATAACGTTGTTTGGGAATTTTCTTGTTAATGTGTATTGATGAACCTCGTTTATAGTGACTGAACAGTGCCCAGCACTTCAGGTGTCATATTTAGGTGACTGGTCTCCTATTAACTCACACCTATGTTGTTGCCAGTTCGTAATGTTACAAACCACTCTTCAATGAGCATCTTCATAAATGCTTAATGGCAAACTTTTAAAAGTATATTCACAGCTGTAGAACTGCTTCCTTACCATCACTCTAAAATATCATATTCATCGTACTATATTCCTGCTCCAGAATTTCAGAGGCCCTGTGACACCTGGAATAAGATATTTAACCTCTAAAACCTGGCAGGCCATGCACGGCCCATGTTGACTCCACTGTGTGTGCTGCCCGTTATCAGACCCCCATGGACACGCGATCAGGTGTCTGTTGAACATGACGTGCCACCGGGTCACATCATGCCCATCTCTGTCCCTGGGTCCCCTCGAAACTGAAAGGGAAAGTCGCTCAGTCCTGGCCGACTCTCTGCGACCGCATGGACTGTAGCCCGCCAGGCTCCTCTGTCCCTGGAATTCTCCAGGCAAGAATACAGGAGTGGGTAGGTGTTCCCTTCTCCAGGGGATCTTCCCAACCCAGAGATTGAACCCAGGTCTCCAGCATTGCAGGCAGATTCTTTACTATCTGAGCCACCAGAGAAGCCTGGATTCCATCCAGGCCTTTGTTATTTTCCAATCAATCCATTGCTACTGAGCAGCAGAATGCTGGGAACTTGAAGTCACATAGACCAGACTTGATCCTGATTACTGCCCCAGCTTCTGGACCCTGGACAGTTATTTAACTTGGCTGGACCTCAAATCTCTCATCTATAAATGAAGATAATAATGTTTCATAACACTGAATGAGATCATGCTTATAAAGCCTGGCATAAAGTGCTTGATGAATCCTACTTTGTCTTCTTTGTATGTTCCTTTGGATTGAGAATAAATTCCACCTTAGCTGTAAAAATCACTCCCTACCTTCCGCCTTCGTTTTAGGCTATGATAATTTCTCCTCCTGTGTTGCCTTACAGCACTTCTTCTTGTCAGATACTTTCATTTCCTTTAATTAAAAAAAATATATTGAGCTCTATTAGATGGTAAAAATCGTGTAAAGTGCTCCACTTAAGACTTGATACGAAGTAAGTGCTCTATAAATATTTCTGTGGCTGTTGCTGTTATTGCAAAGGCAACAGTCACTCATGCCCCAGTGGTAACAGCACTTCCACTGATGACTTGTTTGTTCATGAGAAGAAAAAGGGACGGTCAAAGTCACGGTTCAGGGCATACCCTACAGACCCACAGCCTGGGTTAGACTCTTAGCTAGACTGTTTCCGGTAGTATGCCCTTTGGCGTCCTTCATCTCTCTTCTTAAGATGCCTAAAATAGTTATCTAGTCATAGACTTGTTTTGAGGATTAAATAATCAAAACATAAAAATAATGTAAATACTTGAAAAATAAAAGCACTTTATATGCTTTATCTATTGCTGATTTTTTTTAGCCTTTTCAGTGCTGACCCCAGCCCCACCCCCCAAATATTTTCAAAGCTCCTAAAGACAGAGATGCATATTTATACCTAGCTTATCATTTCATGCAGGAAAAATAAAACAACAGATGGCAAAATGTGAGTCTAGTATGAAGCCTGAAGCACTGGGAAAGCTCTGTAACAGCTGGTTTCCTTCTCCTTATCTTGTCTACCACACCTAGTAAGCAGTTCTAGGAACTGCTCCTTAAGCATTTTTTGAAGAGAATAAATGAATATTGATTTTTTTTCTATATGCCAAGGAAAATCATTAAATATAGAGCATTATAATTCAAAAGACTGCCTGTTATTCCATGAAAATCTGGTTTGGTAAAATCATGCCATCTCCATTCTAGTACTTACATCATTTGCTATATCCTGACAGCCTCAAAGTTCTTGACATATTTGTTCAGGAGCCCTGAGCTGCAGCGAAGTGTTTAAATCAGACTGTCTTAATTTTCTTTTAGCCTGACCTTCATTTCTTTCTCTGTTTTCTGTGTTCCTTTCCTTCCCTTTACTGCTCACTTGCACTCATATGTAAATCACTGAACTGTCACTAAATGGAAAAATAGCTTTTCTTTACCAAAGGCTCGTTAGAATCGTTCTCCACAGCTTCTGTCTGAAGCATTTTCAATGTTTCAACATTTTACTAGGTGAAGCTGTGAAATCAACCTTTCAATATTTCACAGTGGAAGCCTTTGATCTTGAAGTCATCTTCAGTTTGACAACTATGGTGTAAAGTTAGTCCCTGAATAAATCTGAAAGGTGATGACGTATAGGAAGACCAAGACACGGATTATTAGGCTGGCTTTGTAATAATTTTGCCCCTGGCATGATTGAGATATAATTGGCATATGCCGCATGGAAGTTTAAGATGTGATGATTTGAGGCACCTCTATATTGCAAAACGCTTAACACAATAAGGTTAGGTGGCATATTCATCACCTCACATGTATGTGTGTGGCAATAACACTTAAGATCTATACTCTTAGTGTCTTCTGATTGTGTAATAAAGTTCTGTTCACTGTGGTCACCATGCTGTACATTAGATTCCCAGAACTTACTCACCTCATACCTGGAACTTTGTACTCTGATCAACACCTCCCTGCCCCCACCCCCTAACTGCTGGGCCCTGGATTCCACCCTTTCATTCTCTGTCTGTGTGAATCTGACTTCTGTGGTTTCCACATCTAAGTAAAGACACTGACTGTTTCTCTTTCTTTTCCTGACTTCTTTCAGCTAGTATGACACCTTCAAGGTCCAGCTAAGTTGACACAAAAGTCAAGGTTTTTCCACGGCTGGGTAATACTCTATTCTTTGTATTGGTTTACACATGATATGTAGAATCAATGTGTTAGAATCGTATATATATAAATCTACCATATTTTTATCTGTTCATCTTTTGGTAGACATTTGGGTTGTTTCCATGCTTTAGCTATTGTGAATAACGTCACAATGAATATGGGAGTGAAGTATTTCCTAAAGATAGTGATTTTATTTCCTTGGATGTATAGTATACTCAGATGTGGGATTGTTGGACTGTGTGGTAGTTCTTTTTTAAATTTTTTGAGGGAGCTCCATACTGGTTTCTGCAGTGGCCCCACCAGTTTTCATTCTCACAAACAGTGCATGAACATCGCCTTTTCTCCAGATCCTCACCATTATTTGTTATTTCTTGTTTTTTTGGTAATAGTCATTCTAACATACATGAAGTAATGTTGTATGTGGTTTTGATCTGCATTTCTCTGATCATTAAAATATTTTCTCATGTACCTATAAGCCATTTTTATATCTTCAATGGAAAAATGTATATTCAATTTCTCCATCTATTTTTTATTTGGATTATTACTTTTATTAGTCAGTTGTATGAATTCCTTATATATGTTGTATATCAAATCCTTATCAGATAGATGGTTTGCAAGTATTTTCTCTCATTCCGTAGGTTATCTTTTCATTTTATCGATTGCTACTTTTTCTGTGCAGAAGCTTTTTAGTTTGATGTAGTCTTACCTGTTATTTTTGCTTTCGTTGCTTACACTTTGGTGTCATATCCAAAAAATCATTGTCAAGACCAATGTCAATGTCAAAGAGCTTTTGCCATATGTTTTCTAGGAGTTTATGGTTTTGGGTCTTTGATACATGTTGGCCTTTAATCCCTTTTGAGTTAATTTTTCTGAGAGTGGTATATAGGAGGATCCCAGTTTCATTCTTTTGCTTGTGTTTCTACAATTTTCACAATAATATTCAAGAAACTATTCTTGGCTCCCTTGTCAAATGTCAGTTGACCATGTATGCTGCTGCTGCTGCTGCTGCTAAGTCGCCTCAGTCGTGTCCGACTCTGTACGACCCCACAGACGGCAGCCCACCAGGCTCTGCCGTTCCTGGGATTCTCCAGGCAAGAGGAGTGGGTTGCCATTGCCCTCTCCTGACCATGGAAACCTTAGCTTATTTCTAAGCTCTCTATTCTGTTCCTTTGGTATGTATGTCTGTTTTTCTGCCGGTAACATACTAGTATACAGTTTTGATTGCCATAGATTTGTGATAAATGTTGAGATCAGGAAGTGTGATGCCTCCAGCTTTGTTCTTCTTTCTCAAACTGCTTTAGCTATTCAAGGTATTTTGTGGTTCCATATGCATTTTATGATTGCTTTACTACCTCTGAGAAGGATTTTGTTCTTTAATATTTATTACTGCCTTTCTACTCTCTCCTCTTCCTCCTCTCCTTTCCTAACTTATCCTCTCTTCTTCTTCAAAAACTCCATAACTTTTGATATTATTCCATAGGTCCTAAACTATTCATTTTCTCTAGCTTATTCTGTTCTTCAAAGTACATAATTTGCATACTGATACTTCATTGAATTCAGTGATCATTTTTAGGTTGCCAATTTATGATGAAGGCTAGTGAGTGATTTTTTTCCCAAATATTATATTTTTCAATTCTACAACTTCCATTTCGTTCATTTTTATAGTTTCCATTCCTATTCTGAGCTTTCCTGTCTGTTCATTCATCACGACTGTGTTGTCCTTTAAAATATTTTTAAGGCCTGCTTTAAAGTCCCTGTCAGATAATGTCAATGTCTGGATGTTTGGTATTGACTTATATGGACTGCTTTTCCCCTCAAATATGAGTCACAGATTTATTCTCACTTCTAGTAACTTTTGGTCATATACTGGTCACTACAAATCATAAAATAAAGGGAATCTGAATTATGCTGTTTCCCTTAAACAATGTTGACTTTTTTACAGCTGACATATAAATCACTGGTGTATACTTTTGTTCTTATTAGGCTTGGATTTATTTCTTTTTCAAGTTTTATTTATATTTATTTTAAACTTCATTCAAGGGCGTGTCCTCACTCTAGACCTTTGTGCTTAAGATGCTGTTTCTGTGAAGTCCCAGCTGAAGAAGTTAGGTCTCTTCAGTTTGACTGGACTAGGATCCCAGTAAATTCCAGTGCTGTATGCCCTCTAGTTTTACTCTCCAGCTCTCGGCCCTGACAGAACCATCTTTGCTAGGCCCATGGGGCCTCTCTGCACACAGGCAGCCCAGCCCTTGGCTAAGCACTCTCTGACCATCCTCACACTCTGCTGGACACCCTCTCAGCTCAGTTTCTCAGGTAACATGCCTGATCAGTTCCAGATGTCTCAGCAGCCCAGATGGATTACCAGTCTGTTCTTCCTTGGGTCGGTGAGACCACCCGCCTGTCAGCCCTGCTTTCCTGCCTTTGGGAAAGTTGGGTGATTGTGGAGCAATCATGATTAAGATTTGTCTTGATGCCTTAGCTTTGTCTTCTTTCAAGGATTGTAGTGTTACTGCTTGATTTCTGAAACAATGGCTTCATATATTTTCCAGCTTTATAGTTCTTTTGGGGAAAAGGGCATCTGTCTATTATGAGTTACTTTGTAATGATTAAAAGCTGAAGTTGTGTTCAGGGACTTCCCTGGTGGCCCAGTGGTTAAGATGTGTGGTCCCCCTTGAACTGCTGGGGGTATGGGTTCAATCCCTGGTTACAGAACTAAGGTCCTACTTGCCATGCAGTGTGGCCAAAGGAAAGAAAATTTTATTTCTGTAAATGTTGTTTTCAAATATACACTTTATCTTGGCTTGATTTTACTGGAGTATGGTTGACTTACAATGCCGTGTGAGTTTCTGCTGTGTGGCAAAGTGAACCAGTTATACACATGCCTGTATCTACACTTTTTAAGATTTATTTCCCATGTGAATCGTTGCAGAGTTTTGAGCGACATCCTTGTGCTGTACGTTCTTATTAGCTTTTATATACAGTAGTGTACACATGCCAATCCCAGTCTCCCAGTTTATCCCTCCCTCCCAAATAGATGTTTTAAACCAGTTTTCTATAACATTTCTAGTCTTAACAGTAAAATCAGATAGCGTGTTAGGATGTTTTAAATAACTCTCCACAGAAACAAAACCCAACACCCCCTGTTACTCATAAGCATGCCGTGTGTGCTAAGTCACCTCCGTCATGCCCGATGCTTTGTGACCCCCTGGGCTGTAGTCCACCAGGCTTCTCTGTCCATGGGGATTCTCCAGGCAGGAATACTGGGGTGGGTTGCCATGCCCTCCTCCAGGGGATCTTCCCAATCTTCTCAAAACAGGGAAATTCTTTAGGAGTTTTATATAACATGGATTAAATATATTTTAATAAAAGTAGATTAATCTATAAATTTCTTCACAATTTGATTAGTAGCAATGTTTTATATTTATATACATTCAAAGATAGAAATAGGTCATGGGGATTCTATATATTTATATTTATGTTCCAAATTAAGCATTATATTTTAAAATATTTAATCTTTCCTTAGGGAAGAAGAACTCAATTATTTCTTTATTTCAGCAAATCACCTCTACTTAGAGTCTACAAATCATGCTTAATTTAGGTAGGGACCTTTGTCTCTTAAAGACAGAGTTCAACTTACCAAACCAATTTCCACCAGGACCTTTACTCTCAGTGGAGGAAAACTCAATAAATGATAGTGCCATTAAGCTTTTTTATTTCCATAATATAGTAAGAGTCTACTAAAAATTTAACCCAATACCAAAGAGACAGAATGTGGTACCTCAGATATTTAAACTAAAATTTCAGCCAGAACACCCCTAGGAGAGATTTTGAAAGTATTTACAATATATTTTACAGATTGTTGCTAAGAGCTTTCCATAATTCATCTTCCAGATGTAGACACATTAATGAATTTAAGTGTATTAATTTTCCTCCAGTATTCACAATTTATTATTGGCTTGGTTTGTCACTGAGATGTTAAAAGGGACTCAAGGTCTGCAACAAATGCTTTTTAAGTGCATTGGGAATGATGAGTTATATTCATTTTAACATAACCAAGTCCTTTTAAAGGCTCTATGTTGTCAGTGTTAAGATTTTTAAGTCAGAATTTCCTTTAATAAATGCATCAGTGAAACATAGAAAAGACTAAGATAGGCATTTAACAAACAGGGAAATACATTAGACCAATAAACTGATGAAAAGTTCCATGTTTTAAACATTCCCTTAAATAACCAGGAAAATGCAAAGTGAAACTACAATAAGGTATCATTGCCTGCCCAACAAATTGGCAAAAATTCTTTAAAGTGTGATAATACATAATGTTGGCAAAGATGTAAAGCAGCAGGAAACTCTCATGTTTCATCAGAGAGTGTACATTAATATAATCACATGAAAAGTAATTGATCATTTTTCTAGCAAAATTAACTGTAACATAGTTTATCTGACAACTTTGAAAATTCACTTAAAGTGCATAGCCTGGGAAAAGTGGTGGGATATTAACATCAGGATAGCTATGAAAGAATGGTCATCGCAGCATTGCCTGCAGTAGATTAAAACTTAGGAACAATCCATTAGCCAGCATAACGGATAAGAGAATTGTGTTATTTCTATACATTGGATGCTATACTGAAAACAAATGAAAAAATTAACTACAGCTACTCAAAATAATGTGGATAAATCTCACAGGCATGATATGAAGTGAAAAAAGTAGTCTTAAAATAATACATGCATTTTTAAAATCATATACAATTCAAAAGAGTTAAATCAACTGCATTGTGTTAAGAATGCATGTGTGAATAAAAAAACAATGTGTGCACGCTCAGTCGCGTCTGACACTTTGCAACCCCACGGGCTGTAGCCCACCAGGCTCTTCTATCCATGGGGTTTCCCAGGCAAGAATACTGGAGTGGATTTCCATTCTCATCTCCAGGGGATCTTCCTGATCCAGGGAGGGATCGAACCCACGTCTCCTGCCATCTCCTGCATTGGCAGATGGATTCTTTACCACTGAGCCACCTGGGAAGCCCTGGAAAAATTGTAGAGAAGAGCAACAAAATGACTTCTGTGAAGATCAGGAGAACGGCTCTTGCCCAGGGGAAGGACAAGAGCTGCAGCGGAGGGAAGCAGGTGGAGGCTGCTGGGCAGCTGGCACGTTTTCTTTCTTTTTTAAATTGATGTATAGTTGGTGTGAAATATTGTATTTGTTTCAGGTATACAGCATGGTGACTAGATCTCAAATAAACCATGACATGATCACCCCGCTAAGTCTAGTAACCATCTGTTACCGTACAAAGTTACTACAGTATTACTGAAGATATTCCTTACTGTATGTTACCTCCCTATGACTCATGTGTTTTATAATTGGAAGTTTGAACCTCTTACTTCTTCACCTGTTTAGCCCAGTCTTCTACCAGCCCCCCCCCTGCCAACCACCTGTTTGTTCTCTGTGGCTATAGGTCTGTTTCTCTTTTGTTTTGCTTGTTCATCTGTTTTGCTGTTTCAATTCCAAATGTAAGTGAAACCATATGAAATTTGTCTTTTTCTGTCTAACATTTCATTTAGCCTATCTTCTAGATCTGTGTTGTTGCAAATGGCAGGATTTCCTTATTTTCAAGGCTGAGTAATATTCCATTCTCTATATACCAGAATTTCTTTATCCATTCATCTGTTAATTGACACTTAGGTTGCTTCCATATCTTAGCTTTTGTAAACAATGATGCAATGAATGTAAGGGTGATCACCTTTTTAAATTAATGTTTTTATTTTCCTTGGATAAATACCCAGAAGTGGAATTGCTGGGTCATATGGTAGTTCTAGTTTTAACTTTTTGAGGAACCTCCACTAATCTTTTCCATGGTATCTGCACCAATTCACATCACACCAACAGTATACTTAACTGTCTCCTGAGAAATCTGTATGCAGGACAAGAAGCAACAGTTAGAACTGGACATGAAACAATGGGTTGGTTCAAAATCAGGGAGGGAGTACTTCAAAGCTGTATATTGTCACTCTTCTTATTTAACTTATATATGGAGTACATTATGTGAAATGTAGGGCTGGATGCATCACAAGCTGGAATTGAGATTGCCTGAAGAAATGTCAGCAACCTCAGATATGCAGATGATACCCCTTTAACAGCAGAAAGTGAAGAGAAACTGAAGAGCCTTATTCAAGGTGAAAGAGGAGAGTGAAAAAGGTGGCTTAAAACTCAACATTCAAAACTCTGAGATCGTGGGATCCGTTCCTGTAACTTCATGGCAACCAGATGGGGGAAATGTGGAAACAGTGTCAGATTTCATTTTCTTGTGAATAGTGTCAGATTTCATTTTCTTGTACTCCAAAATCAATGCAGATGGTGACTGCAGTCATGAAATTAAAAGATGCTTGCTCCTTAGAATGTCAGCTATGGCAAACCTAGAGAGCATATTAAAAAGCAGAGACATCACTTTGCTGACAAAGGTCCATGTGGTCAAAGGTATGGCTTTTCCAGTAGTTGTGTGTGGACCATAAACAAGGCTGAGCACCAAAAATTGATGCTTTCGAACTGTGGTGTTGGCAAAGATTCTTGAGAGTCCCTTGGCTTGCAAGGCTATCAAACCAGTCAATCCTAAAGGAAATCAATATTGAATATTCATTGGAAGGACTGATGCTAAAGCTGAAACTCCAATACGTTGGCCACCTGATGTGAAGAACCGACTCATTGGAAAAGACTCTGATGCTGGGAAAGATTGAAGGTGGGAGGAGAAGGGGACGACAGAGGATGAGATGGTTGGATGGCATCACCGACTCAAAGGACATGAGTCTGAGCAAACTCAGGGAGATAGCGATGGACAGAGAGGCCTGGCATGCTGCAGCTCATGGGGTTGCAGAGTCGAATACTGCTTAGCAACTGAACAACAGCAACAGTACAATATGCTAGGGTTCCCCGTTCTCTACACTCTCACTGACACTTGTTATGAGTCTTGCTTTTTCATAAAAGCCTTTCTGAGGTGTGAGGTAATATATGATTATGGCGGTAATTTCCACTTTTCTGTTGTTGTTTAGTGATGTTAAGCATCTGTTGGCATTCTGCACTTCTCTATAAAACTTCAGGGAGTTCTCTGGTGGCCTGGGGTTAGGATTCCAGGCTTCACTACCATGGCCAGGGTTCAATCCCTGGTTGGGGAACTGAGATCCCACAAGCCACATAGTGCTTCAAACAACAAAAATAATATAATAAAAATATCTGTTCAGGTCCTCTGTCCATTTTTCAATCAGATTGTTTGTAGGGTTTTTTTATATTGAACCTTATGAGTTCCAGTTTTCTTTCTTGACCAGAGGAGTATTTATAATAGTGTTTGCCTTACAATAATTCATTTTACTCAACATTTCACATTTTGTGCCATTTTCTGAAAATGTGTCATCTTTCATAATAAAAAATTTAAATGGATCCAGAAGATTCTATATAAAAGGTTAGAAACAGAAAAGATTGATAAAATAGCATGAAAATGTAATACTTTTACCTAAGCAGAGTAAAACAACTCAAAACAATGCAATTGAATTATCTTATAAAACAAGAAGGCTTAAAGTAAGGTGGCTCTAACTTAAATAACTGAGAGACCCAACAGTGTCATCAAGATTTCTTTCATCATTCCATGCTCGACTTTTCATCATATTATGCTGTCTGATTGTTGTAAGATGGTGGTCCACCAGAAAAGAAGAAACTGTATTCTTCTTTTTACTAGTAGAGAACTTTTGCATGTGCCCACACACACACACACACACACACACACACTTTTCCTCTTGACTCACTGACTGAAGTGCATCCTATACTCATGCTCCCGAAGTAGGTAAAGGGCCCCTGTGATTGACTGAGACCGATTATATTTACCCTCTTACTTTCCTTAAACACAGTCGAAGGAAAGAGTGCAGACAGCCTAATAAAATCAAGGTTCTGTTAGATATGGAGACTAATTATGAATGTTTTCTGCTACACATTAAAAAATAGAAAATTTCCCTGCAAATTTTGAGCCTTGGATGAAAGCACACTTAGAGTAGTAATCAACACACTACTGAAAATGGACTATAATCAAACATTTCCTAATGTATCTCTTTAATTTCAAGAATTAAATCACCAGTATGTAGATATCATAGTACCCAAAGAGGAAATACAATCAGCTTATGTCAAAATCTAAATGCTTAAAGGGATTTGGGAAACACCTGCACACTTTTTGGGGGAACACTCTTCATTCCTAATCATATTTATTCCTGGTTAGGCTACTGTTCATGGTAAAGGTCAACAAAAAGATGCTGTCAGGTAATAAATGTTATTACCCCCGTGAACTTTGCTGGAAAAAAATTCCTGAAAAGGATTTTCCTGGTTTTCTAATCATGAAGAAATAATTTTAGATTTACATAAAAGTTCCTACATATGCTCAGATTCTTCAATAGCTACTATTTCACTATTTTTGCTTCATCATTTTATACACACATACACATGCACACATTCACACATACACATATCAACATTTGAGTGAGTAAGGTACACGCTTAATCCTCCTCTATCCCCAAACACAGCAGGTATTTCCTAAAAATAATCTCCTTCATAACTACAGTACAGTGATAAAAATTTAAAAAGTAACAATGAAACTGCTATTCAATCAGCAAGTCTAATTATTTCACTGCTTGTTTAACATCCTATAAAGCAAAAAGAAAAAGGTTAGTCCCAAATAAATATTATGCCCTCAGTTTTCACTGATAGTTGATATAAGGACAGTAAGGAAAAATTGTTTCTTTATTACCTATAAAGCTGACATGGAAAACACTAATTTAGTCTACTAAATATTTACTATTTCCTTGCTAAGAACCCATAGATAAGTCACTTTTAGAGCTTAGTACCTGGAAAATATTTGTATTAGGTTGCTACAAACATAATTATGGTTTGGGACCATGCATTTTAAATCATTATAACTAGGCTCAAACACATCTTTATTAATCAAAATAGGAACTGTTACAATCAACACATTTTTGCCAACAAGAAGTAAGTTGGTTTATTCTTGTAGCATAAAAATGCTTTGGGAGTCGACAAATTCTTGGAAAGCATTTTCTGCCTCCTGCTGATTGTGGAAGTGTTTTCCCTGCAAAAAGTTGTCAAGATGCTTGAAGAAGTGGTAGTTGGTTGGCAAGAGGTCAGGTGAATATGGCGGATGAGGTAAAATTTTGAAACCCAATTCGTTCAACTTTTGAAGCATTGATTGTGCAGTGTGTGGGTGGGTGTCATCGTGGAGAAGAACCAGACCTGCTCTGTTGACCAGTGCTGGCTGTAGGCATTGTAGTTTTTGGTGCATCTCATCAACTTGCTGAGCATATTTCTCAGATGGAATGGTTTCACCAGGGTTCAGAAAGCTGTAGTGGATCAGACCGGCAGTAGACCACCAAACAGTGACCAGGACCTTTTTTTCTTGGTGCAAGTTTGGCTTTGGGAAATACTCTGGAAATACTCTGGAGCCTCTTAGTCCATCCACTGGGTTGGTCACCGCCAGTTGCCATATACAATCTACTTTCCGTTGCTCATCACAATCTGAATGAAAAATGGTTCGTTGTTGTGTAAAATAAGAGATGACACTTCAACACGACGATTATTTGATTGGCAGTCAGCTCCCGAGGCACCCACTTATTGAGCTTTGCTCACCTTTCCAATTTGCTTCAAATGCCGGACGTCCATAGAATAGTCGATGTTGAGTTCTTTGGCAGCTTCTCCTGTAGTTATAAGAGGATCAGCTTCGATGACCCTCTCAGCTGGCTGTTGTCACCTCCCAGTGGCCAGCCGCTATGCTCTTCATCTCTGAGGCTCTTACCTCCTTTGCAAAACCTCTTGAACCACTGCACTGTGCATTCATTAGCTGTTCCTGGGCCAGAGGAGTTGTTGATGTTGTGGTCATCTATGCTGTTTTGCAACCCATTTTGAATTCAAATAAGAAAACAAGAGTTGGCTTTAGTCTAACATCATTTCCATAGTCTAAAATAAATATAAAATAAACAGCAAGTAATAAATCATTAGCAAAAAAAAAACAAGTGGGAAATGTGCATTAAAATAATGGATAACATAATCACAGATGTTCAGAATGTAGTCCAATATCAAACAGCAAATTTCAACAATGCAAAAACCACAGCTACTTTTGCACCAAACTAATATTGCTTAGAAAGTGGATGCTTTAGTCAGCTTATAGGGATCTCTCCCTTTAGGTCCTGTCAAAATCTCGAACTTTGTGGCTTAATAACCACAACAATATTAGCTTTCTCTGATTTCACCTAATTTTGATATTATATTTCTATTTTAACAGTAATTCTTTGTCTATTTATGTCTATGCATTCTGCTGTAAGCTATCTCCAATGCAAATAGAGACACATATGACAAATAATAATGTATAAAACAATTACTAATATGATGAATATAAAATCTTCATAATTCTATATATTCTTGAAAAGTGAAAGTATTAGTTGCTCAGTCATGTCTGACTCTTTGCGACCCCATGGACTTCAGGCCGCCAGGCTCCTCTGACCATGGAATTCTCCAGGCAAGAATACTAGAGGGGTTGCCATTTCCTTTTCCAGGGGATCTTCACACTCAGGGATCAAACCTGGATCTCCTGAATTTCAGACAGATTCTTTAAGGTCTGAGCCACCAAGGAAGCTTGTTATTCAAATTAGAGAAATACAAGATTCCAAGGATATTTTTGCATTGTAAAGATCTTTCTTAAATATTTATCAGGATTTGAAGTTAGTATTAAAGTCACTTAAAAATGAACTTAAGCATAGTGGTCAAACTTAGTTCAATAAGTAGACTATATTATGTATCAACTGCGGGATTGCTCCAAAATTAATAAATTACTGCAAAACTTAGCAGCTGAAAATGACAAGTATTTATTATCTCTTACCATTTATGAGGGTCAAGAATCCAGGGAAGATGGGTGTTTCTGGTTCAGGTGGCAGCCAAAGCCACAGGGATCTCACGAGGCCCAGAACCAGAGAATCCATCCCAAGTGTCCTCAGGTGGTGTAGGCTGGCCTCAGCTCCTCACCACAGGGCTGCTCATGGCAGAGCAACTACTTTCAGCATAGAAAGAAAGAAAGGGAGCCCAAGACAGAAACCTCATCACGGATGTGACATATTATATGTCAACTATCATCACCACCTAGTTTAAGAACATTTGCATCACCCAAAAAAGAAATGCTGAAAAATTCTGCTCTGTAGAATACACTGTCCAGAGAATCAACAGATAAGCCACAGACTGAAAGAAACATTTTCAAGAGACACATCTGATGTACAAAGAACACTTAAAACATGGTAACAAGAAAATGAAAGACCTAATTAAAAATGAGCAAAACATCTGAGCAGATACCTCACCAAAGAAGATATACAGATGGAAAATGAGCATATGAAAAGGTGTTCCCCATCTAATGGCATCAGGGAAATGCAAATTAATACAACGATAGGATACCTCTACACACCTGTTAGAATTCCCAAGTCTGAAACATTGACAATACCAAATCCTGGCAAGACATGGAGCACACAGAACATTCATTTATTGCTGGTGGGAATACAAGGTGATGCAGCCACTTTAGGAGATAGTTTGGAGGTTTCTTACAAAACAAAGCACACTCACAAGGTATGACCCAGCAATCTTGCTCCTTGGGGCTGTTCTGTGCTTAGTCACTCAGTCATGTCCAACTGTTTGGGCCTCATGGCCTGAAGCCCTCTGTCCATGGGGATTCTCCAGGCATACCGGAGTGGGTTGCCATACCCTCCTCCAGGAGGTCTTCCCAACCCAGGGATGGAATCCAGATCTCCTGCATTGCAGGCAAATTCTTTACCTACAGCCACCAGGGAAGCCCTGCTCCTTGGTATTTACCCAAAAAAGTAAAAAATTTAGTCCACACAAAAACCTGCACAGGGGCATTTAGCGCAGTTATTTTTCATAACTGCCAAAACTTGAAAGCAACCAAGATGTCTCTTAGTAGGTGAATGGGTAAATAGTCCATGGCTCATTCAGACAATAAAATAGCATTTAGTGCTAAAAGAATGAGCAATCAAATCATAAAAAGTCATGGAAGAAACTTAAATATATATTACTAAGTGAAAGAAACCAATCTGAAAATGCTGCATGTCGTATGATCCTAAGTCTATGACATTCTGGAAAAGGCACAACTGTGGAGACAATGAAAGGATCAATGGTTTTCAAGAGTTACAGGGGCAGGAGGGAGCACACAGATTTTCAGGACAGTGAATATATTATAATTGTGAATATGTATTATTACACATTTGTCCAAACCCATTGAATGTACAGAAGCCAATGTAAACCCTAACATTAAGTATGGACTTGGGTAATTATGAGGTCTCAACACAGGTTCATCAGTTGTAACAAATGTATAACATTAGTGGGGGATTTTGATAGTGGGATAGGCTGTGGGGGCAAAAGTATATGGGAAACCTCCATGCCTTTGTTAAATTACACTGTGAACATAAAACAGCTCTAATAGCCTATTTTAAAACAATCTACCTCAATAAATGGAGAAGAGAATGGCAACCCACTCTAGTACTCTTGCCTGGAGAAGCCCATGGGTGGAGAAGCCTGGTGGGCTACCGCCCATGGGGTCACAAAGAGTCGGACACAACTAGGCAACTAACACACACACACACCTCAAGATACCAGAGGCTGTATACAGCGATCCTACAGCTAACTTCATGCTCAGTGGCGAAAAGCTGAAAGCATCTCCTCTAAGATCAGAAACAAGACAAAGATGTCCACTTTCACCACGTTTATTCAGCATAGGTTTGGAAATCCTAGCCATGCTACCAGAGAATAAAAAGATAAAAACATTCAGATTGGAAAAGAAGTAAAACTGTCACTGTTTGCTGACTACACAAGGCTATATATAGAAAATCCCAAACATGCTACAGAAGACTACTAGAGGTCATCAGTGAACTTGCTAAAGTTGCAGGATGCAAAGTTAGTACACAGAAATCTCTTGCATTCCTATACACTAACAAGGAAAGAGCAGAAAGAGAGATTAAGGAAATCCCACTTACCACTGCATCAAAATAATAAAATACCTAGGAATAAATCTGCTGAAGGAGGCAAAAGACATACTCAGAGAACTATAAGATGCTGTTGAAGAAATCAACGATGACACTAACGATGGAGGATATAGCGTGTCCTTGGACTGAAAGGGCGGAATCAACATTGTGAAGGTGACTTCATTACCCAAAGCAATATACAGATTCAGCGCAATCCATATCCAGTTACCAAGGGCATTTTTCACAGAGCCAAATGTTATACTTTGTATGGAAACACAGAAGACCCCAAATAGGGAAAACGATCTTGAGAAAGAAGAATGGAGCTGGAAGAACCAGGCTCCCTGGCTTCAGACTGTATTGCAAAGCTATAGCCACCAAAATGGTATGGTACTGGCACAAAAACAGGAATATGGATCAACAAAACAGGTTGAAAGTCCAGAGAGACACCCATGAACCTATTGTCACTTAATCTATGACAAAGGATGCAAGCATACTCAATGGAGAACAGACCGGATCTTCAAAAAGTGATGCTAGGAAAAATTGGATAGTTATACGTAAAATAGTGAAATTGCAACACTCGCTAGCACTATACACAAAAATAAACTCAAAATGGACTGAAGATCTAAATGTAAGGCTGGGTACTATAAAATTCTTAGAGGAAAATATAGGCAGAATACTCACTGACATAAGTCACAGTGAGATCTTTTTCAGTTCACCACCTACAGCAATGAAGATAGAAACAAAAATAAAATACCACAGTTTTGATACTTTGATGCAGTTTTGATCAAAGGAAACTGTAATCAAAATGAAAAGACAGCTCTCAGAATGGGAGAAAATATTTGCAAATGAAGCAACCAACAAGGGATTAATCTCCAAAACATACAAGCAGCTCGTGTAGCTCAATATAAAAAATAAAGCAACCTAATAAAAAGAATGGGTGGGAGAACTAAAAAGACATTTCTCCAAAGACAGAGAGATGGCCAGCAAACACATGAAAAAATGCTCAGCATCACTAGTTATTAGAGAAATGCAAATTAAAAGTACAATGAAATATCACCCTGTGCCAGTCATAATGGCTGCCATCAAAAATTTACAAACAGTAGATTCTGGAGAGGGTATAGAGAAAAGGGAATCCTCTTACACTACTGGTGGGAATGTACATTGATGCAGCTACTATGGAGAACAGTATGGAGGTTTCTTGAAAAACTACCAATAGAGCTACCATATGACCCAGGAATCCCACTCCTGGTTACATATCAAGGGAAAATAATAATTCTAAAGGATGTATGCACACTGATGTTTACTATAGCATCATTTACAATAGCCAGGACATGGAAGCAACCTAAATATCCATCAACAGAGAATGGATAAAGAATATGTGGTGTGAATATGTGTGTGTGTGTGTGTGTGTGTGTGTGTGTGTGACTCAGCTATAAAAAAGGATGAAATAGTGCCATTTACATAGATGAGGGTGCATCTAGAGACTGTTGTGCAGTGAATATTGTATACTGATCGCGTGTGGCATCTAGACAGATGGTGCAGATGAGTGTGTTTGCATTCAGAGACGAGCCTCACAGAGACAGAAAACACCTTTTGGTTACCTGGCGGGGAGTGGGTGGGTGGACTGGAGACTGGGACTCTCAAACTCCCACAGGCATGCATAGAAGAGACAGCCGACTAGAGCCTACGTGTGTCGCAGGGAGCGTGTGCTAGTTGGTGCTCAGTGTGACCTGGGTGAGGAGGGGATCTAAGGAGGAGGGACTGATCACTGTGGGGCACAGCAGAGACTGACACAGCGTGGGACGTAACTGTCAGTTCAGTTCAGGTCAGGTCAGTCGCTCAGTCGCGTCTGGCTCTGCGACCCTGTGGACTGCAGCGCGCCAGCCCCCCCACCCCACCCCCTGTCCATCACCAGCTCCTGGAGCTTGCTCAAACTCATGTCCATTGCGTCGGTGATGCCATCCAGCATCTCATCCTCTGTCACAGTGTGACTGTGGCCCATGAGTGTAAGATGGTTTAGACTCTGGTATGCATAAGTATGAAGTAAGAGCAAAAGTAAGATGGGGTCATGCATTGCCTTCCTTTTCCTTTCATAATTTTTTGTTTTAATACTATTTTATAAGAAGGAAAATATGCATTAAGTTTTTGAGGGAAAGATTTATTTCTAAACTCCTTAAAATACCTGGAATATTACACTGCACATAGTAGGCACTCAGCAAATATTTCTTGGAATGAATTTTATATTGCTGATTTGCAGACTGAAAAAAGTGAGTTCTTTTGTATTGCAGGCAGGTCACGGTTGCTCTTAAAAAACAACTATTCAATTGAGCTAAATTCAACAAGAAACTTTACGCATACAAATATCCTTAAGTTGGTTGTGTTAGAGACCTAGTTGACTATTCACAATTCCTTATTTTTCTCAAAAAATTCACAGGCCCTCCCAACCACTATTATTAGTTCCCTAAAAATTGAGTCTTTAAGAAATAATTTAAACTATCAGGAAAGAAATTTCTTTTTCAAGTGGGTGTGAGCTGTTAATAGATCTTTTGATATTTTCCAAAATAATTCTAATCTTTGGGAGATTAGTAACTCAACTCCCTTCTGAGATGTCAGAGTCTTTTAAGTTTGTGGACCATGAGTAAACTTTGGTAGCTTATTAATTTATTCTTGGAAAGCTATATTTAGATAATAAGATGATACTAACCTATGCCCTAAAAAGTTATTCTGATGGGGGGGAA
This sequence comes from Antilocapra americana, assembly GCA_007570785.1. Lineage (NCBI taxonomy): Eukaryota > Metazoa > Chordata > Mammalia > Artiodactyla > Antilocapridae > Antilocapra > Antilocapra americana. The sequence continues at coordinate 2,925,304 of ML660776.1, read as the reverse complement.
GGGTAATTGTAAGTTACTCACAGGTAGTGGATTGCTCTTAGCATCTTTAAGTTGAGCTGGTGAGGGTTAGTGAGGGGCCAGGGGGGAGTGGAGAAAGCCTGTCTCCATGGTGTTCTAGCAGCACCACACAGCACTCTGCCTTTACATCCATGATTGATGATGCCACTAAAAACCTCCATGGGACCACTGCACTTTCTTGAGTCTCAAACTGTAGACCATTCATTATACTCTATATTTTCTACCCTGACCTGATATTGATGTACGCTGTGTTTAATGAATCATATTTATCACGCTCTGTTACAGCACAGAAAGTACTGTGTATCATCATATCTTAGAGACGTGGGCCAAGTGGGAAACAGAGCAAGTGAGGAGTGGGAATAGAGTTGGACGAGAAGGCAGGCCAGGGAACTCAAGATAGGAAGGGGGAGGGAAAGAAAACTTGAGCTGGGCTTTTTAGTTGGGACTACACAGAGCATTCCAAACATGGGTGAAAATCCGCAGTGGGCTCTTGCCATTTTCATGATGGAAAAAATGGCATTTGTTATCAGAAGGAGAGTCTGGCGGCCCTTCCTCCTGTGGGCCTCCGCTCTTGGTAAGAATGCAAAGAAGGATCTAAGGTCTTACCCAATGTAAGGAAGTTTATTAACAATAAGGAAAGAAGGAAAGAACAGGTCGCTGGACACAACTGAGTGACTGAGCACACATAAAGAGCAGAGAGAACACCTCAAGACAGAGGTGGGCCATGCCACAAGAGGCAGATGGCCCTGGAGGACTGGGATGCAGAGCTTTCAAGGCAGGGCCATTTGGATAAGCTGGGCGGGGGGGGGGGGGGGGTCGTTGATTGACAGCTGCAGGCTATAGAACAAGATTCTGTACCGTACATGCCTTTCCCCTCATTCGGTCTGTTGTAATTAGATGTGTGTATTCAGGGAATAGTTGGGAGCAGTGAATGAGTCTAGTGGCTGCCAACAGTTACTTTAGTACAGGATGGTGTGAGGTGCTCACGTGTGCTAGAGTGAGGAAGCCCTGCCAGGCAGCTGGGGGTTTTTCTGGCCCCCTGACTGTTTGTGGAGGACTGGTGGGAGCTCTAGAGGTGGGACTGGTAAACTGCTTGGTGAGATTAGACGGCTATTAGAGAGTGAGCTGAAGGGGCCGCCTCTTGTTGCTCTCAGCTAACTTCCTGCCTATCAGATTCTCATCCAAATCAATTTCCACTTGATAACTCAGAACAGTTTCCCCAAGGGCATACAACCGGAGCCAAATATCCCAACCGAAATAAATCAAAGTATTTATACAGATATTTTAGTGAAAAATGAAAAGGAGAGGAGACTGTCCTCTGCATATTTCTAACTAGTGATTTTCCTTAAGAGGAAGCAAAAGAACTGGGCTAGTCCGTGGTGTTGAGCCATGTGTACTTATACTGTCGCTTTTCCTTTGTGCCTTGCCCTGATAGTGTTCCCAGCATTTCAGGGCCCATGGGAAGTGGGCAGGACGCGTCCTCGAGCAGGGCACCAGCCTTGCCAGGCCATGGGCATCTCCGTAAACACTGGCGTGGAGGCTCCCCTAAGGCAGAGGAAGCTACTTGAGGACACATCACAGGAGGCAGCGAGGCGATGCAAACAATTCCAAATATAACCAGTTTATTGCACCAACAGAAGCAAACACAAGAAATCAGTATCTTTTTCTCAAACCACTGGCCCCATATGTGTATGTCAAACCCCTCTTCTGACTAGGAAGAAGAACCCTTCATTGGACCCTGGGCAGATTCCAGATCTTCTGGGTCAGTTCAGTCCCCTCTTAGAAACCTGTCCAGTTTCAAGTTCTGGTTTCTTCTCCTATTTGGAGCTCTCTCTCTCTCACCCCGGGCCTGTCATGTGACTAAAGGAGCCTTAACTGGGAGAGGCTGTAGCCTGTGTTTATTTCTTTTCTCAAAGCAGTATCCAGAGTTTGGTGGGAAACAATGTTTGGTTTGGGGAATATCTCTTTTCTTCCCATTTTCAAGGCAAAGCTCCCTTCTCTGCTTTTAGGGGCAGAGGTGAGGAGGGAGGGCAGATTCTGGCTGTGTGGGTTGTCATGCTCTCTGGCCAGTGTGAGCTGGTCGTCATGCATTGTCCTCCCAGGCGACACCGTCATGAGGACACTGCCAAGCCACCCTCAGTAAGCCCCCAGATGTGATTCCCTGCCCTGCACATCCCTACCACCCGGCCCCATAGTACATCCCACGGGCGCTTGCCAGGGAGGCTCCTGTCGTTAGTGTGGACCCTAGGTTCAGGCTCTCAGCTCACGACTGGTGAAAACTCAACATATTGAAACAAAGTCAGTGCCCAGCTCAGACGCTCTCAAGTCTTTCCTATTGATTTTTGTGGGACATCCTGCCTCCTCCAAAGTTCTGAGGTCCATTGGTTTCAAGAGCTAGCACCCCTGACTTCTCTCTGAAAGACTGCCTTCAAGCTACTGGAGCCCACCCAAGGGCCAAGGAGTTTATTCCTCTTGAGGCTTTGTTAACCAGTAAACTGTCCAGCGAAGCAATATGAATGTCCAGTTTTCTTAACTCAGTTTGCTTCCTGAGTGAACTGAGGGAAGTTCTGCAGTGAGCTTCCCTGCAGGATGAGGCCAAGCCCAACTCCCTGTGGGGAGAAAGGACCTGTGGGGCTTTCTCCTCTTCCCTGCCCTTCTCACCCCAGTTTAGTGGTTTCCACTGGGAGCACTTTCTTGATACATCGCTGGCCCGTAATTCCTCACTCAGGGCTTGCTCTTTGGGAACCTGATGTGGACTTGGCTAAGAATGGAGCTCTGCCATTGTTTCCCTTGTGACAGCTTCATGAGTCAACTTCACCAGCTCACTGGTTGCCCAGATTTCTGATTAGACATGACTTCTGGGTGTGTCTGTGTTTCTAGCAAAAGGCAGCATTTGAATTGGAGGACTGAGTTAAGTCGATGGCCCTCCGCAACGTGAGTAGCAATCAGCCAATCATTTGAGAGCCTGAGTAGAATAAAAATGTGGGAGAATGAAGAATTTTTCCTCTCTCTGCCTGAGTGCTTGCGCTCGGATTTTCCTGACCCCACGCTCCTAGTGCTCAGGCCTCCAGACTCTGGGTAGAAGCCACACCAGCAGTGGTCTCTCATCTAGAACAAGCCCTGTGACGCCAGATTTCTAACCCTTTCTCTCATAGCACTCTTGGAATTTGAGGGGGAAAGCGAAACTGTTTTGGATCCTTTTATTGATTTATACATTTTTGTTGTGCTGGGTCTTCGTTACTGCACGGGCTTTCCTCTAGTCGCTGCAAGTGAGAACTACTTTTTGTCGCAGTGTGCAGGCTTCTCATTGCAGGGGCTTCTCTTGTTGCGGAGCATGGGCTCTTGGGCATGTGGGCATCAGCAGATGCTGCACGTGGGCTCAATAGCTGTGGTTCCCAGGATATAGAGCACAGGCTCAGTGATTGTAGCATGCGGGCTTAGTTGCTCTGCGGCAGGTGGGATCTTCCTGGACCAGGGATCAAACCTGCAAGTGCTGCATTGGCAAGAGGGTCCTCCACCACTGATCCACCAAGGAAGCCTCAGATTCTTCAGTGGACTATGAATAATTCTTTTAATAATGCACTCCCCTTCATTGCTTAAAATGGTAATACTGTTAGTGCTGAGCGCAGGTTGTCTTTTGTTTGGTTGGTTGTTTTTGGATAAAGGAACACGAAGTGGGCAGAGTAAAAGGCTCTTAAAGATCCCTTTGCTCTGGATCCCGCTGACAAGTCTTCCTTGAGGACCAGAGTTCCAGATTCCAAATCTACCCAAAATAAGGACGCAAAGCCAGACTGAATTCCTGGAGCAGTGACCGCCGAGGCAGCCCCTCACGTTGTCCTCTGGCGACCAATCACGAGTTCTTCTAGGGTTTAATGATGCCTGGGGCAGGAAAGAACAGAAGGGGGGTGGGAGTGGGGTGCTCACTTCCAATAAAACAGTGAGGTGACTTCCATTTGGTGCTTAGAGTTTGAGGCAAGTAATGCCTGAGGAAGTTGAAACAGGAAGCCTGTATAGGTAACTCGGCTACTTGGGCAGGGGATGGTCTCCCATCTCTGATACAAGGCACTCATGAATGGAAGTGCTCAGTGTCCCAGTGGCTCTCCTTTTTAACTGGCTCATCCATTACTGGGGTAATGATTTTCCGTCTGGGCAACAGCAAAGCCAAAAGCCTATTACACAGGCAGCATAAAGTTAAAAAGACATTATGAATAAAACGTTGGCTCTGGCAGGCTTTTGCCAACTCTTCTCGGAATAAGATTGCCTGATGCCGACACGTGTTTATTACACTTAATAATGTTTACATAATTCTTCCTTGAGCTCATTAGAGCTGTCAGATCCCAAGTAAATGTGCTCCCTCCTCGGTTTATCTTTAAAGACTTCGCAGTCAATAAAGCAAGATGAATGGCATCCAGGGCGCAGACGACGTACTCTCCCCGGCTTTGCAAACACTGACAAGTTAGACCCTCAGTACAGGTGGGCTCCAGGGTCTTAGGCCTCTATCTGAGCAGCCCCTTAGTTCTTAGTGCTTCTCCACCTTTAAGGGCTTGGGATCACCGAGAGCCGATCAAACAGGGCCAGGCCTCTTGGAGGTTCTGCCTCAGGAGGTCTGGGGTGGGGCTCAGAAACGTGCATTTCCACCAGGCTCCTCAGATGCTCTCCAAGTGCGTGGCTCTTCCTCCGTGTTCTAGGAGTGATCTGCCATCATTCCCTTTGTCGGGGGTACCCCTTGACAATTCGGGGCATCCTGGCCTACGGCATGCAGGAGCAGCAGCAGCGGCCACGCGGCGGTGGAGGCAGCAGGCTTCGCAGCCGGAGGAGAGCAGCCGCAGGGGTCGCAGCTGCTCGCGTGCAAACCTGCGCTGGGCTCGCGTGGCTCTGCGCCGGGGTCGGCCCCGGCGTGGAGGGGCGGGGCCAGAGCCGGGGCGGGGCCTGGCTCCCGGGCCCGGGTCGGGGGCGGGGCCTGGTGCCCGGGGCGTGGTCTTGGGTGGGGCCTGCTGCCCGGGACGGGGCGGACCCGGCACTGGAGGGGCGGGGGCCTGGCGCCAGGGGCGTGGTCAGGGCGGGGCCTGGTGTCCGCGGGCGGGGCGGGGGCGGGGCCTGCCGTCCCGGGGCGGGGTCGGGGCGGGGCCTGGCGCCGGGGGCGGGGCGCGGCGCGCGGGGCTCGCGCTGTCTGCGCTCCGCGGCGGAGGCAGGGGCCGAGGGCACGGCCGGCGGGCGGCGCGCCGAGGGCTTCCGGGCAGCCCGCCGACAGGTAAAGCCGGGAGAGAGCGTTGGCGGGTCTTCCTGCCCGGCAGTGCTCAGCCCCGGAGCGCCCGGCCCGCAGACTGGGTCTGGGCGCCCAGGGCGTTTGCAGAGCATCCAGGGACTCGCTGCGGAGCCGGGGTTTGCTTGTTCCGCGCCAGGGCGGGGCGGGGGCTCGGGGTCTGCGGCGCGAGCCTGCGGCCAGCTCGGGACGTCCGGACTCGGAGACAACTTTACCCAGCGGTCCTACTCTGAGTTCCCTGTATTGCTATTGTCTCGTCGCCTCCCGTCCGACGGTCTCCCTGGACTCCAGCTTTGTTCTCACCCGGCCGGATCCCCGGTCCCCCAGGGCGTGAACCCGGGGTCCGCTGGCAAGTTGCACCTGCTGGCTCCCTTCTCGTCCCTGCCGGGTCTGGCAGGGTCCCGGGGGCCGGTCACCTCGACCCCGCGGCCAGCGGTTTTCGCGGGTCCTCCTGGGCTCTGGGATCACGGGCGTTAGACAGCCCCGATGCGCGTGATTTAGGCCGGAGGGAAGGCGAGAAAAAGTTTGGAGATTCGGCTAGTGCTCGGGAGCCAGCAGCGCCCGGCTGCACACGGCGCGAGGTGGAGACAGTGCTCGGGACTTGGCGCCGGGCAGAGGGTCTCTGGGGACTGAGGTCCCGGGTGAAAAGACCCTCCCGAGTGAAGGGCAGAGGCTCCAAGCCTGGACTGCCGGCAGAGCTGGGAGGCTTGTGGGGTGCGCTCAGAGGCAGGGCAAGGCTGGTGTGAGTGCAGAAAGGGCGAACAAGAGAGGAAGACGGAGGTATAAATACATATTACATATATATAGTACCCAGTGTGCACTTTTCTTTTTGAACATAGTTTGGAAAATTGTAAGGATGCCTCTTCGCACTGGAACTCCCAGAGGTGGGGGTGGAGACGGGAAACGGGTAAGTTTTACCGGGTGCTGGAGCTGGTTTGGAAAGCGAACAGGTGACGGAAGACTCCTTGCGGGTGCGCGCGCGCCTCTGTGCGCGTGTGTGCTCCATCGCGCGCGCACGGGCCGCGGCCGGGATGCCGGCGATGCCGGGCCGCGCTCCGACCCTCCTCCCTCCCGCCCCGCGCCCCTCGCCTCGCTTCCAGCTCCAGACCGCGGGGCGAGTTCTCCTGCCACTCCTCCCCTGCGGCTGGCGGGTGACCGGCGAGGTGGCCGTCACGGAGTGGAGCAGACAAAGGGTGCACCCGGACGACCCTCCGAGGGCGAGGCGCCTGTGTGTGTGTGAGTGTGAGTGTGTGTGAGTGAGTGTGAGTGTGAGCGTGTGTGTGTGAGTGTGAGCGTGTGTGTGAGTGTGAGCGTGTGTGTGTGAGTGTGAGCGTGTGTGAGTGTGAGCGTGAGCGTGTGTGAGTGTGTGTGAGTGTGAGCGTGTGTGAGTGTGTGACTGTGTGTGTGACTGTGTGTGTATGTGTGAGTGTGAGTGCGTGTGTGTGAGTGAGTGTGTGTGTGAGTGTGTGAGTGTGTGTGTGCGTGTAGGAGTGCGTGTGTGAGTGTGTGTGAGTGAGCGTGTGTGTGTGTGTGACTGTGAGTGTGTGTGTGAGTGAGTGTGTGAGTGAGTGTGTGTGAGTGAGTGTGTGTGTGAGTGCGTGTGTGTGAGTGAGTGTGTGTGTGAGTGTGTGTGTGCGTGTAGGAGTGTGTGTGTGAGTGTGTGAGTGTGTGTAAGAGTATGTGTGTGTGAGTGAGTGTGTGTGCGTGTGAGTGTGTGGGGTGTGGGGTGTGGGGTGTCTGGGCCCCCTTTCCTGCCGGCTAGAGAGACGGCGTTGGTAGCAGAGGGATGAGGTGCGGAGGAAAGGTGAGGTGGGGTGGAGGAGACAGAACCCCTCAGGGAGAAGGAGAGAGCAGAGGTTTAAAACCACCTCGCGTGACTAGCTGTAAAATAGGTTCATTTTAAAGAGAGAAGGGGGCGGGCTGCTGAACTAGAATTTTAGAATTTTAAGTTTGAGTAATAAAGGTATTTTAGCGACCCGTGTTCAAGTGAGTCTGAGACCTTCTCCCAAGTTTATTGCTTGTTTTAGATTATCGCCTTTGACAAATCTTAACAGTACCTACTGCAGAAGTACCTTTTCACTGTCAGAAAGAAGTAAAAGGCATATATACACAAATAAAATGCAGCTAAAATTAAGTTTAAATGAAGCTTTGAGCAGGATTAAATGGCTTGTGTAACTGCTGAATGTTGCTAAAGTACTGTCAGGACTATAAAATAGCCAGACAAAAATAAAGGAAAAAATAATTGTAACAAAATGAAGGCTTTACAAGAACTTCAGTAATGAACACATAACAATTGATGGTATGATGCAGTAATTATTTTCGTATTTACGCCATTAACGATCGTAATTTAACGTTAATGTCCTGGTATTTTATTCCTTCTCATTTGCAGACAAAAGCACATCTGAGACACCATCAGGGAGTAATTTGGTAATATAAAGTCATGAATAGAAAACACTAAACCATGCTCAGAACTCTGACAACATAAAGCGTGAAACAAAATAACCTCATTTGCTGTTTATTATCTGTCTTTATAATTCTGTTTACCATCATTTGCATAAATGAATAGCTAAATTGTATAGTATATCCATTTTAGGAAAAAAATACTTGATGCTTTTAGATAGATCATGAGGGAGGGGAGGGGAGGGGATGGTAGGTAATTCTTACATTAAGCACGAGAAAGATTTTTTAAAAACTTTGCGGGATTAGAAGCCTTCTGGAAATAATCAGAATGCAAATTTAGCCTACTTTAGGCATCCTTAATTTATTTAACTTGGTTCAAGTACTTTTTAACTATATATATAATTAGTCTATGGGCAAATCCTAAACTTCTTTCCTAGCTAATCTTAACAAACCAAATCGAAGTATTCTATCTTACATCATGAAGCAATTTTTGTTAACCTGAAAGACTCTTTTTTTTTCTTTTTTTGCTATTCAAACTTTCAAAGAATAAATTTTCTGAAATGAAGGAAGAGGTTTTTCGGAGGAAGCTGAAAACAAAATCCTTTGCAGAAATTTAAGTTAATAACATTTTAAGACAGACATCAGAACTCACAGATTTTAGAACTGCTAATTACTTTAACCTTAGGATCTTTGCTAAAATTGTCTTACTTATATGGTAAAGGGAACAACTAATAACTGTATTAAGAGGGTTGTGAAATAACATGCCAGCCGAACAGCTGAGCAGAACGTGTGTGGTTGGGGAAATCAGTTGATCCCATGAATGTTTAAAAAACTCCAGTTATTCTTGCCAGCACACAAAATATCATGAGGATTGAATGCACCTTTTCCTTCCTATACAAATACGCTAGTCTCAGGTGGAACGGCACAATGAAATCATTATTACCCGAGAATGGATTTTGTATGGGAATAAGAACCTTGTATGTATTTTAAGTGCAGGGGAGAAGAAAGAATAAGTGACAAGCAAGTGTTCATTGTAGTGGGGACTGGAGATTGTATAAAATCAGGGCGTATTCTTATAGTTTTGCTGGTTACAGATTTGGGAAATGCAACTGTGTGAACAAAGTACATTTTCAGTACAGGTTTAATTATTATGCTCATCCTTAAAGACAGTCACTATTCCTGTTATCACTTTTATATTCCAGATATGTCAAACACTGGCCAATTTCTCTGTACTTTTATTGTTCTTTATGTCATTGTTCTATAGGGAAATTCTCTGTTCTTCGTTTTAAAGGCTAAAATCTGACTTCTGGTTAATTCATTCACTGCTGTGACATATATTTACTAAGTACCCATTATTAGCTATGAGATACTGTGCTTGGTGCTAAGAATTCAAGGATGACTTAGATTCAGTCCCTGTACTTAGAAGGTGAGGAAGATAGTTATGCAATAAATGTAATAAAATGTCATCCCTGGAAGTTTGTCTAGGACTTTGGAATAAGACAGATTGGGTTCAACTTTTAGTTATGCCTCTTACTGGCTGTGAGACCTTGATCCAATTTTTAACCTTTCTGAACATCAGTTTTCTTATCTGGTCAATGGGAGAAATAATACATCTCTGAATCACAGAGTCCTGAAGATGACATGTCAACATATTTTAATGTTTTCCATCTTAAAAACAGAAAACAACCTTGGAGCCCGTACTTCTGGGCATCTGTCACATCATTTCTCTGCTCTAACTGCTGTTGTATTTCCAACAATGCCAAGTCTTCACGCCCTCTCTCCGTGGTGTTCACCCCACACCCACGTGCCTTCTGCCCCCACCACCTATGGAAGCAACATCTGTTGAGATTAGCAGTGACCTCTGTATGGTCAGATCCAGGGAGATGCATACTTATTCAGCTTTTTGGAGCATTTGAAAGAGTTGACTGGTCTCTTTTAATTCATAAGCTATTTTCTCTTGGCATCAGTGACTTTAGTGGCTTCTGTGACACGGTATGTCTCCAGTTTTCCTCATTAGGCTTTTCTTATTTCTCAGTTGGCTCTTCCTGCTTTGTCTCTAAATGCAGGTTGGATTGTGGCTGCTACATCCTGGGCCCCCTTCTTATGTCTGCATCCCATACCTGGCTGGAGTTTCCCAACTAAAGAAAGTTTAAGTAGTCCTTTTGAATGGTCTGTTTTTTCTCATGATCAACAGAGTACAAAGGCTAATATAGGAATATGATTAAGAGACAGAGTATCAAGCATGTAAGTGTTGACATACAGAATTTTTGACAAATGTTAGAAACTGAAAGTAAAATAACTGGAGTAAAAGTACCGTTGGGGCCAACTCCCAAACCATTGGCTTTCTAGCCGCCCCCTCTTTTGGTTGGGAAGTTGCATTCATTGCCAAATGAGCATCCTTGAGTCCACATTACTTTGCAGTCATTGCATTTGAGATTTAATAAGGTTTTACTTCCAGGAGGTCGCAATGAAGTCCATGTAACCATGAAGTCTTGGTGACATAATGGGGATGCAAAGATCAAGAACAGTCTGAGCTTCACTTTTCTAAAGACAGAGGCATTCTCATTCACAGCAGAGGCACAGAAACGCGAGAGCTGGTTCCACTGTAAGTGTTCCCTGGAATCTGCTGGTCTGAGCCCAGCGTCTCCCTTGGGTGATGGGCTGTAGGCAGCACCCCTCAGGGATCCTCCTTTCGCCCCATCTTGTTCTTTATTCCTCTTCTTCTCTTCCATGTTTAGTTCCTTTCTCTGCCTTCTTCAGGGCTTCCTTTTTGTTTCTTCAGCTTCTCTTATTCCTTTCCTTTTGATACCGACCAGGGCCCCATGGGCACAAGGCCTCTCTTTGTCCCCCATTTCTTTGATCACAGTAAACAGCCTTCATTCAGCCTCCATGACCTTCCCTGAGTTCCAATGGGCAGATTCAAGCAGTTGTTAATTAGAGGAGGGAGGGGGATGCAGAGACAAGGGAGGAACAGCCAGGAAACAGTCATGCAGCCTTGAAACAGGGTCCTGTCTCCCCACAGGACACACACAGCAGTATCTTTGAGTTGTTTTGCAGATACTGAAATCCCCTCCAGGTGGGAGAAGTTAATGATTAATGATAATGTGCTGCCCACAAGCATGTATATTCCAGACCAGTTGGACCTGAAAGTCGATGATGCTGACCCCCGCTTACCATCAACCCGTCAGAAGCACGTCAACAAGCTGATCAGGCCCTCTTTGAACCATTACTATAAAACGTCTTGGTATCTCCCCTAAGTTGGGACACATGTCTTTGAGGCCATGACCTTGCAATATCTCCTTTTGCCTGGCAGAGTAATAAGGCTATCCTTTTCTATTTCACCCAAAACATAGTCTCCAACATTCAATCCAGCATCAGTGCACAGAGAAACTAGGCTTTCAGTATCAATATCTTTTCCCTTTTCTTCTGTCCCTCATTATTCTTATTGTCTTCCTTCATCTTTCTTGTGTGTGCTTAGTCGCTCAGTCATGTCTGACTCTTTGCAACTCCACAGACCGTAGCCTGTCAGGCTCCTCTGTCCATGGGATTCTCCAGGCAAGAATACTGGAGTAGGTTGCCATTTCCTTCTCTAGGGGATCTTCTCGACCCAGGGATCAAACCCAGGTCTCCCACATTACAGGCAGATTCTTTACTACCTGAGCCACCAGGGAATATAAGCAAAAACAAAATGGAGCGATCTACACGAGCTTTTGCCCAGTTGTTACCACCATCATAGGATTGGGTCTCCTACATGCCTCCTGCCTCTTCGATTTGCTCGTCTTCGCATCCGTCACTTGGAGCTTGTCCCAGGAACCTTAAAATTCTTGCCTCAGTTTTCCCTATATCAGCTAAGAAACAGAAGAAGTGGAAGAAAGTGGATCCATACTACCATGCTAGAAAATGCCCTTTTTCCAAGAAGGAGTCTTTGCCACCAGGTGATGTAAAGGGGGCCTCCCTGCTTCTTGAGCTCAGGTACTGTTTGTGTCCATCTTCACGGTGATGATGACAACTTGAATAATGGTTTAAATGATGAGAACTAATATGTATGGAGTCCTTGCTATGTGACAGAGTCTGTGCTAAATGCTTGATACGTGTGTTATTTATTCTTCACTCCCAGTGAGCCCGCATTAGAGGTGAGGAAACAGCCCAAACAAGGTTAAATTACTTGAGGAGAGGTTGCAGGACTCAAAGTCTGCCAGTGGCAGCTCCTGTCTTCTTAGCTGCAGTGCCCTTCCATCCTGCCAGGGCTCCCATGTTCGGTGTCTCTGATGACGTCCTTCTGATGACGGGCTGCAGGAATGCCCTGAAGCCACAGTCTCTGCTCTAATAACGCTTCAGAGAAATGATGGGCGGGGGGAGAATGGCACTCACTTTGGCCTGTGGGCTCAGCTTGTAGAAGAGGTCAGCTGGGCCCCGCTTAGGGCGAGAGCCTTACAGGAAAAACTGGTGAGGACCGCTCACCATGGCCCTCCCTCGCCAGGGGCTTTCAGGTGGGACTGAGCCAAGGTTCACAGATTTGGGAAAGCCTTGAGGGACTTAAGGGCCTTCTTAATCTTCCATCTCTCTTAAGTCAATGCACTTTTTAACTTTTGAAAAAGACATGCTATAGTTTGTCTTCAGTGAGAATGAATGGGACAAAACACTGGGTTTGAGCAGAGAAAGAGCACAATGGCCTTGTGTGGGTGAAGTGAGTCTGGGCCAAGGAACCAGCATGATGGGCCCTCCTCTTCCACAAGTGGAGGTGATGTGTCTGATCTGTTGCAGAGTCAGCGCCCAGAAGGCCGTGACTGCTGTGTGAGAGGAGGGCTGAGCATGAAGGAGGCAGTAGTGGGCAGTCAGTACCTTATAAGGGCTTCCATGATGGGCCTTGTGCTCTGATAGAGTCTGTTCCAGAGCGTAGTTTGAAGTGTTGGAGGAAGTAGGCAGTCAAAAAGCAGGAGTCTTTCTAGAGCGTCCTGACTGGTGTCCTTGTTTCCACCTTTGCCTCATAAGGGAAAGTGGCTCAGTCATGTCTGACCCTTTTCAATCCCATGGACTATACAGTCCGTGGAATTCTCCAGGCCAGAATACTTAAGTGGGTTACCTTTCCCTTCTCCAGGGGATCTTCCCAACGCAAGGATTGAACCCAGGTCTCCTGCATTGCAGGCGAATTCTTTACCAGCTGAGCCACAAGCGATGCCCTTTGCCTCGTAAGATAGGCCTTAATCAGATGTTACACTGAAAATGTTGCACTGAGTCCCATACATACAAACGTGTTCCATTCTGAGAGTGTATTTGTAAATCCAGTTTGTCAGTAAGCCCGACAAAGGAACCAACTAACATAATCAGCTATATAGTACTGGATTGTAATAGGTTTATAATACTTTTCCATAAAGGCTACATACATAAAAAACAATCACAGAAAATGACACATTCTGAATCGTACAGTAGAGTACCTTGGAAGTGTAGTAGTAGAGTACAGCCGCTGGCATCCAGGGTCTGGCATCGAGTGAGTGAGCAGGAGGAAGAAGGGGTGGGAGCTGGTAGAGCTGAAGGGCCATCAGGAACAGCAGTGGAGCGCAGGCTGCCGTCGCACTCGCGCCGATGCTGACGGCACACACCTTCGTGTACATTCACAACTTGAAGGTCCGTATGTAGGGGACTTGCTGTCATCAGATGAGACGCTTACTGAGTGAGGGGTTGCCCACTGTGGCCAACTTCTCTCTCCTACTGAAAACCCAGGACTTTGCAGGGGCCTAGGGGGCTCTGCCTTTGTTACCCTCTGACTGCATCCACTGGCCTCCTTGTTGAATAAATGTATGACTTTTGAGGGAACGGGATGCTCAAGGTGCTCAATCATGGCTTGTGAACGGATAAAACAGGAGAGACTCGCTGCTTCAGTGGTGGCCGTAGCGAAGCTAACGTTAGAAACGGAAGGCGTGGAGACGGCTTAGTAAGTGAAGGAAGGAGGCAAAAGGCGCTCTGTTAGAACTCGTTGTTGTTCGCTCAGCTGTGTCCAAGTCTTGGCCACTCTGTGGACTGCAGCACGCCAGGCTTCCCTGTCCTTCACTTTCTCCTGGAGCTTGCTTAAACTCATGTCCACTGAGTCGGTGATGCCATCCAGCCATCTCGTCCTCTGTCGTCCCCTTCTCCTCCTGCCCCCAATCCTTCCCAGCATCAGGGTCTTTTCCAATGAGTCAGCTCTTCGCATCAGGTGGCCAAAGTATGGGAGCTTCAGCTTCAGCATCAGTCCTGCCAATGAATATTCAGAAGTGATTTCCTTTAGGATGGACTGGTTGGATCTCCTCGCAGTCCAAGGGACTCCCCAGAGTCATCTTCAGCACCGTCAGAACTGCTGGTCGCTAGTCAAGGGTTTGCATCATCAGTGTGCTCAATCATTTAACAAGTGCTCACTGAGAATTGGCCGTGTACCAGGCACCAGTCTAAAGGGTCTGTCCTTCAGTGAATGCGCAGTCACTGGCTTCTTGTGGATGAGATGTATTAGGAGAATATATTACAACTCAGTAGACAAAATGATAATGACAGGAACAGTCCATCCTATGAAGAAAACTTCAGCATGGAGGGGTAGTGGGGGAGGTTTAATTGCTGATCCCACACCTTTCTGGTTTTAAACTCCGTCCCCCTCTCTTCTTTGCTGAAAATGGTAGTGAATACAAGGATGAGTACTGTTTAAACACTCTCACCCAGTTTGACTATACTGCCTTGTCTTCCTTAAGATTTTCCCACTAGTTATTAAGACTTACTCTACAAGTGTTATTTGAAAAACAAAGAGTTTGACAAAAGAAGGTCCCAGAGTGGTGGCTTCTGTGAATCTGCTCTGTACTTAATATTAAAATGGTAACCAGTAGTTCATGGGAACAATGGCTATTGTAGTATTCTTTTGAAAAAGAATTAATAAAGAAGTTGAACATAAAGAGCTTTTTCTTGCCTCACACATCAATACATCATAGTTAAAATTTAGGTTGAAAGAGGCTCAATTTCCATGTGATTTTTCATTGCTTAATTTTCTCAGCATCAATTTTAGCCCCTTTATTTTCTGGTTGGTGTTAATTTGTTATGGCAGTGGTAGAAAACAAATAACAGGTTCCGAATCAATAGGATTGGCTTAGAAGCATAAATAATTAATGGCAAAGTTAATGATTAACATCAAAGAAATAATGATTGCTATGGATGAAGCGTTCAGAGCATTTCTGATATGACCAAGTAGGGTCACAGGTGACCGTGGGGCCTGGGTTCATTTTCTATCTGCCGCCTTAAATAAATTGACACAAACTTAGTGGCTTAAAACATTACACAGTTATTATCTCACAGCTTCTGTAGGTGAGGAGTCCAGGCAGACTTGGTTGGCATACTCTGCTTGGGGTCTCCCAAGGCCAAAAGCAAGGGATGGCCAGCCTGAGATTTATCTGGGAAGTTCTGGGAAAGAATTTGCTTTGGCTATTGACACTGATGGGAGAATTCGGTTCCATGTGGTTGTGGGACTGAGGTCCTCACTTCCTCCTTGGCTGTCAGCTGGGGATTGTTCTCAACTTCCGTTTCTTGGCTCGCGGACCCTTCCATCTTCCAAACCAGCACCAGAGGCTCAGTCCTCCTCATGCATCCAATCTCTCTGACCTCCTTGGCCCACGCAGCTCCTCCCATCTGCCAGAGAAAGTGGTCTGCTCCATCAGGGCTCCTGTGCTTAGACCGGGCACACCCAGGTAATCCAGGATAATCTCACTATTTTAAGGTCAGCTGATGAGTAATCTATTTTTCCTTTTCAGTTTTTGAAAATTGAGGTATAATTACTTTATAATGTTGTGTTAGTTTCAGAATATAACAAAGTGATTTAGTTATACATGCATATATATATGCATAATATATATTATACACACACACACACACACACACATATATATATATATATATATATATATATAATTTTTCAGATTCTTTTCCATTATGGGTTTCCCTGGTTGCTCAGACCATAAAGAATCTGCCTATGGTGCAGGAGACCTGGGTTTAACCCCTGGGTTGGGAAGATCCCCTGGAGAAGGGAATGGCTACCCACTCCAGTATTCTTGGGCTTCCCTGGTAGCTCACATGGTAAAGAATCTGCCTGCAATATGGGAGACCTGGGTTCAATCCCTGGGTTGGGAAGATCCCCTGGAGAAGGGAATGGCAACCTGCTCCAGTATTCTTGCCTGGAGAATTCCATGGGCAGAGGAGCCTGGTGGGCTACTGTCCATGGGGTCGCACAGAGTTGGACACGACTGAGCAAATAACACTTTAACTTTTCCATTATAGGTTATTACAAGAACTTGAATATAGTTCCCTGTGCTATACAGTAACCTAAATTTCTGCAAAGTTCCTTTTCCCTAGTAAGGTAACACATTCACAGGACAGATATCAGAGAGTGGATGATTATGGGGGCCTAAAATTTTGTCTATCTTGGGAATATCCTTGTCAACTGAGACAGACCTGATGACCTGACAAGTAGATGGATTTGAAACCTATACCCTTTTGCTGAAGGAGGAAGTGTACCCAAACCTGTACCCAAACCACTGCAGATTAAAGGCACCCTTGGTGTTCAAACAGAACAAACCTTGCTTTTTTAGTATTGAGACATGAACTCTGAAAAGCAAGCTTAAGAAAATAGACACTTTTGTCCTGTGGTGGAATACACCTGGATTAGAAGGGGAACAGCAGGACACATGGCTGAGAACTCAAGAGATGGCCACCCAGCTCCAGGTACTTGCTGTGTTCTGGAGCAGTTTCAGCCTCTTAATGACAAATGTAAGACTTGAAATGATGGCTTAGAAATCTGAATTTTTCTGGGAGTCTGGAAATCTGTGTAAAATCTCCAGTTGTTGTTTTTTTTTTTTTTTTTCCCAATACCAACTAAATCAATAGTAGCACCAAAACTTAACATATTGGGTGCCTAAACTTGGCTTGCTGGCTTCCAGTTCACAGTGTATAGTTTTAATCATAGTGAGTAAGGTATATCTTTGAGTAAGAAGAGGGTTTTAATGTGATACGAAATACTCAATTTAGGAATTGATTTGGACAAAGATGTCAGATACTCCAGTATAGAACTAAGAAATGTTTGGCTTTGGCTTCCAGATGCGAGAGTGAGCCCTGGTTATCCAGTTCCATTTTGTTTGTAAAACAAAGGAAGTAAAGATCTAATGTTGTTTCCTGAGGGTTTAACCTTACAGAAGTGTTAGAATGCCCCTTTTTCTTGGGTGATGATACTCCTCAGGTTTCCACACACAAAAGGGACCAGGGAAAAGTGTAATGAATTATACACTGAATTTGAAAGAATATTGAAGAACAGTTTGGATAATCCAAGCGTGGGTCCCAATTTGCAAAAATGACTTTTGTTTTCAGAAATTGGGAGAATGTTCTTTAAAAACACTGATTTAAAAGGACAATTTATTTTACAACGAAGTGCATGAGAAGGCACAGAAATTTTATTGAGTTTGAGGTTCATAAGGTTTTAATAACTGTCTCCTGTTGGGTAGAAACGGGCAAAAGGATGGTGGACTAGTTGACAGAACAGCTCTGAGTCAAACAAATAGAACTTTGAACTAAGGCTCTATCACCCGCCAGTGGTGTGATCTTTGGCAAGGTTATTTCACTTCTCTGAGACTCAGTTTTCTCAGCCCTAAAATGGAATCACTAACACCTTACTCAGAGGTAGTTGTGAAGACTAAGTGGACTGACGGGCCTAAAGCAACTAGGGTCTTCTTACATGATTCTAGATCGGAACACCCAGGATTTTATCAACCACTATCAATTCTCATGCTGTGGATTTAAAAATGACCGAAGGTATAACTGCCCATATGGGGCCAGTGTTTATCTGTCCCTTGTTAAATGAAGAATTAAGGTCATAAAAGAATGGCATAAGTAGAATTCAGATCCTGGGTGGAAGCTTCATCTCTTCTAAGCCTGTTGCTGGCTTACTTGAGGGTTTCCTCTTTCCCAGAAATTCCCAGCATGGAATATTGCTGTGGTTTCATAGCAACATTTTCAGATTTGTCCCCAAAGACCTGAATCCACACACTTCTTTTACAATACACCAGCCTCTGTGTAGGAACATGGTAAAGACACACACTATCTGAGCCTTTTGTATGAAATAGAAAATTAAGATGTCTTACAGTGGGCTTGAAAGGATTGCTGGAGGCAACCTATATAAATACTATTTATGGATTTGGAATCCAAATGGTTGCCATTTTCTAGTATACCTGCTGGGCTCTTTTCTTTGGTCTGGCATGAGTAAGAGAAAAGCAAAATTTGAAAATGACTTGAAGCACAAATGTGAAGGTGACACCCAGCACAGTCACTACTGAATCATTTAATGAATATTTATTGAGCATCTATCCTGTTTCAGCTACACTGGGTGTCCAGGATAAAAGCAAAACATACAAAAACCAGTGACACAGTGCCTGACCTCTGGGGAGGCAGGCTCTAGCTATGAAGATAACATTATAATGCCTTGTGATATGCACGGTGATTCAGATTCTTATGAAGTATTTTGGAGAGCAAGGGGGCAGATTCTAGGAAGACATTTGGAATGAAATATGTTAAGGTGTTTTTTTGCTGGAGGTTAGTATCCAGGAGATGCTCTAAAAGATGAGAAACAACTAAAACCAAATGTTTGTCTATTTGCTTTCTTGAACTTTAAGTTATATATCCAATGGAGCAATTCAATGGATATTTCTCCAGTTTTCCTACTGAAGGTGAAGGCCAGCTTTCTAAAAATATTACATGAGATTTAAAATAGAATTATTAAAAAAAAACTTACCTGCCATAGCCCTAGATGTCACAGCACGTGGCCATATGTTTGTGATTGGTCAGAGTGGTTGCCTAGGTCAGGGTTACCATTACCTTCTAAAACTGCTGTTGTGAGTCAGAAAGTCCTTACTTAATTTAAGATATTCCAGAAGGTGTGTTTCAGTTTTGATGACTTGTGAAATACCATAAAATATTTTAGTAAGGTCAAGCATAAAACTAGATTTCAAAGAAAACAGGTTAAATTTATAGTAATCCTTTAACACAAAATTAAATGCTATTGCATACTCACTTTTTAGATGACTAGAAAAATCAGACCAACAGCAGCCAAGTTAATTACATGGTTCTATTACTAATAATCTTTTATAATATAATGAAGAACAACTAATAAAATAATTTACTCTCAATGAGATCATTAGCAGACATTTTATAACTATAAATAGGAGTTTTATAGCTATTAATTATAATGGATTGCAGTGGGTTTAGAAACAATTGAAATATCGACATTTTAGAAATTATTTAACTTTTATTCATTAATGCACATTGTTTTAAGCTTTCTATCCATTGCCTTTTCTATTATTATATAGACCTGCCACAATTAAACATGAAGGGGCTTATTGAAAAATGGCTTTTTTTGAGTTTTAATAATCAGGAGACAGAAAATATATTCCCGGACCCTTGTTTTTAATTGATGTTGTCTATTTTCGTGCTCCAAAGGCCTAATGATGCATTAAGAGTTTTCCATTTTTGTTGGTTCGATTTTCTATTGAGCAACATTCCTGAAAGTAATAGAATGAAGTCGGGAGGGAAAAGATTGAAAACCACCCAAGACTGACTACAGTTATGGAAATAAGCTTATGATGGGAAATAATTCAGGCCATTTTCATTTTTACTTCTTATCAGAGATTCATTGTACTTATATATAAAACACAGAAATTATTCCGTTATAAATTCAAAGCTATAGTTAGATCAGCATATTAAGAACCACTTCAAAGTGGAATTATTTTATCATTTTGAGTTATTTCCTTATAGAAGAAGAAATGCCAGTTGGGCTGCAGATTATAGAGGACTATCGTCTCTCTCTAGAAGAGTTAGCAATATGAATATTGCTTTGTGAGGAATGAGATTTGGGAGTTGAGAGTGATCTTATTAGCACCAGACTCCCTTGGCTAATAATCTCCTGACTATGGGATCTATATTAAATCCTTTTCTATTTATATTCTTTGGCAGGCTGTTATTCATTGCTATTGTGGAGATTTTGTTAAGTAATGGTTCTCTTGAGAAATCATGGGTGCTTTCCGAGGTCAAGATCTCCTGAGAGCTTGAACAGAGGGCTATACATCCTCCTTCCGGTTAGGAAGCCACTCCGTGCCCATTTTCTTTAACACGTGCTTGATTTGTAAGGTTTCTGACATTCCTTTCTTCCAAGAATTTAAGAACGATCTATCACTCTTTATTTTGTGAGGTAAAACTGATTAGAGAAAACGATAAACATAATTCTTTAAGCATGAAGCCCAGTATATTCTGAATACTTGCCTGGGCTGCCATAGCAATCGCCGTGCGTTCATTCTCTAGAGACCGGCAGTGGTGCCAGGGGGCCCGGTACGCAGTCCTCTTGGTATTTCTTTTTATGCTGGAAGGAATTTCACCCTTGGCCTTTACTGTTATTGTTTTGCTCTGACATGACAAAAACAATCCATCACCTTCCAGATACTGATACCTGTTTGCTGCGGTCAGGTTGTCCCCAGACGGAGGAAACCTACCAGTGTGAATGGTGGTGCCCCTTAACACCGCCTCAAGGTCTTAATGAGTCGCGGAGCAGTGCTGGCGAGCAGAGAGCCGCCTGTGTCACTAGGTTTCAAGGGCCACCTGAAAGGCAGCTCCGTTTCAGAATCTGTGGACTTCAAGCAATCTATTTCCAGACAGAGGTCAGCCTACATGGATGAGGAGGCAATGTAGAGGAGTTGGTATTTGGTGAAAGGTAGAATTTGAAAGATACCAAGACATCATTTCCCGTCTTACCCTTACTACTAACTAGCTGTGGGCCGCAGACAGGTTACTGTGTTACTCTGGGTTTACGCTTTCTTACTTGGGCACCTGTCCAGAAGGATGTGTTGAATTTACATCGGCCGGGTACAGACTCATCGTGTAGAGTGAGCTCCGTGCACTCACTGCTGATGGGCGCTCAGATTTAAATCAAATGTGTCCCTCCTACCTGCCCACACAGCAGCCAACTCATGTCAGATCAGCCTGAAGACCAGGTAAGCCTTGCGCTCCTCCAGGTCTGGTCCTCAGTGAGCCGCAGCAGCGTCTCCTAGGAGTTGGTGAGAAACGCAGAGTCTTGGGCCGGACCCCAGACCTGCACACTGAGAAGCTGCCTCTGAGCCAGGTGACTGTGTATGCACATCAGAGTTTGAAGGGCGTTGTGGGTTCTCTCCCGACCTTGTGCTCTGCCTGTTGCTGGAGTGGTGTTGGGGGCATGGACAGCTGTGTGTGGGGGCGAGGACTACAGCGCATGACCCTGCACGTCCAGGGAACAGCCCCCAGCTTTCGGCCTAGCACAAGGAGACCCTCAATAAATGTTTATTGACTGAAACTGAGCTGCCAACAGGCCGACTCTCCCATGTGTTCTGCGGACTCACAGCAGCCCTCGAGGGGCCTGGAGAGAGATCCCTGCGCTGGAGGTCACTGCCCGAGGCGCGGTCAGGCCCAGCGGGCGCTCCTGTCCACGGCTGCTCCTGCCTGGAAATGTGTGGCGCGTGGGGGAGCCTGTCAGCTGTGTGCAGTAGGCATGATGGCCAGGGAGAGCCCTTGCTTCTTCCCGTGCCCTGCCTGGCAACGCGGGTGCGCCCATGCTTGGGGAGCAGTTTTCTTTCAGTGATTGTCTTTCTGGTTCAGAGGGGACAGAGGAATATGCTCGGTCCAGCGAACTGGCATCATATTTTTGCACATCTGCGACTGGCTGGCCTGCCTCTCAACTCTCTTCTCTATTGGTGCCAAATTTCCAAGTTGCTGGTTGACAGGCTGGCACAGGGCATGGTTGTGACAAGGGGACTGGGGAGCTGACGGTGCCCTGAGGACAGTGAGGTGGTGGACAGAGCTTGCTGCCTTGGTTGCTGGGGGAAGCAGGAAACTGGGCTCCTGAAGGTTTGGGGAATGAGTTGTGTTGCATGATCTTGGGCAGATCAGATCTGTCACTTTCCTAATCTGTAAAAATGTGATAAATATATGTAAGCCAAGCTTTCTCAGCCTATATGTGTGTGTTAGTCACTCAGTTGTATGACTCTTTGCAACTCCACAGACTGCAGCCCTCCAGGCTCCTCTGTGCATGGAGTTCTCTACATGATGCTCGAGTGGGTTGCCATTTCCTCCTCTGGGGGATCTTCCCGTTGCAGGGATCAAACCCGAGTCTGTTTTGTCTCCTGCACTGGCAGGTGGGCTCCTTACTACTAGCGCTGCCTGGGAAGCCCCTCATCAGTCTCCACCAGAGTGTATGTCAGTAAACTGTGCTACAAGCTCCCTGCACCACAGTGGTCCTTAACGTGCCTCCCCAGCGGGTTAATGCTCTTAACACTCCCCTTTCCCCAGCGCCCAGCGCCAGTCTTGGCAGCACCGCCAGGTCAAGGTACTTGTTTTTGGAACCACCCCACCTCACTTCCTGATGCTGCTGTAATCTTGGGAACCTGCTGAGCTCACAGTGACCAGCGCCTTCCTCTTCAGTAGACTTCTCCCTCCTTGCTGTACGATCTCTTCCTGCTCTTCTGTCCTTCAGTCAGTACTCTCCTTTACCCACCTGGCTGATCTCTGGATGGGACTTAGAAGAAAGCAGCCAGCTGAACACACATACAAAGTAGAATCTCCTCTGGTTCTTCCAAGGATGCTTCTCTTCTTTCTGGGTGGAATCTGTATTCACGGGCATGCTCTGTTGCTTCAGTCATGTCTGACTCTGTGACACGATGAACCATGGCCTGCCAGACTCCTCTGTCCATGGGATTCTCCAGGCAAGAATACTGGAATGGGTTGTCATTCCCTTCCCCGTTATTCTCGGGTACTTGCAACAAGCTGAATGACTTCAGCATGCAGCAGATATAGGGGATGGAGGGGACATTGATCTGTAAGATAGTTTGGCTAATACCAGCTGCGGTAGCAGACAAATGCCCCCATTTCAGGGACTTCAGAGACTTCCAGAAAGTTAAACTTCATGGTGTAAAATGGAGGTTACACTGTAATGAGGACAGGCTTGGACTGGGAGGGCAGCAGTGAGAAGGATCGCACCAGGCAGTCGCTCAGGGCCCTGGGCCACCGTCGGTCTGCTGTTTTCTGCTCATGCTTTCCTGGCTCGCTCGGGACAGGAGAGAGACGATGGAGGCGGGGAGGTGTTTGTAGGGTGAAGCTGGAGGAGGTGCACATGCTTTCTGCTCCCCTTCCGCTGTCCAAAGCTGAACAGTGTGGTCAAGTTTAACCGCAAAGGAGCTGGGAACAGCAGCCCAGCCGGCTGCCAGGCCTGGGGGTCCATCCTCTCTGCTGTTCGCGTGGAAGCCGCCCTGTCCCTTTCTCCTTTTTCTCCTGCAACTCCTTGGAGAGGTTCGACCTTCCCTCGTGCTCTTGAGAGGCAGCTCCTCTCAAGGAACAGCCCCCTCCACCCACCTGAGGAACAAGATCAGAGCCTTGGCACGCCTCACTTTGACAGTTGCCAACACTTAAGCCAGTCTCAGTTTCCCGTACTTCAGAAGGGTGTTCTGACAGTAAATTGTTTGGGGCCACCGTCTTCGTCCTGTGCTTTTACAGTTTACTTGGTGGAAGCAGAGACGGACACAGTTCCTCAGTGAGAGACATAAAGCTCCTTCTTACCCTGCCCACTGAGACGGAACCTGAGGTACACACAGGTACACAGGTACACACAGAAGATACACTCTGTCCGGTGCAACAGGGTCCTGCCTGCCGTGTCCTTTCTGTGGGTACCGTTTTTAAAGAGCTAGCCTGAGAATATAGAGCAAAAGTGATGGTTTAACTTTTTTTTTAATTGGTATGCTGGCTCTGGAATCTGCTGGGTGACCTTGGAAAGCACACCAGCCACTCTGTGTCTCAAATTCCCTAATCTGTAAAATGAGACTAATCACAGTAGCTACCTCCTGGGTTGATGTATGGAGTAAATAAGATAATGATGTTAAGTGTCTAGTACAGTATCTGGAACTTAACACCTATGCTTCATAAATATTAACTATTACTTTTCTTTAATGCCAGGAGGATTGGTATTTAGTTCACGGACTCCAAAGAAGAAGTTACAAAGCATGTGGCCTTCTGTTAGTGGAAAAATGGAGTGAAGGTAGAAAATCTGAGGGCAGCATTATCTCTCTGCAGAAGGGAAATGCTGATTTCAGTAGGTTCAATAGGTTGGAATCTAACTTTCCTGGGAGCGCAGCTGATAAAGGCCGCCTCTCAGTCGGAAGGTACAGGGGCTCCTTCCAAGGGCAGGGATTCCGAGGTCTGGCCATGCACCCTGGCTCTGCCCAGCTGTCCTTGGTGGGTGGCTGGGGCTTCCTCTGGGCGACTGCTTTCCTGGAGCGAGAGAGACTTTATGTCCCTAAGTCAGAGCAAATGCTCCTCCACCAGCCTCCATAGAGCTTTCTTGGTGTTGGAGGTTATGTGTTTTGTCCATTCTGAGCAATGAGTCTGTATAGCAGTAAGAAAACAAGCTTTCTTCTTCTGTGGTTAAAATATACATACATACGTGCTTGCGTACACACACATAAACACATAAATGGGAGAAGCACACGCGATACTGGTTCTGAGGAGATAAATCCGTTGCAGCTATACACAGGATGCGGATGCTCCATTCTCTTTGTAAGCCAGTGCCTGGGGACCTTGGTGCAGAGTCACTCTGTCGTGTCTGACTCTTTGCAACCCCACGGACCCCACGGACTGTGGGGTCCATGGGATTCTCCAGGCGAGAATGATGGAATGGGCTGCCACACCTCCTCCAGGGCATCTTTCCAGCCCAGGGATCAAACCTGCATCTCTTGTACCAGCAGAAGATTCTTTGATGCTGAGCCACCAGGGAGGCCCTTTCCTGATACGAGGAGCACGCAAAACCAAGTGTGTGTCCAAAATAAAGCCTGGGAAATTGTTCCAGGGTACAATAATTCCTGAGTGGCTCTGAGGCTCAGATATTCCCGTCAAGAACTTTCTTTGGTTGTAGTGTTGGGATAAATAGGATGTCCAGATTTGCCTGAGCCTGAGCGGTTTTACACACACAGGACTTGCAGTGCCGACACCAAGGTCTGGACAGCCAGTCACCCTAATTGCAGGCTATTGCTGGTACAGCTGCAAAGTGTGAATCACTAGGGGAGCTTGTTAAAATGCAAGCTCTGATTTGGTACTCCTAGGTTGGAGCCAGGGAATCTGCATTTCCAACAAGCCCTCAGATGACATTCCGCTCCTGACCTTTGAAGCACGCTTGGGCAGCAAGGCCTTGTGTCAGCCTTGGGGTTCTGAGCTGGCCTGTGTGCAGATAAATCAGGGTGCCCCATAGCCATTCACGCTGCAGCAAGCTGCTTCACCTTAACAAATTCAGAGAGAATTTTAGGGCCATCTCCAAGGCTTTAGGGGCTTCCATGGTGGTTCAGTGGTAAAGAACCCACCTGCAAATGTAGGAGACACAAGAGACATGGATTTGGTCCCTGGGTCAGGAAGATCCCCTGGAGGAGAAATTCCAGTATTCTTACTTCAGAAATCCCATGGACAGAGGAACTCGGCAAGCTACAGTCCATGGGGTTGCAAAGAGTCACACCTGACTTAGCAACTAAACAACAACAAGAACCAAGGCCATAGGGTTGTGTGTTTGGCCTCCAATTATAGAATATTAGTGGGCTTCCCTGGGGACTCAGTGTAAAGAATCTGCCTGCCAATGTAGGAGACCTGGGTTCAATCCCTGGGTTGGAAAGATCCCCTGGAGAAAGAAACGGCAGCCCACTCCAGTATTCTTGCCTGGAGAATCCCATGGACAGAGGAGCCTGGCGGGCCCTAGTCTATGCAGTTGCAAAGAGTTGGACACGACTTGCAACTGAGCACACACACATAGGATGTTAACAGATCATACATTTCTGGGCTGTAGATCTTTCACCCATCGAATGCAAATACTCTTTTAAAAAATTATTATTTACAATGACAGGTGACTGCTGTTGACTCATGAGAACATTCTCAAGTCTATTAATCTCAGTTCATGTTTGAGTACAACTTAATACTTTTTCTTGTTTGGGCTGAGCATCCGCAAATGACTCGGGATGACATATCTGTCATTTTTGGTCTTGTCTCTGCCTTGCAAATGGTACATTTGTCCTTGAGTTTACAGCTGTGGTCGACCACAGGGTCTTTTGCTTTTTGCAGTGTTTCTGCTTTTCAGCCTAATGAGTTTTGCTTTATCCATAGCCTCCTTTACTAACTGCAACACAGCAGCACATTCTATAGCCCATCTGTTTCCATGATTGATTGTCTTTTACTTCAGGGTGTCCTAATGAGTTACTTTAAAAAAAAAAAAAATAAAGCTTCAGTGTGACCTTTAAGATCATCGTAAATTGTGTTTGCATGTTGTGACCACCCAAAGCACAAGAAACAGTTTATTTGATGTTGAGGATGTGATTTCTCCTTACTCTTCACGCTGCACTCATGCCCTGAGCTCTGTCGCCTTGTGACGTCTGTCTCATCCTGCTGCCACCCTGCCATGGTCGATCTTCCAGGCAGTGCCCCTCGCTGCTCCTGGACAGGGAGAGGGCGGTTCTGTCTGTGGCCGGGCTTACTTACCGCTCTCAAGAAGCTGCGGGTCTAGGGTTTTCTGATAGTGTATAAAGTTGTCTGCATGCAGAGTTAATCCTCACTGTTTGTGCTAGTTATTGTCTACAAAGACACCTCCAGCTCTTGAGTTAGCAAAAACTGAACAGCTGGCCCCAGGGGACGTCTAGGGTCAGGTTCCTGGTCTGATGGTCCACTGATTAATGGATGACCTTGTGTTCTGTGCGTTTCTGTTTAAAGAGACCTTATTTAATTTATGTCATTGACTCACTAACAGCGGCTTCAGGGCCCTCAGCATCCACCCCGTGCCTGGAGGCAGCTTGTCTAACATAGGTGGTTGCTCCACAAGGTGAGCACAGCCTGCTTGCATTTCAGACCCCTAGACCGGCGGCAGTGCTAAGCTTGGGGGCCATTTTAAACAGCAACATCAACAAAAAGCACACCCAACAAATGTGAAAATTGTAGCACTAAAAAAGCCCACAAAGAAGCCACTCGTTGACCACGTGAGGCCTAGAGAAAGAAGGCAGAGTGTCGCCTTGTTCACCCTCCGCTGATATGTGCGTTGGGTGACTCGCGTGTTTCAGAGCTCTGGGCACCTTCACCAGTAACTGCAGAAGTGCCCTAAGTATTGATTTGGGGGCCACAAATAAGTTGTAGTTTATTTTACAAGTTCACAAATCTGAACTGTTATGAATAATGAAGATTACCTATACATTATTATAGGACCATACTCTTGTTTCTTTTAAAACATTTTATTGAAGTATAGTTGGTTTATAATGCTGTGTTAATTTCTGCTGTATAGCAAAGTGGTTCAATTATATTTATATGTATATTCTCTTTCATATTCTTTTACATAGTGTTTACCACAGGACCCTGAGTATAGTTCCCTGTGCTGAAGCGTAGAAGCTTGTTGTTCATCCATCCTATATGTGTTAGTTTGCATCCAGTAACCCCAAATTCCCAATCCACCCTCTCCACACCCCTACCCCTTGGCTCCCACAAGTGTGTTCTCTGAGTCTGTGAGTCTGTTTCTCTTCCATAGACAGGTTCATTTGTGTTGTATTTTAGATTGCACACATGTGATTATCATATGGTAATTGTATATGACCACTCTCTCGATTGCTGGCTTTGCTTAGTCTATGAAAGGACAAGAATTCATCCACTCTGCTCTCACAGAGGGGTAAAAAGGATCTGCTTCAGCCATTGCACAACTGCTGGAAGCGTGATGGTAGAGGTCTGCCTTTCATGTGAATGAAGACACATCATCTCCTTGGCAACACCTTCTTATTACCGATATCCAGAGCCCTCTTTATGAACAAACATGACAGCATGCTTTCTTGGATACCTTGTAGAAAGGACTAACCTCCCTGCACGAATCCCTGTGTCTCAGGGATCTTGCAGTCTCCCAGAGAAAAGAGGCTGTTTGTCACATGATAAGCATGAAGTACTTAATGGAAAGTACAGACGAGAGGTGGTAGAGAATTTCAGACCCACCAGGATGGGCCAGTTTTTCTTCCCTGCGTTCCTATGTGTGCGTGCTCAGTTGAATCCGACTCTCTGTGATTCCGTGGACTGTGGTCTGCAAGGCTCCTCTGTCCATGGAATTTTCCAGGCAAGAACACTGGAGTGGGTGGCCATTTCCAGCTCCAGGGGATCTTCCCGAGCAGGGACTGAACCCACATCTCTTGTGTCTCCTGCATTGGCAGGCGGGTTCTTTATCACTATACCCACTGGGAAGCCCTTTTCTTTCCTGTTAGATTGCAAATTCCACCTCCGTCTTCTTACCGTTGTGTCCCAGTGCCTGCCGTATAATGAGAACTCAAAAAGTATTTTTTGAATAAACGTGGAAGTATTTGAGCTGGTGTCTCAAGGCCTGACTTATATCAGTTTTTCAAACTCTGTTTGATAACTTTCCATGGGATATTTATTAAGTGGATTTACATTTCATAAATCAATTGATTCTACCTAAGGCCTGTAAACTTTAGCTTCAGCATTCTCACCCCTCCAATATTTTATTATGAAAAATTTTCAAATATACACAAAGGTTAAAGGATTTTCACAGTGAATATCCATATATCCACCGTCCATATCCTAACATTTTACTTTCCTTGATTTTTCACAGATCTGTCTGTCCATTTATCCCTTTACCCATGTATCAATCCATCTTATTGTTTTATGTGTTTCACAGTACACTGAAGAGTGACTTTCCTGATGGTCCAATGGCTACGACTCCATACTCACAATACAGACGGTCCAGGTTCAGTCCCTAGTCAGGGAACTAAATCCCACATGCCACAATTAAGAGTTTGCATGCTTCAACCAAAGATCCTGTTGCTGTGACAAAGATCAAGGGTCCCTCCTGCCGCACCTAAGACATGATGCAACCAAAATAAATAAATGTTTTTTAAAAGACAAAGTAAATTCAAGACATCAGTACATTTCTCCCCCAATATTTCAATGTACATGACATAAACTAGAGTTTTGTTTTTGACATGCCTTTTTAATTTATTTTGGTAATAATTTCTTCATCTATAAAATTATAGATTTATGCTGAAAGATACTACTCTTTCAGGTGGTCTTGTGAGTATTTAATGCCTGGCTTGGTTTGGAGGGGTTAAAGTGTGGAACAGGTAAGTTTTCCCCTACGTTTTATACCTTGGATCAGGAAAGTTTTATTGGAACAGAGGTGTGCCCTTTCATTTATATAGTTTCTAAGGGTGCATTCATGCTACCATGGGAGAGTTGATTAATTCTGAGGGAGACTATTTGGTTGAAATAGCCTGAAATGTTTTCTGTCTAGACATGTACAGAATTAATCTGCTGATCCCTGTTGTAAAGAAAAAAATAAAAATTATTATGTAGCCTGGGAGGAATCTGGAAATTAGAATAATGGTAATTCTAAGAAAAATTTGGCAGAAGTGGAGAAGGGGACACTGTAAACACTAGAGAACTGAGATTTAAGTGTAGCTTTCAATAATATTTATGTCTTTAGATATACTCTTTCCTAGTTTTTCCTTACATATAAAAATGGAGAAACAAGACAGTGATTCAATGTGTGCCAGTCAGCTTATGCTAAAGCATGCGGTAACAGGTGGACCCCACATCTCTGTGGCCTTCAGCAGCACACCCACTTGCCCTCCCCAGGTCGCCCTTGGTTTGCTCCGTGTTGTCTCTCTGGACTCAAGTCGACAGAAACTCCTCCGTCCGGGCTGTTGTCAGTCTGGTGGTAGTGAGGAGGCGGAGGGCACGGCACAGCCGGCTCTGAGGGCCCCTACCTAGAAGTGACATGTATAGCTGTTGCTTCCATTTCCTTGGCCAGGAGAAGTCCCATAGGCAAAGCCGGGTTCCGCAGGATGGGGCGGTTTAGCACCACTGCAGAGAGGAAACGCGCCAACGTCAACAGTAGTCCACTCTTCCTTGCAGGGGCAGTGGGGTCAGGAGATTTGTGTTGTTGTTTAAAATAGAGTAAATTTGATATGATTGCGGGCGGAGGGCAGAAACCTGTGCAGAGAGGAGGAGAAGCTTCTGTAGTTACTCCTGCTAGGGGCAGACTTTCAGGCTCAGGTGAGGTTCTGGGTCTGTGGGTTAGACCTGAAAGCCCAGACTAGCTACAGTAAAAGATCTAGCAAATAGGAATCAAGCTGAGCAGATGGGTGAATGGCAGAATCTGATCAGTAGGTTAGGGAGGAAGCTTGCAACTCTGCATTTCTAACAAGTCCCCCAGGGATGCTGGTGTTGTCCATCTATGGCCAGACTGTGAGTAGTGATGATCTACATCATCAGGTATTCTGACACAAAAGAGGGAAACAGGCATACATTCGCAAACCACGTGCGTCAAACAGACCAAATAGAAAGTCTCAAGGCATTAAAGGTACCTGTTCTGAAATGTTGGGCATTTCTAGTTCAGAGCATCTCTCTCCACGGCAGAGATAAACTGGTGAGACAACAGAATGGCCCTTTGAATGACAGTGAACAGATCAGATGGATTCGTGATTGGTGACAGCTGACTGGGTCGGTCGCATGGGGCGGCTGCAGAAGGGTGGAAGGCGTTGAGCAGGAGCAGTTCCACACCGTGGCTTTGGGGCTCACCTTCTGCCGGCAGCCTGCTTGTGATGGTGTGGGGGCCAGACAACACAGCAGCGCTCTGCCATTGCAGGTGGGGCTTCAGAGACTGCGATCAGTGTTTCTGAGCACTCAGACATGAACAGCAGTTGTCAGAACCCCCATCTTTAGACAGGAGCAAATGATTCGGTACAGTCAATGAAAACCATTTGGCAATGTCATTGCTCTGAAGTGTGTTTCGTCTGAGTTTTGATTGTCATAAATAACTTGATAGTTAAATCCTGAATCAAAACTACAGCTATGGGATTTGACATTCGAAGAGAGAATTTTGAGGTGAGATTATTCTCTAGAATTCCAGCATAATTTCTTCAAAAGAAAGTCTGCAGTTGTTATATATGTATGTATGTAGCTGAGTTACTTGGCTGTACACCTGCAACTAACACAACAATGTAAATCAACTAGACTCCAGTAAAAGTTTAAAAAGAAGGAAAACCCATAGTTATTAGGAAGAGTTGAATGTATTGTTTGCTGACTCTTCTCTTTAATGACATGAACAGCAGTGTCTTGGCCATGTTATATTTCAAATATGTCTTAACTTCTGTGTGAATAACTCTTGTAGTCAAGTTTTGTGTCATATGCTTCTGTCACTGAATTCAGATCCTGCTACCTGCTTGCTGGGGTGCCATGGGCAACTGTTGAACTTTTCTGAGCCTCCTTTCTTTATCTGTAAACCTTTGCTAATATCTCATTGTGTCAATGAGCGTTTAACAGTAATAATTGGATTGGCCAAAAAGTTTGTTCCGTGTTAAGCACAAATAAAAGGCTATGTTTTTCATTTCCACTAAGACCTTTCTCGAACAATGTATTCCTTACCCAAATGAACTTTTTGGCCAACCCAATTTATTTAGATAACATTGCATAAAATAGTCTCTCAGTAAAATGTTAGGTGTATTTGAAATTACTCTTATTTCAGCATTTAGAGTGAACCAAAGATGGACAAGTATTAGAGAGCATGTGGAAAATGTGGAGCCTGAAAACATTGGTCATGGGATTTTAATATGACAGCCACTTTAAAAACCTATTTGGCCTTCTCTTAAAATGTTAAAGATAGGTATACCATGTGACCCAGAAATTCTATTTATAGGAATCTGCCCAAGGAAAATGAAAATATGTCCCCGTAAACACTTGTACACAAATATTCATAGCAGCATTACTCCTAGCAGCCAAAACAAAAGTCCATCGACTAGTGGTTGCATAAGCAAATTGCAGTAAATCTAGACTGGGCTTCCCTGGTGGCTCAGTGATAAAGAATCCACCTGTGGATGTAGGAGGCATGGATTCAATCCCTGGGTCGGTAAGATCCCCTGGAGAAGAAAATGGCAATCCACTCCAATATTCTTGGGAAATTCCATGGACAGAAGAGTCTGGCAGGCTACAAACCATGATATCGCAGAAGAGCTGGCCATGACTGAGCAACTAAACAACAACAGCAACAGTATATTCTAGACACTGAATACTGTTTGGCAAGAAAATTGAAGTACTGTTAAATAGTACAGTGTAGATGAACTTCAAAAGCACTGTTCTAGGTAACAGGAGCCAGGCACAAAAGACCACAAATAGTTTCCTTCCATTTATATGGTGTTTACCCCAAATCACTGCTTAGTACACTTTTAAAGGTGACTTTGAAATGGAGTCTCCTGTATCTAAAACTTTATTCTCTTTCTTGTTCCACATCTGTTTCCCTGCAAGATTGAGGAGTTTCAAAGAAAAGAAGGAGTTGAAAGAGAGCTGGACCCTACAGGGCCCTCGCAGTGACAGAAGTGTTTCCCTGTCCCCTGTTTTTTGTTTGTAGACCTTCCCTAAATTCCAATCGACAGATTCAGACAGCTGCTAATTAGGAAAGTGAGGGAATGCAGATACAAAGGAAAGAGAGTTAAGAAACAACAGTGCAGTGATATTCCAGCTGAGCTATTTCAAAAATAATAATCCTAAAAGATGATGCTGTGAAAGTGCTGCACTCAATATGCCAGCAAATTTGGAAAACTCAGCAGTGGCCACAGGACTGGAAAAGGTCAGTTTCCATTCCAACCCCAAAGAAAGGCAATGCCAAAGAATGTTCAAGCTTCTGCACATTTGCACTCATCTCACACGCTAGCAAAGTAATGTCCCAAATTCTCCAAGCCAGGTTTCAACAGTGCATGAACTGAGAATTCCAGATGTTCAAGCTGGATTTAGAAAAGGCAGAGGAACCAGAGATCAAATTGCCAACATCCATTAGATCATAGAAAAAGCAAGAGAATTCCAGAAAAACATCTACTTCAGCTTTATTGACTATGCTAAAGCCTTTGATGGCATGGATCACAACAAACTGTGGAAAATTCTTCAAGAGATGGGAATACCAGATCACCTTACCTGCCTCCTGAGAAATCTGTATGCAGGTCAAGAAGCAACAATTAGAACCAGGCAATGAACAATGGACTGGTTCCAAATTGGGAAAGGAGTACATCAAGGCTGTATATTGTCACCCTGCTTATTTTACTTCTATGCAGAGTACTTCATGCAAAATGTCAGGCTGGATGAAGCACAAGGTGGAATCAAGATTGTCGGGAGTAATATCAGTAACCTCCAATATGCAGATGACACCACAATTATGACAGAAAGCTAAGAACTAAAGAGCCTCTTGCTGAAAGTAAAAGAGGAGAGTAGAAAAGCTGGCTTAAAATTCAGCATTCAAAAAACTAAGATCATGGCATCCAGTTTCATCACTTCATGGCAAATAGATGGGGAAACAGTGGAAACAGTGACAGACTTTATTTTCTTGGGCTCCAAAATCACTACAGATGGTGACTGCAGCCATGAAATTAAAAAATGCTTGCTCCTTGGAAGAAAGGCTATGACCAACCTAGACAACATATTAAAAAGCAGAGATGTTACTTTGCCGACTAAGGTCTATCTAGTCAAAGCTATGGTTTTTCCAGTGGTCATGAATGGATGTGAGTGTTGGACCGTAAAGAAAGCTGAGAGCTGAAGAACTGATGCTTTTAAACTGTTGTGTTGGAGAAGAGTCTTGAGAGTCCCTTGGACTGCAAGGAGATCCAACCAGTCCATCCTAAAGGAAATCAACCCTAAACATTCATTGGAAGAACTGATGCTGAAGCTGAAGCTACAATACTTTGGCTACCTGATGCGAAGAGTCATTTCATTGGAAAAGACTCTGACTCTGGGAATGATTGAAGGCAGAAGGTGAAGGGGACGACAGAGGATGAGGTGGTTGGATGGCATCGCCAACTTGATGGACATGAGTTTGAGTAAGCTCTGGGAGTTGGTGATGGACAGGGAGACCTGGCATGCTGCAGTCCATGGGGTCACAAAGAGTCGGACATGACTGAGTGACTGAACTGAACTGAACTGAATGCAGTGATAAGGCAGAGTCCTAGCTCCTCCTCAAGGGATGTATACACAACAATCTGACACAGGTTGTGTCAGACACAGTCTGACAATCTGAGTTCTTTTGGAGGAATAAGGCCCCCACCCAGGTGGAGGATGGTGATTTGGGACTGAACACAGTATGTGAACCCTGAACTGGCTGGACCCAGAAGGCTGATGATTGAGATCCTGGAACATCACCCTGTTACCTCCCCACCAACCAATCAGAGAGAGGTCAGACACTCTGCAGTCCTCCCCTCCAAATTTGCCCTGCCTTGATAACGGTTGGGGAGTTTGGGTCTTTTCGGCATGAGCCACCAGTACTCACTTTTTGCTCTGCCCAACAATAAACCTTTCTCTGCTCTAATCTCAGAAGTTTCAATTTGTTTGGCCTCACTGTACATCAAGCACATGAATATAGCACATAAACAACTCAGTAATGCTGTTTTTCAAAACAGTGAGCTGTGTTCATTTTTTAAATATTTTTATTATTCCCATGTTGATTCTCATTGTTGTAAGATGAAGACAATCAGTGAAATACTGTTTCTTTTCTGAAATATGTTGGATTCTCTTAGCCATCATGGATGTTTCAGCTTTTTCAATTCAGTGGGCAAGCTTCACCCTGAGACTAACAGCCTGCAGGCATTGGCTGAGGATAGTAACATCTAAAAACAATAGAAAGTTCAGTTGGTAAATGCAAATCAATAGCACTGGCTGATGATTCCACATGAGAGGAAAGAGATTTGTAAGATGGAGTGTCTTCACGTTAGCCATTAGACCTCTCATTCACCGGGTCTTCATCAAATGCCTGTCTTTAGTGGGGCAATTGAATCTAAGATATCAGACACATTTGAATTATGGAGATCAATGGCTCCACTGCTCGCCTTGGGCACAGGTTAAAAGGAACTGAACTTAATATTCCCCCAGAAAATGATGTAAGGAAAGATAGTAGCCATGCCTGGACGACACCATCTTAGAGCTCCTGCCACAGATGAGGTTGTAGACGCAAAAGTATGTTCAGGAAGACACCCCAAACCCCACATGTTAAAGTGCTGGGAAACTCACTCAGGCATCAGGTTTGAGGACTAAGTGGATGTGTAGGGTTGAGAAAAAGTGATTTGTTCTTTTCGGGCTGCGCCAGGTCTTCACCGCAGCATGCAGGCCCACTCGTTGCGGCGTGTGGGATCTAGTTAGTTGTCCGGACCCCTGTGTGGGGAGTGTAGTCACAGCCACTGTGAAGCCCCTCTGTGTTTGTGCAGGCCTCTGTGTGCGTGTGTATGTGTGGGTGGGTGTGAACTCTCTGGCCTCACTTTTTGAAAACAGGAATTACTTGACAGTGGTTATAGGACCCTATTGTTCCATCATGGATAAATAAATGCAAATATCAGGACTTGCGCGTGGCTGATTTTTCAGAGTCTCTTGCTGTGGAGATGTAACCTGCACACCCTCTGAGGGGACAGTTAGGGGGACCTGGGCTCCCGTCGAGACTCCCTCCAGGCCTCTTTGAAGAGGTGAGAAGTCATTGGGAAGAGAAGGGATCTCCAAGTTGCTTCCAAAACAACGACAGACAAAAAAACTCTCGTTCCTCAGTGTCTTATGACGAGGGTCACTGGTATTAGAATCGCTTTGTTGGGGGTTAGGATAGGAGAGTTCTGTTACTAAAAAATTTAGAAACTTGAGTGGCTGCCTCTGCCACCCTCTGTTGCTGGGGTGGCAGCAGTGAGTAAAAGAGACCACCATCCCTGCTTGGGGGAGCCTTCCTGCACTGAGCTCTTCTCCCCATAGCAGGCCCTACGCCAACAGCATCTCCATCATTTGAGTAGCTAGTAGAAAATTTTTAGGACCCCCCCGCCACTGGACCTACTTAAAAATCAGAAACGTTGGGGGTGCAGTCCCACAGTATAGATTTTAACAACCTTTCTAAGTATTGATACATTGATCATGGAAGGGTTTCTCAGTCTCAGCAATACTCTTTGTTGTTGTTGTTAGCCACTCAGTTGTGTCCAGTTCTTTGCGACTCCATGGACTGCAGCACACCAGGCTTCCCTGTCCATCACCATCTCCTGGAGTTTACTCAAACTTACGTCCATCAAATCGGTGATGCCATCCAACCATCTCATCCTATGTCATCCCCTTCTCCTCCCACCTTCAATCTTTCCCGGCATCAGGGTCTTTTCCAATGAGTCAGTTCTTCACACCAGGTGGCCAAAGTATTGGAGCTTCAGCATCAGTCCTTTCAGTGAATATTCAGAGTTGATTTACTTTAGGATGGACTGGTTTGATCTCCTTGCTGTCTAAAGAACTCTCGAGAGTCTTCACCAACACCACAGTTTGAAAGCATCAGTTCTTGGGTGCTCAGCCTTTAGACCAACTCTCACATCTGTACTTGACTGCTGGAAAAACCACAGCTTTGACTATACCAACATTTGTAGGCAAAGCGATGTCTCTCTCTCTCTCTCTCTCTTTTTTTTTTTTGACACATGTGGCTGGATAATTCTTTGTTGTCCTGGCTGCCCTGTCCATGGTAGGCTCTTCAGCATGCAAGATTCCAAGTAGCTCCCTTACCTCACTTCTGACTATTAAAATGTCTCCAGATAGTGAGAACGTTTCCCTGGAGGGCAGGAGCACCCCAGATGGGGAGCAGCGGTTCGGGCACGGCTGTTCAAATGGTGGGCTGACCTGAACTGTTGGCATCCCTTCTGTCAGATCTCGGGGGCAGGAATGAGGAATCTGTGTTCTAAAACATCCTTCTGGATTCCCCTGGTGATCCAGTGGTGAAGACTCAGTCTTCCAGTGCAGGGAGCTTGAGTTCAGTCCCTTGCCAGGGAACTGAGATCCCACATGCCATGTGACATGGCCAAAAATTGTAAAAACATTTAATTAAAAAAATCCTTTAAAAACAAAATCCTTCTGGTGATTCTGATGCTGCCAATTTTGAGAACTACCTGGAGACACAGGCAGGAAGCAGTTACATGTATGCACATGCCCAAACCACTCAGAGTGGCTGGGCTGTTGCACCTACGTGTGTCTTCACTTCATCCATTCCATGCCGTGCTTTGGAAGGACAGGAGAGAAGGCAGGTGGCATGGGTGTTCTGGGGGAGGGGAAGGGTATCATTTTAAATAATACGATTGTGAAAGGTCTCACTTGCAAGGTGATCCTTGAAGTAAGTGGATGAGTGCATCCAGCAATGATGGGAAAATCCCTTCAGGCATAGAGAAGGAAAACAGCAAAGGTCCTGGGGCAGCTGATATATGTGTGGGAGGCTCAGAGAATGTAAACAGCCTAGAGTAGGGGGGTCAAAGAGGAAAGAAAGGAGTGGGGGAAAAGATGAGAGTAAGAAGAAATGAATGAATGAATGAACTTACCTGTTTCTGGGCTTGATTTCTGTACATACTGGCTAGTGTTTTTAGTATATTCTGGGTCTTCTTGGCTTCAGCTTTCTCTTCTATAAAGCAGGAAGAGTACATGTCCCTTGTAGATCTGCTCTGAAAAATGACATAGTCAACTGATGGTAAACCTTTAAGAAAGGATAGAGTACACTTACATTATTGAACTTTTCATGCTTATTAGCACATCACATTGCTCATAGTACATGATCAATAAATACTACATGCATTGTAAACAAAACAAAACTAAACCCCGAGAAATTCAGACCTATCATATGAGCATCTCTGTTCTGGAGACTCGTAATCTGAACTTCCAACAGTTTTCTCCCAAACAATTCTTGAGTGTGTGTGTGTTTTCTTGGTTTTTAATTTTAATATTTTAATTTTATTAAAGTATAGTTGATTTCAGTGTTGTATTAGTTGCAAGTGCACAGGGAAGTGGTTCAGTTATCCACATACATGCTGTTGTTTAGTTGCTAAGTTGGGTCCAACTCACTGTGACCCTGTGGACTGTTTCCTGTGAGGCTTCTCTGTCCTTTGGATTTCCCAGGCAAGGATACTGGAGTGAGTTGGATATCCTTCTCCAGGGGATCTTCCTGACCCAGGAATTGAATCTGCATCTCCTGTGTTGGCAGGCAGATGCTTTCCCCCTGAGCCACCAGGGAAGCCTCCGTAAACCATATGCATAGATTCATTCTCTTTTAGGTTCTTTCCTCATGTATGTTATTGAGTAGAGTTCCCCGTGGCATGCAGTAGACCCTCGTTGGTTTTCTATTTTATATACAGTGGTGTGTGTGTACTTAATCTCCCTGCCACCGCGCTTGCCCTTTGGTAACCATATGTTTCTTTTCAGTGTCTGTAACTCTACTTCCTTTCTGTAAATAAGTTAATTTGTATCTTTTTTAGATTCCACACATGCATGATAGCGTATTATATTTGTCATTTTCTGTCTAACTTACTTCACGTAGTGTATTGATCTCTAGGTGTACCCCTGTTCCTACAAATGGTGTTATCTTGTTCTTTCCATAGCTGAGTAATAGTCCATTGTGTATCATACATGCCAAATCTTCTTTGTCCTTTCCTCTGTGATGGACATTTAGGTTGCCTCCGTGTCTTGGTTGTTGTGAATATTGGGGTGTATGGATCCTTCCAGATTATGGTTTTCTCTGGATGTATGCCCAGGGGTGGGATTGTTGAACCATGTTGTAGCTCTAGACTTAGTTTTTAGAAAGCCTCCATACTGTTCTCCACAGTGGTCATGCCAATTTACGTCCCCACCGACACTGTCGGAGGGTTCCCTTTTCTTTACATCTTCTCCAGCATTTATTGTTTGTATACTTTTTGATGTTGGCCATTCTAAGCAGTGTAAGGTAATATGTCAGGGAAGTTTTGATTTGCATTTTTCTGATAATTAGAGATGCTGAGCACTTTTTCATGTACTTTTTGGTCATTTTTTATAGGTCTTCTTTGGAGAGATATCTATTTGGATCTTCAGTCTATCAAATAATTCTTGAATACATACGATATATTAAGAATCTTCATTCTTTTCATATATTTATTTGTATCCTGGTCCCTATTTAATTACTTGAAATGCCCTTAACAGTGGGATTTTCCAGGTGTGAAAATGAGTATATGAGGTTCCAAAGGTGTTGCCAAGGGGAAACCAGCTGGCAGACCCACTGTGTGATGCTCAAGCAATTACACTGAGGGGGTTTTAACTTCATGGTGGGGCTTTTGGAGGTGAACATTCAGGAGACTACTCAGCGGGAACTAATTCCTTTTCATTTTGTGGTTTGCTCAAGCCAATCAATAATATAAAGAAAAAACACTTCTCTATCCATTCTGTGAAAGTAACTCTGAGGTAAATAATGTTTTATGTCCACTGTGCTGTTCTTGAAGTTGTTTAAAGTCATCCAAGACAAAATATTCCTTGATTCCTTGTACCTAGTTATCTAAGATTTTGTTTGTTTGTTTTTGCATTGAATTTACCTCCCTCTAATGGTGACATGTCCTGTGCTTTGGTAACTTAATATGAGAACTCTCAATTTCTGTAGCTTCTTCCTTCTAAATGCTCAGTGTTTAGGGCCATTTTCAGCCCTTAAAAATAGACCATTCTTCAACATGTTACTCCTTGGTTGTTTTGCTCAACCTTATTTGCCTTAGGGAACCTCAGAGATTAAATCTTACTACATCATGACATGACTGTGGTTTAAACGGCTAGGTTTGTCTGCCTTAATTTCCCCTCTGTGAGTTCAAGAGGTCAGACATGGTCTGGGGCAACACTTAGGAGCCTGTGTCTGGAGAAAGCAATTGGATTAGTTGGTGTGAATCCCTTTCCTTTTTTTTTCCCTACATTGAAATGATGAGGTGGGTGAGTATCAAGATAAAGTTTTATACTGATTTATTAGGTTGAGAAAACACACCATGCCTGAAGAGAAAACGCCTTCTTGTTATTTAGTTGCTGATGTTCATCATAATAGTTCACGATGATGGCTAAGAATGAAATGGGAAGCACCCAAACAGTTTTGTCCACTCAGTTCACTTAAGTATTACAAAGTAATTACATTAATCAGTAAGATGTGTACACAAGCACAATTTAAGGTAGTCAAAAATCAAGTATGTTTATCTTATAACAGGACTGTCATTACTTTTAATTACTTCTCAGTGCAGACCCATGAAACGTTTACATAGCCCGCCTCATGTTTCACAGATTGGAGGAACTAAGATTCAGGGTGTCTGGATCTGGTCTGAACCAAACTTGGCCACTGTCCAGGAGTAGGCTCAACACAGTCACCAGACTTTCCCCACTACTTGTCCACCAAGAACCATTTTAAATGAAAGTTGTCCTAGGATTGTCAGAAAAAAAATACATAAATATGAATTAAATTTGAATTTAATTAAATTTGAATTAATTAAACAGTTAAATTTGAATTTTAAATAAACAACAAATATACTTTTTGTCTTAACATAGTCCATGCATGGTCTTCCCTGGTGGCTCAGCTGGAGAGAATGTGCTACCAATGCAGGAGACCAGGAGACACAGGTTTGATGCCTGGATCAGGAAGAGCCCCTGGAGGAGGAAAGGGGAACACACTCCAGTATTCTTGTCCAGAAACGTATATGGACTGAGGAGCCTGGCAAGCTGAGTCCATGAGGTTGCAAAGAACCGGACATGACTGAGCACCACACCCTCATAGCGCATGCATCATTTGGGACATACTTACATATGGGGAGATAGTTATGCTGAAAATATTTTGGTATTTATCCAAGATCCAGATTTAACTGGGTGTCCTGTGTTTTCATCTGTTAAATCTGGCAGCCCTCATTGCTTTTTTCTGGCCTAATGCCATTGGATTTTAGGAATGTCCAATTGTGATCGTTAAACCTCAGACCAAGAGTATCTCGGAGACAAAGCTGTTTGGCTTTTCTGCCAGAAGAACATTAAGAAAACTGAATTGTATTCTTAGAATTAAAGGCAGTATGGAACCTAGGATTTTTTTTTTTTTTTGAGGAAAAGTGAGAATGGGGAGGCACTGTCAGGGTTCCCTAAGATGGCGAGGCAGTGATTACAGATATCTCTCAGTAGACCCTAGGACTTTTTCCTTGTGTAGAAAGCAAAGAACCCCAAAAGATCACAACATGTCTCCTTTTCTTCTTTTAAATCTTTGTGATCTGGATAATAGCAGGACTTCTACGCAGTCTCCTTACACTTCGCTCCCGGGTCAAAGGTCCATCCTGGTGGTAGACCTTTTGCCACCTGAGAGCCTTCGCTGACACCAGTTCATAGAAAGCTTAATGCAGGAGGCCTGCAGCCCATCACTCTGTTTTCCACCTCTTCACAGCCACAGCTTAGCAGAGGTGTTTCTATGTGGTTTCAGATTTATCAAAGGACTTGTTTGTTCCTCTTCACTGTGAGAAGGATAAACATCCACGTCATGCAACCATGAAATTGAAAGATACTTTCTCCTTGGAAGAAAAGCTATGACAAACCTAGACCGCATATTAAAAAGCAGAGACATCACTTTGCTCTCAAAGGTCCATCTATTCAAAGGTATGTTTTTTCCAGGATGTGAGAATTGGACCATAAAGAAGGCCAAGCACTAAAAAATTGATGCTTTTGAGCTGTGGTGTTGGAGAAGACTCTTGAGAGTCTCTTGGGCAGCAAGGAGTCAAACCAGTCAATCCTAGAGGAAATCAACCCTGAATATTCATTGGAAGGACTGATGCTGAAGCTGAAGCTCTAATACTTAGGGCCACCTGATGCAAAGAGCCAACTCACTGTAAAAGACCCTGATCCTAGGAAAGTTTGAGGGCAGGAGGAGAAGGGGATGATAGAGGATGAAATGGTTGGATGGCTTCACCGACTCAATAGACATGAGTTTGAGTAAACTCTGAGAGATGGTAAAGGACAGGGAGCCTGGCGTGCTGCAGGGCATGGGGTTGCAAAGAGTTGGACATGCCTTAGGGACTGAACAACAACAAGAATGGGAAGAAGGTATTGTGAAGAAGCAGGCAAAAACTCTGAATAATCAGATTTAATTTCTTTT
Organism: Antilocapra americana; assembly: GCA_007570785.1. Lineage (NCBI taxonomy): Eukaryota > Metazoa > Chordata > Mammalia > Artiodactyla > Antilocapridae > Antilocapra > Antilocapra americana. The sequence goes on along the minus strand of ML660776.1, from coordinate 2,883,638 downwards.
TATGCATTGTACACTTAAGACTGCTACACGAAGATGCTTGCTATTGCAGGATCCCAGATAGCATCATAGACATCACTTGAGTCTCTCCTCAAGTCCCCTACAGATGAACCTTCAAGCTGCAAACGTTCAGAGATGCAAATGTTCATTTGCACACTCAGTCACATGAATTAGTTCACTTTTCTGGTGTACACTGTCGTGTGCACGCATCCTCTATCAGTGGCTGTGCTTCTGTGTACTTTACTGTACGATATACTATATACAGCACAGTAGTACCGTGTCTGGATTTCAAACCGTGGATGTCCAGAAGCAAGCTTAAAAGCAGTGGTATTTAACTGCTTTGTTAGCTGGGTACCTAGGCTAACTTTGTCGGACTTACGAACTAATTGGACTTACAAACTTGCTCTCAGAAGGGAACCCATTTGTATGTAGGGGACTTATTGTAGACAAACACTGGAAGGACTTCAGGAATCCTGTCATTTTCTTCACCCAGAAGGCAGATAGAATGTTCTAGAGCAAGTCTCTCATGTTAGAGGAATTTGGTCTCTAACCACTCTATTCTGGCTATTCTAAGTGGAATTTAGAATTTTAAATCTTTCAAGTTTACAAAATCTTAAACTCAACTAATACCAGCATGCTTTGCCATATCATTAAATTGTCCCAAGGTGAAAAAGGTACAGATATTAAAATCAGAAACATGAATTTTATGTGTTTTGTCCTGGGGATAGGGGCCTCAGGTGTTTAGATCAGATGTTTGCAAACTTTTTCTGCAAAGGACTTTAGTTCAGTGGCTCAGTCATGTCCAACTCTTTGTGACCCCATAAACTGCAGCATGCCAGGCCTCCCTATCCATCACCAACTCGTGGAGCTTGCTCACACTCACATCCATTGAGTCGGTGATGCCATCCAACCATCTCATCCTCTGTCGTCCCCTTCTCTTTCTGCCTTCAATCTTTCCCAGGCAGGGTCTTTTCCAGTGAGTCAGTTCTTGGCATCAGGTGGCCAAAGTGTTGGAGCTTCAGCTTCAGCCTCAGTCCTTCCAATGAACACCCAGGACTGACTTCTTTTAGGATGGACTGATTTGATCTCTTTGCAGTCCAAGGGACTCTCAAGAGTCTTCTCCAACACCGTAGTTCAAAAGCATCAATTCTTCAGCTCTCAGTTTTCTTTATGATCCACCTCTCACATCCATACATGACCACTGGGAAAGCCATACCTTTGATTAGACAGAACTTTGTTGGCAAAGTAATGTTTCTGCTTTTTCATATGCTGTCTAGGTTTCTCAAAGCTTCTCTTCCAAGGAGCAAGTGGCTTTTAATTTCATTGCTGCAGTCACTACATGCAGTGATATTGGAGCCCCCCAAAATAAAGTCATCAGTGTTTTTAGTGTTTCCCCATCTATTTGCCATGAAGTGATGGGATCAGATGCCGTGATCTTAGTTTTCTGAATGTTGAGCTTTAAGCCAACTTTTTCATTCTCCTCTTTCACTTTCATTAAGAGGTTCTTCAGTTCCTCTTCACTTTCTGCCATAAGGGTGGTGTCATCTGCATATCTGAGGTTATTGATATTTCTCTTGGCAAACTTGATTCCAGCTTGTGCTTCTTCCAGTCCAGCATTTTGCGTGATGTACTCTGCATGTAAGTTAAATAAGCAGGATGACAGTATACAGCATTGATTTATTCCTTTCCTGATTTGGAACCAGTCTGTTGTTCCCTGCCCAGTTTGAACTGTTGCTTCTTGACCTGCATACAGATTTCTCAGGAGGCAGGTAAGGTGGTCTGGTATCCCCATCTCCTGATGAATTTTCCACAGTTTGTTGTGATCCACACCAGTCCAAGGTTTTGCTATAGTCAATAAAGCAAAAGTAGATGTATTTCTATAACTCTGTTGCTTTTTCTATGATCTAAAAGATGTTGTCAATTTGATCTCTGATTCCTCTGTCTTTTCTAAATCCAGCTTGAACATCAAGAAGTTCTTGGTTCACATACTGTTGAAGCCTCATTTGGAGAATTTTGAGCATCACTTTACTAGCATGTGAGATGAGTGCAATTGTGTGGTAGTTTGAACATTCTTTGGCATTGCCCTTTTTTGGGATTGGAATGAAAACTGACCTTTTGTGGTCATGTGGCCACTGCTGAGTTTTCCAAATTTGCTGGCATATTGAGTGCAGCACTTTCACAGCATCATCTTTTAGAATTTGAAGTAGCTCAACTGGAATTCCATCACCTCCACTAGCTTTGTTTGTAGTGATGCTTCCTAAGGCTCGCTAAACTTCAGATTCCAGGATGCCTGACTCTAGGCAAGTAATCACACCATTGTGGTTATCTGGGTCATGAAGATCTTTTTTGTATAGTTCTTCTGAGTGTTGTTGCCACCTCTTCTTAATATCTTCTGCTTCTGTTAGGTCTGTACCATTTCTGTCCTTTATTGCACTCGTCTTTGCATGAAATGTTCCCTTGGTACCTCTAATTTTCTTTAAGAGATCTCTAGTTTTTCTTATTCTATTGTTTTCCTCTATTTCTTAGCATTGATCACCAAGGAAGGTTTCTTATCTCTTCTTCATTCTTTGGAACTCTGCATTCATATGGGTATATCTTTCCTTTTCTCCTTTGCCTTTCGCTTCTCTTCTTTTCTCAGCTATTTTTAAGGCCTCCTCAGATAATCATTTTGCCTTTTTGTGTTTCTTTTTCTAGAGGATGGTCTTGATCCTTGCTTCCTATACAATGTCATGAACGTCCGTCCATATTCTTCATACACTCTATCAGAGTGCCTTAAATCTATTTCGCATTTCCACTCTCTAATGGTAAGGGATTTGATTTAGGTCATACCTGAATGGTCCAGTGGTTTTTCCCTACTTTCTTTCATTTAAGTCTGAATTTGGCAATAAGGGGTTCATGATCTGAGCCACAGTCAGCTCTCGGTCTTGTTTTTGCTGACTGTATAGAGCTTCTCCATCTTTGGCTGCAAAGAATATAATCAGTCTGATTTCGGTGTTGGCCATCGGGTGATGTCTGTGTGTAGAGTCATCACTTGTGTTGTTTGAAGGGGGTGTTTGCTGTCACCAGTGCCATGACTTGTGTCAAGGACCAGTCAGTAAATATTTTAGGCTTTGCATGTATGTGGTCTCTGTCATGCTCAGGTCTGCTGCTGTAGAAGCAAATCAGCGCTAGACAATATGTAAATGAATATCATGTTCCCATGACATTTGTTTATGGACACTGAAATCTGAAGTCTGTGTTTCCTAGCGAGATAAAATACTTCTGCCCCCTTCCCTTCTCCCTCCCTCCTTCCCTCTTGCCTTCCTTCCTTCTCACTCGCTCTCTCTTTCCTTTTCTCTTTTCCCAGCTGGGAATACAAACAAAAACAAATGGGTAGAGCTCTGAATTTGGCCTGGGTGATACAGTTTGAATAAAAACCCAGGCAAGTTCTCCTGAGAATCTCCACTGAGCTTGTATCAGGAACGTGGCAGAGACGTCATATTCTGCTCATAGTAATGGCCTCTCAAAGGCAACTGGGCTCACATTAGGGGAGTGAGTGCCTCTGAGGTCAGACTACCCATCCTCACTGACACCCAGCATGAGCCCCTGCATGCTGGTTCTGTGCAGTTCGGGACCCTTCGCGCACACCGGGGCCATCTCCTTCACAGCCAGTGGCATTTTACCCACTTCCACCCTTTTGCAGTCTTTTTTGAGCTAACTCCCTCAAGTTAGCAGGACTTGAGGGAGTTGTGGGCTTCCCAGGTAGCACTAATGGTAAAAAACCTGGCTGTTAGTGCAGGAGAGGTAAAAGACATGGGATCGATTCCTGGGTCAGGGAGATCCCTTGGAGGAGGGCATTGCACCCCACTCCAGTATTCTTGCCTCAAGAACCTCATGGACAGAGGAACCTGGTGGGCTACAGTCCATGGGGTCTCAAAGAGTTGGACACAACCGAAAGACTTAACACACACACAGGAGGAATTTGTAAACTTGCTGGCTGTTCCTCAGCAAGTTATGTGGCAGAAGTTTCTTTATATTCTGTGTCTCCTGCTCTTCTTTGATGAAAGGGTTTCATTTCAAACATTTGGCAAGGACCATTTGAACATGAATGTGCCCTGGTTTGGCAAACCCAAGTGTGAGAAACTAACAAATCCACGTGCCTCTTGACCCCCTATTCTCTACACACACCTATATAAACACTCAGATAAGCTGGGGGCATGATTATTGGAAAAATAAGTCTTTATGAAAGAAATCATTGCAAGCAACACTTAAATAATGTTTCTGTAAAATCGTTCCAAGCTTTCTTTATTATTTTGCTATTACATCCTTGGAAAGTAATCTGCATGGGATTATAAGGGACTGTGTAGAGTCTCCACCCCTGAAGTGACCTGCTGGAGCAGAGGTCACCGTATGAGCCTGGTCCCCTTCTTTGTCCCTGCCACCCCTAACCTGGTGGCGGAACATGTGGTGGGGGTGGGTTAGGAAGGGGCAGGATTCTCTGGACCTCATTGCCACCCTCTGGAAAATGCTCAGAGTTCCAGATGTCAATAAAAGACAGAGTCATACTCTGTTGTGGGTGTATTTTTCATGTCTAATCTAGATTTCATAGTCACATTTATTTCTTAAATTTGACAGATATTTATCTCATATCCTTATTGATACAGAGAAGTGATTCCCAAAGATTTTAGTCCAAGAACTCTTAAAAGTTATTACAGAGTTCTTTTGCATGAAGAAGAAGTGAAAGACGCTAAGCCATGTATGGCTGTTTGAGACCCCATGGCTTACAGAGTCTACGGAATTCTGCAGGCCAGAATACTGGAGTGGATAGCCTTTCTCTTCTCCAGGGATTGAACCCTGGGAATGAACCCATGTCTCCTACACTACAGGCAGATTCTTTACCAGCTGAGCCACAAGGGAAGCCCAACAATACTGGAGTGGGTAGCCTATCTCTTCTCCAGCAGATCTTCCCTGACCTAGAAATTGAACTGGGATCTCCTGCATTGCAAGCAGATTCTTTACCAAGTGAGCTATCAGAGAAGCCCTCTTTTGCATGAGAGTTATAGCTACTTATATTTACCATATTAGAAACCAAAAACCAAAAGGCACATATTAGAGACATGATTATTGCTTAATTTAAAATATAAGCCTATTACGTAGTGCCACAAATAACATTTTGTATGAAAAATGACAGGCAAAATGATTAGTGAGAAGTATCTCATTTTCCTACATTTTTGAAAGTCTCTTTAATGTCTGGCTTAATAAAGGCATCTTGATTTGCTTGTCTGCTTCTGCCTCGAAGCTGTTGTGATATCGCAGGTCATGACAGGCTCTGGAAACTGCAGCGTACACGCATAACGAGCAAAGAGAAGTTGGACACGACTGACTGGATGAGGGCAAACCACGGAGCAGAGTTTCCAAGGGTGTGCATTAAGCTCTAGGGAGACTCACAAAGGCTGGAATTAGCTGAGAAAACTGCTAGGTGAAACTGGAGTACAAAGGACGCACCAGAGAGGGACTGGATGGCGACAGAATAATCGAGGTGGGAGGAAGAAGTTGGGGCCAGGAACAGAGGCGGGTGTCTGGGAAGGAGAGCCTCCTGCAAGGTTAAGGGGAGGGGAGGCTGGTGAGGGGGGCGGTGGCCAGCACACCCTCTCCGAACCCGAGCCTCCTTGGTGGGGCGTCTCACCTCAGGGGGGCTGCGGTAAAGGGCTCGACAAAGCCGCATGAAGGGAGCTTTTCAGGGTTTCCACCCAAGGCTTTGGTCATTCACTTCACAGATGGACCGATTCAGCTAACCAGCCACAGATGTTTTGTTTACAGCCAGAGGAACTCGTTGAGATCGGCGATGACATTTCCCGTCTATAAAATGCTGAGCGTTAAGCAGTGATACTGTGTGAAGCGCTTGGAGTCTGTCTGGAGAGGCAGTTCTTAAGTGGAGTGGTTTAATGGTCATTTAGCATGATGGGCCTTCAGAGTGTAATATCATTTGCCTGCCAGTTAGAATGAATGCTTCTCGGTGGGAAGTCAAAGATCATGTCAGTGTAACTTGGGTTAGGTGAAAGAAAGCACTCAGAAGTGAAAGCCAGATTAGAAATGAGGGAATAGAACCTCCCTGCGCTTCACCCATTCATGAGTCCAGTGTCATTAGATTACACCACTAATTTGTACTAATGCGGGAAACACTCTGAATTGGCGAAAAGTTTGATTTGGTTTTAAAGAACTGCAGCTTTATTGTCTTCCCCACTTTCCTTGTGTCCCCAACCTAGTACTTTTTTCTGAAGAATAGTTGATTTACAATGTTGTGTAGGTTTCAGGTGTACAACAAAGTGATTCAGTTACACATACATGTATGTATATGTATATATATGTATGTGACTATGTGTGTGTGTATATATTCTTTCTCATATTCTTTTCCCGTATGGGTTATTATAGAATATTGAGCATAGGTCCCTGTGCTGTATAATAGGTCCTTGTTGTTTATCTATCTATTGTAGTGTGTATCTGTTCATTCCAAATTTTCAATGTATTCCTCCCCCCCTTTCCACTTTGGTAACAGAGATAGACCCACAGACACAGAATTCCTCTCTAATCCTACTTGATAGCTTTACTTCCCACTTTGTTGATAAACTATAAAGAAAGCTGAGTGCCTAGGTGTGGCTCAGGGCCTCAGTATTTGTAGCGCGTGGGCCTCGTTGCCCTGCTGTATGTGGCATCTTCCTGGACCAGGAGTTGAACCTGTGTCCCTTGCATTGCAAGGCAGATTCCTGGTGCCACCCTCCCCACTGGACCATCAGGGAACTCCCCCCACCTTGTCTTTTAAATCTGTATCTTCAAGCTGTTTCCTTCAAGCTCCAGACCAGATACTCAGCTTCAGATTGGCCAATACTACTCACCACTCACCGTCTCAAACCCAGACCTAGTTTACCCCTCGGCATTGTTCCTTCCTATTTACTGTCTCAGGCACTGCCATTGGTGTCTCGCAAGAGGGGTCCACAAACTAAAGCCGGTTGGACAAATACAGTAGGTACATGATTTTAGAAACGAAGGTTTATTAGAATGCCCCCGTGCTCTTTTGAAATGTGTCTTAAAAGGCACCATGCAGCCTGCAAGGGGCTTCCTAGGCAGCGCTAATGGTGAAGAACCCACCTGCCTGTGCCAGGAGACGTAAAGACAGAACTTAGCATGCACACATGCGTGTGATCTGCAAAACCTAAAATATTTACTATCTGACCCTTCATCGGAGAAGGCAGTGGCCCCCACTCCAGTGCTCTTGCCTGGAAAATCCCATGGACGGAGGAGCCTGGTGGGCTGCAGTCCATGGGGTCTCGAAGAGTTGGACACGACTGAGCGACTTCACTTTCACTTTTCACTTTCCTGCATTGGGGAAGGAAATGGCGACCCACTCCAGTGTTCTTGCCTGGAGAATCCCAGGGACGACGGAGCCTGGCGGGCTGCCGTCTATGGGGTCACACAGAGTCGGACACGACTGAAGTGACTTAGCAGCAGCAGCAGACCCTTTATCAGAGCTTACCTACTCTTGTCCAGTAGCCACAACAGTATTTGAGGGGCTCTTGAAAACACAGTACGGGTTCCCATGTGCAGCTTCTGATTCAGGGACCTGACGGGTCCAGAAGTGATGCTCGTCTAGGAGCTGCACTTGTGTTCTCAGTCACTGCCATGCCCTCTTCTGGCTCCTACAGAGGTATTCAAGTTCTCCTCTCTGTTGAAAATCGTGAAAATGGATTTCATCAAATCTATTCGACAAAAAGATTTTTCAGTAAAGCCCATATCTGTCTATAACATGACAAGTTCCTAGAGTTGTTCACCCACCTACAGATGTCTTTCATCAGCTTGCGTAAGTTATGGGCCCCAGGAAAAGGACAACAACCACATAGAATCGGTATGAGCTATTTCTGTTTTGTGCCAAGCACCTCGGCACGAGCTCATTCAGTCCTCACGGCGACCTGGCATGGTAGGAACTTTGATGAGCAGACTGAGTTTCAGTGGCAGCGTCATACGGCAGGAAGGTAGTAGAATTCGAATTTGATGCTACACTGAGGCTCTCCCTGCTGCCCACTTCCTGGCTGATGTTATCATATATTACCTTAATATATAAAACTGTAAGCCTAGATATATTCTCCTGTGCAACTCTAAAATCAAACCAGAGTGAATGCAAAACTGTAACTCCAATAAAATCCAAGTGAACATTAAATTGGCGTGACACATGGTTTTTACTGAAATTGAATTTTCTCTTGCTACATAAATTGGTATTGGTTTGCCTTCTAGTGAGGTTCTTGCGAGCTTGGCTTGATTCTGTTGCCTGAGGCAGGTTCTACCACATGCCTCTTTTTCAAACTCCTGTGAAACCTTCATTTTTATACCATCATATGACGATTTGGGGCCTGAAAGGGCCCTACAAATATTAAGTTGGCCTCTTTCCCCCTCCTTAAACTGTTTCTCAATGGTGTAACTTGACATCAGTTACATCAAAGGGAAAATACTGGCTCTGAGTGCCACAAGGATTCTGGGTTCTTGGATGGTCAGTAGACCCCAGTCTGGAGAACACTGCCTCCCAGGATGAAGTCTTACTTCTGTGCTGATGCTCAAGGCCCTTCCCACCAGATCCCCACCCACCTCTCCTCTTGTCATCTCCTGCTACTTGCTCGTATTTTACCTTTCATCAGTACTCAGTTGCCCGCGAGTCCAGGCACTCACCAAACTGTTTTGTTCATTAGGCTTTTACATGAAATTTTCCTCTGAATGACTGACTCGTCTTACTTTCAAGTCCATGCCTCAAATCTGCTCTATCCGCCACTTGTATCCATCCTTTAAAACCCACTTCAGCTTAGCCACCTCGAGAACCTTTGAACTGATGTAGCATAGGGAAACCAGCTCATGACACACGGTAATGCCAGGCAAGGCCAAGTGAACTGCCTTCTCTGCTGCACCGTGTTTCAAGATGAATTCCACAACGTCCCTGACATCGCTTCAGAAATAGACCTCATAGCAAAAGGGAGAACTGTCAGTCACAAGAGGAGGAGGCCCTGGGACCCCAACCTCCCTCTCCCTCCCAGATGTGCCGTGGGTCATAGTTCCGTTCCAGATGCAGAATGTTCTTCCCTGTTGTGCTTCCTTTTCCAGGGGAGGCTGATGAGCAGACTTCTCAGTGGGGAATCATCGCACAAGTGGACCAGGCAGACCTGACTCGAGGGTAGCAGCTGTTCAGAGTGGTCTTGGGAAGCCGGCTTCCCATCTCCTTGGAAACCATAAAGCCCCAGGGAAGCTGCGCATCCCTCTGTGTGTGGGGAAGGGGTTGTGGTGAGGTCAGGCCAGAGGTCCCACTGGAAGCTGATTTGGGGTGTGCTCCCCTTCTTAGCACTGGGGGACCTGGCTTAGTGTCCCTGCAACTCAGAACTGGACCTCAGGGTCCTTTTCAGATGTTTGCTCACAGTATTCAGGTCCTGTTATGTCTTTAATGATTCATTACATTGAAAAATCAACTTTGGGAATTCTCACAAGGAAAATCTACAAAAAGACCAGATAAATGAGCAGAGACTTGGGACATTTCCATTGAGTGCCATTACAACCAGCTCTACCACCCGGCAAATTTCCAGGTCAAGTGTCAAATAAGGATTCCCACTGAGATCAGAGGACTCAACCATGAGATTACATACAGGTGCCTGTTCAAGTGATTGGTGTTTGAGACGGTTCATTCCTATTGAGGAAAATGCAATTCCCTATCTCTGGATGGTTGTAGAGAAAATGGGGCTAGATATCTGTATTATAAGAACTATCAGATCACAACAATTTTGTTGAAATGAGTTATCACTCAAAATCCAGTCTTTTCAATGGTGATTCACTGAAATGGTATAAAATGCGTGTATAACATGTGGGTGTTAGCCTCTTCTAAGAGATAGCCAGATGATAGTGTCTAGATGTGGAAAATCTAGGTCTTTGAGATAAAAAGAATTAATTTAATACACAACAAGAACAGAAGACACTTCAGAAACACACCTATAATAAATGATGCTAAACTTAATTTAGTCCATTTTTAAGCAATGCTGGTAAGGCTTTTAAGCTGATAAGGCATTTTAAGCAATGCTGATAAGTCAATCATTATTTTAAAATGCTTCCTATGTTAACTCCATCATGGCTGCTTTTCACTTCTATGAAGCAAAAAATCAACACTCCATGCTATAATATTTTCCCTTTTTTCAAGAGACTGAATGATTCTTAAATAAGATATGGCCCCTTATTCACTTACGTAGATGTTATCTTAAATGTTTTACATTAAATGTAAAAAAGTGAAAATTTTGGCAGTTGTTTGCATATGTGAGTTTTTTTGTGCAGTATTGCTTCCTAGGCTATTTTTATAAATCTTGACAAATTGTATCATTTGTGTGCAATATTTTGATATGTTGGAGAAATGGGGCACAATGTACAGAAGGTTTCAAGTTTAGCATACTTGGCTTTTGCACAAATATGAAAGTTACTTAAATCAATTAAAATCATGCTTCACAATCCTTAGAGAGTTGAATTTAACCTTTATTTCCTTTTGATTAAATAATTATAACATGTCCAACTGTTAAAAATTTGGAAGATAGAGAAAAAGTATAAAAGAGAAGACAAATCACTCACAAAACATTCCAGCTTTCTAAAATGTACACATACTTGTTAATGTCTTCCTTCTTCTAAATTAGAATCATACCGTCAATCATCAATTCTCTAAGCAAGAATGTTTCCCATGATTGAGTATTCCTTAAAATTGTGATTTTTAAAAAAAAAGTCTGTGTAATATTCTAACCATTTCCTTTTGTGGGTATAAAAATATTTATATTTTTGATAATTCATAAACAACAAACATAATCATAGTTGTGTTTATATAGACTGTTCCTTTAGGATGGCTTCATAGAATGGAATCACTGGATCACTAAGTCAAAAAAGGAGCTTCTTTCATACTGATAAAATACTTTCCAGATAAGGTAGATACATTTGCATTGCTATCACTGGTGAATGGAAGTATTTACTTTATTGCTTCTCTGCCATTATAGAAGGCTTCCCTGGAGCCTCAGATGGTAAGGAATCTGTCTGCAGTGCAGGGTCCGGTTGCTGGGTCTAAGTTTAATCAGGTCCCCCTTGTTTCCTCCACCTACTGCAGGAGGTGGGTCATAGAGGGCCTTGCCTTGATCGATGTAATCTAGTGTTCTGCCTATGTTTTCCTCTAAGCGTTTGATAGTTTCTGGTCTTACATTTAGGTCTTTAATACACTTTGAGTTTATCTTTGTGTATGGTATTAGGAAGTGTTCTAATTTCATTCTTTTACATGTAGCTGTCCTACTATCTTTAGGATTTTCCATGTACAGTATCATGTCATCTGCAAACAGTAAGGGCTTTACTTCTTCTTTTCTGATCTGGATTCCTTTTATTTCTTTTTCTTCTCTGATTGCTGTAGCCAGGACTTCCAGAACTATGTTGAATAGTGGTGAAAGTGGATACCCTTGTCTTGTTCCTGATCTTGGGGAAAATGCTTTCAGTTTCTCACCACTGAGAATAATGTTTGCTGTAGGCTTATCATATATGACCTTTACTATATTGAGGTAGATTCCTTCTATGCCCATTTTTTGAATAGTTTTAATTGTAAATGGATGCTGAATTTTGTCAAAGGCTTTTTAATGCATCTATTGAGATTATCATATGGTTTTTATCTTTCAGTTTGTTAATACTGTGTATATCACATTGATGGATTTTCATATATTGAAGAATCCTTGCATCCCTGGAATAAACCCAACTTGATCATGGTGTATGAGCTTTTTGATGTGTTGCTGAATTCTGTTTGCTAAAATTTTGTTGAGAATTTTTGCATCTACATTCATCAGTGATATTGGCCTGTAGTTTTCTTTTTTGTGTGTTGTCTTTGTCTGGTTTTGGTATCAGGATGATGGTGGTCTCATAGAATGAGTTTGGAAGTGTTCCTTGCTCTGCAATTTTTTGAATGAGTTTTAGAAGGATGGTCATTATATCATCTCTAAATGTTTGATAGATTTCACCTGTGAAGCCATCTGGCCATGGGTTTTTGTTTTTCTAGGAGATTTTTTTATCACAGCTTAAATTTCAGTGCTTGTAATTGGGTTGTTTATAATTTGTATTTCTTCCTGGTTCAGTCCTGGAAGATTGAACTTTTCTAAGAATCTGTCCATCTCTTCCAGGTTATCCATTTTATTGCCATAGAGTCTATTCATAATAGTCTCTTATAATCCTTTGTATTTCTGCATTGTCTGTTGTAACCTCTCTTTTTTCATTTCTAATTTTGTTGATTTGATTCTTCCCTCTTTTTTCTTGATGAGTCTGCTAAGTTTGTCAGTTTTGTTTATCTTCTCAAAGAACCCACATTTAGTTTTATTAATTTTTAGTATTGTTTCATTCATTTCTTTTTCATTTATTTCTGCTCAGATCTTTTTGATTGCTTTCCTTCTTCTAATGTTGTTTCTGTTTTTCTTGTTTTTTTTTTGTTGTTGTTGTTCTTCTCTTTCCAGTTTTTCTAGGTGTAAAATTAGGTTGTCTATTTGATGTTTGTCTTGTTTCTCAGGGTAGGATTGTATTGATATAAACTTTTCTCTTAGAACTGCTTTTGCTGCACCCCATAGGTTTTGAGTTGTCATGTTTTCATTGTCATTTGTTTCTAGAAATTTTTTGATTTCCCTTTTTATTTCTTCAGTAACCTGTTGGTTATTAGCAAACATGTTGTTTAATCTCCATGTGTTTGTGTTTCTTACAGTTTTTTTTTCTTGTAGTTGATACCTAATATCATAGTGTTGTGGTTGGAAAAGATGCTTGGTATGATTTCAGTTTTCTTAAATTTACTGAGGTTTGGTTTGTAAACCAAGATATGAGCTTGGAGAATGTTGGAGAATGGAGAATGTTTCTGTCCTGTCCTAGAGAATGTTCCATGTGCTTTTGGATGGAATGTCCTGAAGGATCAATGAGATCCTTCTCATTCAGTGTATTGTTTAAGACTTGTGTTTCCTTATTAATTTCTGTTTTGATGATCTGTTCATTGGTGTGAGTGGTGTGAGTCTCCGACTATTATTGTGTTACTATCAATTTCTCCTTTTATGTCTGTTAGTGTTTGACTTATGTATTGAGGTGCTCCTATTTTGGGTGCATAGATACTTAGAATTGTTATGGCTTCCTCTTGGACTGATCCCTTGATGATTATGTAGTGTCCTTCCTTGTCTCTTACAATCTTCTTTATTTATATTAAAGTCTATTTATAGGCGTTAATGTGTATTTTGTCTGGTATAGGGATTGCTACTCCAGCTTTCTTTTGCTTCCCATTTGCATGGAATATATTTTTTCATCCTGTCATTTTTAGTCTATATGTGTCTTTAGGTCTGAAGTGGGTTTCTTATAGACAGAATATATATATGGGTTTTGTTTTTGTATCCATTTAGCCAGTCAGTGTCTTTTGGTTGGAGCATTTAATCCATTTACATCTAAAGTAATTATATATATAATTACTTTATATATATATATTTATAAATATATACATATATATATATAAATTCTTTGTGGTTGCCATTTTCTTGCTTGGGATTGATTTTGTAGATATTTTTTCTATTTTTGTATTTCTTGACTATGTAAGTCCCTTTAACATTTGCTGTAAAGCTGGTTTGGTGGTAATGAATTCTCTTAACTTCTACCTTTCTGAAAAGTTTATTTCTCCATCAGTTTTGAATGAGATCTTTGTCAGGTACAGTAATCTTGGTTGTAGATTTTTCCCTTTCAGTGCTTTAAATATATCCTGCCATTCCCTTCTGGCCTGCAGAGTTTCTGCTGTAAATCAGCTGTTAAACATATAGGGTTTCCCTTGAATGTTTCTTGTTGCTTCTCCCTTGTTGCTTTTAATATTCTTTCTTTGTGTTTAGTCTTTGTTAGTTTGAATAGTATATCTTGGCATGTTTCTCCCTGGGTTTATCCTGTGTGGGACTCTTTGTGCCTTTGGACATGATTGACTATTTCCTTTTCCATATCAGGGAAATTAGAAATTTTCAAGTATAATCTCTTCCAAAATTTTCTCATACCCTTTCTTTTTCTCTTTTTCTTCTGGGACCCCTATAATTCAAATGTTGGTGCATTTGATATTGTCCCAGAGGTCTATGAGACTATCCTCAGTTCTTTTCCTTCTTTTTACTTTTTTCTGCTCTTCAGAAATTACTTCCACCACTTTATCTTCCAGCTCACTGATTCATTCTTCTGCTTCAGATATTCTGCTATAGATTTCTTCTAGAGTATTTTTAATTTCAGTAATTGTGTTGTTTGTCTACATATGTTTCTTTTCTAATTCTTCTAGGTCTTTGTTAATTGATTCTTGCATTTTCTCCATTTTGTTTTCAAGGTTTTTGATTATCTTTACTGTCATTATTCTGAATTCTTTGTCAGGTAGCTTGCCTATTTCCTCTTCATTTATTTGTACTTCTGTGTTTCTAGTTTGTTCCTTCATTTGTGTAGTATTTCTCTGCCTTCTCATCTTTTTTTTAACTTGTTGTGTTTGAGGTCTTCTTTTCCCAGGCTTCAAGGTTGAATTCTTTCTTTCTTTTGGTTGCTGCTCTTCTAAGGTTGGCCCAGTGGTTTGTGTGAACTTCATTTAAGGTGAGATTTGTGCTGAGTTTTTGTTTGTTTGTTTTTCCTCTGATGGGCAAGGCTGAGTGAGATGGTACTCCTGTCTGCTGGTGATTGGGTTTATATTTTTGTTTTGTTTGTTGATTAGATGAGGCATGCTGCAGAGTGCTCCTGGTGGTTGGGTGGCACTGGGCCTTGTGTTCTAGTGGTCTCCATTGTGTGAGTTCTCACCAGTTGATACTCCCCAGGGTTAGTTCTCTGGTAGTCTAGGGTCTTGGAGTCAGTGCTCCCACTCCAAAGGCTCATGGCTTGATCTCTGGTCAGGAATGAGGATTCCACAAGTGGATTGTTATGGCATTAACTAAGATTAAAACAAATATCCAAAAATGAGAAGCCAAAGATGAACCCCAGACAAATGGCAGTTACAAAATCAGGCAAGTGATTAAAATAATGGATATGTACACACCTGTGAGCAAAGTCAAAACGGTCCAACAAAAATACAGTAGACTGACCCAGCAAACAAAGGAAATAAAAAATTATATTTACCCGTTGAAAATAAAATTAACTCAAGCACAAACTGGAAAACAAAACTAGAGCAAGGTGCCAAGTGGAGAATAAAGCAATGAAAACAAAACTAACAAATATGTTGAGAAGAAAGGAAAGAAGGAAAGAATAAACATGCAAAGTTAAATAGAGGTAGATGAAGAAGATTTATATACATTAAACATTAATTGCAAGGGGAAAAGAAGAGTAGGAAAAGTAAACAAAGGAAAGAATGTATAAAAAATACAATAGGTTTAAAAACTAAAATTAAAAAAAGAAAAAGGGACACTCCACCGAACTGCAGAAGCCCAACATAGAGGCAGAGGTTTATAACAACAATAAAAAATGTGACTGAGAAAGAAAAAAGCTCAAAAGCTTATTTAGATTTCATAGTGCCAATAAAATTTACAACTACAACAGAAAGTGGAAAAAAGGAAAACAGAAAAAAATCCAAAAAAATCTACAGAACAAGTCAAAACATAAGAATAATCAGTGTTTTTCTTGAGTCCCCGCTGTCAGAGTCCTTTCCGTTGCTGGGAGTCGGTCCACCTCCCCTCCCTAGGGTGCCCTCCGACACTCTGCTGCTCTCTGGACCTGCTGTGGGGGCAGCTCGGGTTCTAATCTGGTCCACCTCCTGTGTGTTCTTGCCTCCAGTGTCCACAGTTGTCAGAGCTAGTGCATTTTCTTTTGTGGGAGCTCTCAATGACCTTTTACATATTCCACAGAGTGTAGCTAGCTGATCCTGTGGAATTAATCTGCAGCTTGTACAGCTGGTGGGAAGATTTTGGGTCCTCTTCCTTGTCACACTGCTCCTGGGTTTCAACTGTGGTTTTCTTTCCACCTCTGCATGTGGGTCGTCCACTGGGGTTTGCTCCTGAGGCTGCCTGGAGGACTTGGGTCTGCCCCAGTGAGGGCCAGGGGTGGAGGTGGTACAGCTGCTTGGGTTGCAGGGGCTCTGGCAGCACCAGGTACTCAGGGGGGTTGGCAGCTAGGGCAGCAGGAAATACTGTGCTCTAGAAGGGTATGGCAACCAGCATTGGCCCGTAAGCCAGTATTCTTGCCTGGAGAACCCCTCTGACAGAGGAGCCTGGCAGGCCACAGTCCACAGGGGCACAAAGAGTTGGACACGACTGAAGTGACCCTGCCCACACAGAGGCAAGACTTTTTCACCTGTGGCAGCTCTGCGCCAGTGAGGGTTGAGCTTGAAGGTGGCGCAGCTGCTTGGCCTGCGGGGACCCTGGCGGTGTCAAGTGTGCAGGGAAATGGACTGTCCCCACCGCAGGAGTCACGGCCCTCTCAAGAGTCTGTGGTGAGCCTCTGTAGCGGCGATCAGAGGGCCTCTTTGGCCAGCCTTCTCTGTAGTGCCGCCGGTTCAGGCACTTGGAGGGCTCCCTTGCCTGCGGTCCTTCTCTGTAGTTGGGTGCATCAGGCACATAGAGTGCCCCTGGGTGGGGTCCTACTCTGCAGTTCAGTGTGTCAGGTGTTTGGTGGGCAACCTCCCTACTGTTCAGCTGCCCATGCTGGCGATGCTGCGTGTGGGGAGAGAGAAGCTATGGTGATGGCTCCAGCCCCTACACAGGACTCAGCAGTGTCGCTCTGCTTCTGTGGCTGCCTGGCTTTCCTCCACAGGCATTTCTTACCACGAATTCCTCCCTCACATCCCCTCAGTCCATCTCTCCGCAGCCAACAGCAGCCCTCACCTTGGGATTGCTCAATCCCAAAAGTTCAGCTCCCAGCCACCGTGCCTTCCAGGGGACCTGTATTCCTGCCTGGCGTGTGTATGAGTGGGGCAAGGACTGTCTGAGTCTCATTCCATTTAGGCTGCCACAGATCGGCTGTTTCACTCTCAGCCTGAAATATTTCTCTTCTCACTCAGACAGTTGCCCTGATGTGGGGATCGGACCCCTGCTTCAGTTCCCCCACCTGCCGAGGACAGGCCCAGTCCAATTAACACTCCTATTTTTCCCCCTAGTTCCTTCATCCTACTGAGTTTTGTGTGGTTCTACATATTCTTTTCCACTGGTCAGATACTCCGGTCCACTCTCAGCTGGTGTTCTGCATGCACTTCTGTGTTTGAAGGTGTGTTTCTGATGTATCTATGGAGAGAGATATACTCCACATCCACGTATTCCTCTGCCATCTTGTCCTCTAAAATATCTTTTTTTAAAAATGTCCTGTTGCAATTGAGGGTCGTGTCTCAGCTTTGCCTGTTTCTGGTTTCTCTGTTTGGTTCCATAGGTGTGTCTATTGATTCGTTAATTACTGTATGTTTGTGTCTGTGTGTGTGTGTTCAGTTCAGTTGCTCAGTCATGTCTGACTCTTCGCTACCCCATGAACTGCAGCACGCCAGGCTTCCCTGTCCATCACCAACTCCCGGAACTTGCTCTTGTCCATCTGGTCGGTGATGCCATCCAACTGTCTCATCCTCTGTCCTCCCCTTCTCTTCCTGCCTTCAATCTTTCCCAGCATTAGGGTTTTTTTTCCAGTGAGTCAGTTCTTTGCATCAGGTGGCCAAGTATTGGAGTTTTCAGTTTCAGCATCAGTCCTTCCAGTGAATATTCGGGACTTATTTCCTTTAGGATGGACTGGTTGGATCTCCTTGCAGTCCAAGGGACTCTCAAGAGTCTTCTCCAACACCACAGTTCAAAAGCATCAATTCTTTGGCAGTCAGCTTTCTTTATAGTCTAACTCTCACATCTGTACTTGACTACTGGAAAAACCACAGCTTTGACTAGATGGACCTTTGTTGGAGAAGTAATATCTCTGCTTTTTAATATGCTGTCTAGGTTGATCATAACTTTTCTTACAAGGAGCAAGCATCTTTTAATTTCATGGCTGCAGTCACCATCTGTAGTGATTTTGGAGCCCCCCCAAATAAAGTCTCTCACTGTTTCCACTCTTTTCCCATCTATTTGCATGAAGTGATGGGACCAGATGCCATAGTCTTAGCTTTCTGAATGTTGAGTTTTAAGCCAACTTTTTCACTCTCCTCTTTCAATTTCATCAAGAGGCTCTTTAGTTCTTCTTCACTTTCTGCCATAAGGGTGGTGTCATCTGAGTATCTGAGGTTATTGATATTTCTCCTGGCAATCTTGATTCCAGCTCGTGCTTCTTCCAACCCAGCATTTCTCATGATGTACTCTGCATAGAAGTTAAATAAGCATGGTGACAATATACAGCCTTGATGTACTCCTTTCCCAGTTTGGAACCAGTCTGTTGTTCCATGCCCAGTTCTAACTCTTGCTTCTTCTCCTGGGAACACAGATTTCTCGGGAGGCAGTTCAGTTGGTTTTGTATTCCCACCTCTTGAAGAATTTTCCACAGTTTTTTGTGATCCACACATTTAAAGGTTTTGGCATAGTCAATAAAGCACAAGTAGATGTTTTTCTGGAACTCTTGCTTTTTCAATGATCCAGAAGATGTTGATAATTTATCTCTGGTCCCTCTGCCTTTTCTGAATCCAGCTTGAACATCTGGAAGTTCATGATTCACATACTGTTGAAGTCTGGTTTGGAGAATTTTGAGTATTACTTTGCTAGCATGTGAGATGAATGAAATTGTGTGGTAGTTTCAACATTCTTTGGCATTGCCTTTCTTTGTGGTCGGAATTAAAAACTGACCTTTTCCAGTCCTATAGTCACTGCTGAGTTTTCCAGAGTTGCTGGCATATTGAGTGCAACACTTTCACAGTATCATCTTTTAGGATTTGAAATAGCTCAACTGGAATTCCATCAGCTCCATTAGCTTTGTTCATAGTGATACGTCCTAAGGTTCACTTGACTTTGCATTTCAGGATGTCTAGCTCTAGA
This sequence comes from Antilocapra americana, assembly GCA_007570785.1. NCBI lineage: Eukaryota > Metazoa > Chordata > Mammalia > Artiodactyla > Antilocapridae > Antilocapra > Antilocapra americana. The sequence continues at coordinate 2,864,691 of ML660776.1, read as the reverse complement.
TGAGTGATCAGACCATCATGGTTATCTGGGTTATGAAAATCTTTTTTGTAGAGTTATTCTGTGTATTCTTGCCTCCTCTTAATGTTTTCAGCTTCTGTTCGGTCCATACCATTTCTGTGCATTATTGTGTCCATCTTTGCATGAAATGTTCCCTTGGTATCTCTAATTTTTCTTGAAGTGATCTCTAGTCTTTCCCATTCTATTGTTAGTCACTCAGTCATGTCTTACTCTTTGTGACCCCATGGACTGTAGCACTCTAGGCTTCTCTGTCCATGGAATTCTCCTGGCAAGAATACTGGAGTGGGTAGCTATTCCCTTTTCCAAAGAATCTTCCTAACCCAGGGATTGAACCCATGTCTCCTGCATCTCAGGCAGATTCTTTACTGTCCAAACCAGCAGGGAAACCCATTAATTTCTATAACTTCATAATAATACTTTAATAATTGAAAGTCAGTCTCTTATTATTTTTTGTTGGTTTCAGCATTTTCGTGGCTATTCACACTTATTTTTTTCTTCATTTGAAAATCTGAATCAAATTCGAATTACATAATTTTGGTTAAGGGAGAATGTTCATCACTGCAGTGTTAAGTTCCCAACCTAGGATATATTTGTCTTTTTATTCATCCCTGTGGTTGCCTATCTATTTTTTGTTCTGTGTTTGAAGACTGTTGACTTTACCGAGATATGCCGAGTGTTGTTTGTTTATTTTGTGTCACTGCCCTCAACCCCATTCATTATACCCTTTTCATTTCCTGGTTCAGACCTGTCCTTATTTCAGAGAATAACTTCTTTGAATATTCCTCACTTTATTAAGGATATAATGTATGCATTTCTTGTATAACCTTTGTCTGACTTAGACATCAATAATCTTTTTTTTCCATTTTAATACCTTAGTTTCATTTTGCTCAGTTTTTCTCAGCCTGATTTTCAGGTTGCTGGCTATTTTTCATTCTGCCTGTCTGGTTGATTTAGTGTGATTTCATTTCTGTAACAGTTTTGGTTTTCATTTCCATTCTTTCCAGAGCTAGGCCAGCTAAATTTTTATCTCTTTCTGTTGCTCTATGTTTTTTTGAGATCTTGCGTTTCATCTTTGTATTCTTGTTTCAGAGAGGTCATTTGTTCTTTAACTGCTTTGAGGTAATGAAGAGTTTTATATGAGAGTTTCATTCTGCTTTGTGGGTTAAATTTCCACTGTTTACTCTTCAGGGCAATTTATAGCCACAAAGCTTAATACATATGGAAAAATGTATATAAAAATGATAACATGAAGAAAATATTTGAAAATGATACACAAGTAACAAGTACAAATAAATATTTCTTTACTGTAGACATATAAAAACACAATGAATGACAAAATATGAAAATAAAAATATAATAAAAAACAAAATAAAATTAAAATAATAAAACTAGAGTAATCAGTAATAAAAACAATCAAATAGCAAAATATATAATAATATATAAACAAAACTTCCATTTTCCACACTCAGTATAAGAAACAGAACGTTGTCATTACCTTTGAAGCCCCTGGCTCACCTGTTTACTCTCTCTGCCTCTTTTTCTATTAGAGCCTTAGCATTCCCTGAGCTGTATGTCACTTATTTCTTGTTTATGATGCTGTCCTTTTTGTGCATATCAAATAATGCATTGTGTATATGAGCATTGCAGTTGTTCTAAATATTCCCCAACACTTGGTATTGCTAAAATTTACTTTACTGCACTTGCTTGGTTTGGAAAAGTATCTCACAGGTTTTTTGGCATTTACCTATTTTACTGATAAGGTTGTGTATCTTTTCATGTTCAATGAATATTGTGTTTTACCTTTTATGAAACATCTGTGATCTATTCTACTGATTTCTACAAGTTCTTTATATACCCTGGAGACTAATTACTTATTTGGTTGGAATAGTTTTGCCTATATGGATCAATCTTGGCAGACATAATTCATGAATACTGGTATTACTCATTTATTTCACTTAATGTATTTCAAAAACTTCTGTATTCTTCCTCATGGAAGTGACATAAATTCTGCTTGGCGTATTTTGGATACATTATTTTTATTAATATGTTAATGACAGATTTTTTTAAAAACCTCATTTTCTGCTTGTTCATAGAATATAAATATAATTGATTTTTTTATATCAAAGAACATTAGAAGCTCATATTAGTTTTAATAATTTGCAGATTCTTTGGGGTCTACATATAATAAGAGTTTTGTTCTTATCTGTTGAATCATGTTCTTCCATCATGGTGCCCCATATGAGTATGTTGAAGGAGGTAACGTGTAGATAAGTGCATCTTATTGCACTAAGACCTCTAGTACCATTTTTTAAAAGAAAGATGGTAACGAGAACCCTGCATGCGAGACAGCAAAAGAAACGCAGATGTATAGAACAGACTCGTGGACTCTGTGGAAGAGGGCAAGGGTGGGATGATATGGGAGAATGGCATTGAAACATGTTAATTATCATATGTGAAATCAATCGCCAGCCCAGGGTTGATGCTTGGGGCTGGTGCACCAAGATGACCCAGGGGGAGGGAATTGGGAGGGAGGAGGGAGGGGGGTTCTGGAGGGGGAGCATATGTATACCCATGGCCGTTTCATGTCAATGTATGGCAAAACCAACACAATAAAGTAAAGAAAATTAAAAAAAAAAAAAAAAGAACTTGTGATGGTGGCCAACCTTGTCTTGGTTTCTAACTTTTAAGGAAATATTTTTTATCCATAAGTTAGAAGTTTTTGTATAGCAGCATGTTACTAGGTTAAGGAAATTTACTTATACTGTTAATTTTCTAAGAATTCTTACCATGGTAGCTGATTTTCATTGTTTCTTTTTTTTAATCATCTGTTAAGACAGTTTTGTAGTTTTCTCTTTAAATCTTTCGGTGTTGAACTGAACGGTCAATTTGCATGCACGCTTTGTCTTATCTATTGGCCTCTTTAAAATTGTTCCTGCCTCTTTCTTGATACACTGCTCTCGTTTGGCTTTTAGGTTCCCCTTACCGCCACTTCTCTCCTGGGTTTTCTCCTTGCTCCATTTCAGATACATGTATGGGGCAAGGAGATCTCTGTATATCTGAGTGTGCCAGAACTCTGCTCTTTTCAACATTGATTTTCTGGGTGATATCTGGGTCTTTATGACCACATCTCCAAATTTACATTTTCTGCCCAGTTTCCTGTGTAGAACTTGGAGATCCAACCACAGCTATCCCTCCTGCATCCACCTTGCAGACACCTCAGTCTAACAAGTCTGAGACTGAGATCTGATCTCTCTTCTGCATCCACCTTGCAGACACCTCAGTCTAACAAGTCTAAGACTGAGATCTGATCTCTCTTCTGTATCCACCTTGCAGACACCTCAAGTCTAACAAGTCTAAGACTGAGATCTGATCTGTCTTCTGCATCCACCTTGCAGACACCTCATTCTAACAAGTCTGAGACTGAGATCTGATCTCTCTGCTGCACACCCACGAGAGCTGCTCCACGTGTGACTTCTCGATTTCTGCTGTTGGTGACTTTGTTCCTTACTCTGTGAATGAGGGAAAGGGTGGGATGATATGGGAGAATGGCATTGAAACATGTTAATTATCATATGTCTAATCAATCGCCAGCCCAGGATTGATTCTCGGGGCTGGTGCATCGAGATTTCCCGGGGAGGAAGGAGGAGGGAGGGGGGAGGGAGGGGTTTCTGGAGGGGGAGCATATGTAAACCCATGGTGATATCATGGCATTGTATGACAAAAACAATAAAAGGGAGGAAAAAAAAAAAACAATCAGCCCAAAGCCTGGTAAGTTTCTATTCATGGGAAGGTTGCAAAGATAGTTCAGCCAGTTCCCATACATCTTTATACAACTTTCCCTGAGATTAATATCTTACATAAGCAAAGCACAATTACCAAAACCAAGAAAGTAGCATTAAGCTATACGGTTAACTAAATTCCAGATCTCAGTCAGATTCCATCGGTTGTCCCTTTGGTGTCCCAGAGCGCATCCCAGGACCACAGTAAAAATCCCCTGGCATGTTAGCTTACCCCTACGCTGCGGCAGTTTCTCAGTCTTCCCTTGACACTATTAAAATGAGTATTTTAATCAGGCATTTTTTAGAGCACCCTTCGGTTTGGAGCTGATGGCGTGAGAGTGGGTTGAGGGTGCATTTTTCTCACTAGAACGCCACAGAACCGATGTGCCTGTTTCAGCATATCACATCTGGGCGCTTGATGCCGATGTGTCTTTGGTTACTGATGCTGCTGCTGCTGCTGCTGCTGCTGACTTGGAGTCCTTGGTTAGGGTGGTGTCTGCTGGGTTACTCCACTATAAAGTTTATGCTTTCCACTTTGTGATTAACGAGTTGCTTGGACTATGCACATATCCTGCTTCTCCTCAAACTTTCAACCACTAATTTTAGCATCCATTGATGGATCTTGCCTGAAAACACTCATTGTTAGAGTGTTTGCTTAATGGTGATTTTTCCATTTTAGTAATTCAGATTTTTTCCTGTAAGGAAGACCTGTACCTTCATTCTAATTTATTTAATTCAATTATTATGAATTATATTCCAATACAAATAAATTATAGTAATGGTGTGAATGGCATGTAGACAGGAGAGAACCACAAACAGCTCAGAATTAGAAAGTATATCCAACATTAATCAAATCTGAGATGTTTGAGTATGCAAATATATTATTTAGCAAGCATTTAACATTTAATTTTTAACCCATAATATACCAAAGCTCTCCTGAACTGTACAAGTCTTATTTCTCAAAAATTTCATGGAGTATAAACCAAAGTCTTAATTCTATTGCAATTTAAAATGTGTATCTTTAAGGATCCACAGTATATTCGTAGCTGGGAATTTTTAGCTTTGAGAAACAAAAAGCTAGCCATGTTATATTACACCAAAACATCTGAGAAAATAACATTTTCTCATGAATAGAAAGTGTCAATTAGAAAAATGAAATTTAGACAGTGGTATTTTCCTTATCAAGCATTTATTGCTATGGATTGATGAAGAATTACAATATATAGTCTCATTCCCAGGCATAAGCATATTCAGAAGCAAAATTTACATAAATTTATCATAAATAGTAAGTAGCAAGAGATATATAATTTTATTAACCCTGAGGCTATCTTGGAATATTAAGAAGAATATTTAGGACTGAGAGCTAACAGTACAAATTGGAATGACAATGTATGTCTCACCTAAATGCATGTGAATTTCCTCTAATTTTTATTAGCAGTGACCTGAATTGGAAGAATGTTTAATTTAATGGTTAGATGTGCTGTGTGAAAGTGACACCTACACAGTTTTTTGAAAGCTGTTTGTTTCCACTGAAATGGAAACATTTCTCAGCTGCACAGGGATTCTTAGCAACCCTCTTGTAATCATTTAGCTTTCAAAAAAGGATAAATACACTAAACTGAAAAGTTCTGATACATTCCCTTGCAATGTCTGAAATTAGTCTTAATAAGTTTTATATGATTTAGTCATTTTTTTCAAAGGAAGTAACTTTACTTTTTAAATACATGAATTCACATAATCTTTCTAAAATTCTAGAAAGACTTAATAGAAAATTCCAATAACTTTTAAAAAGTAGAGGGCAGATGTGGCTGAAAATAGGAAGATTTATTGAAAGTCTGTAAAAGAAACAGTTACAGTGACTTCAGCCTCCTCTACAGAATCCTTAAGGTTCCCTTGTAAAGGTATTGGTCCAACAAGCCCACAAGACTGAAGCCAAGATGATACCAAGTGCACCTAGGTATTTTAAAAAATATATCACTTGACTTACAGACAAGTGATGACTGAAAGCCCGTTCGTAGGAAACCTACCTTTCTACAAGCTTCCAAGAGGCATGCGGACTCTAATCAGCTTTTAAACATGTGATCAGATTTTTCTTTTTATTTATTTAATTTTCAAAGTATATCATATAGTAGGTATTTTTACAACATAGACACACATTCAGAATGAAAGGAAAAATGGCCCAATTTACCACCTAGATAGTCCCCTGCTGACATAAAAGGAAAATAAAAGTAGTATATGTGCAAGGTTTCAAAATGAGAATGGTAAAGAAAGGCACAAAATGAGTGTTTTGAGGCTATGTTGTTAGCTGCATACATGTTTAGAATTGTTATTTTGTCCTGGTGAATGAAGTCTTTTATCATTACATAATAACTCCTCCAGTCAGACTTTTGTCCTTGTCTCCTTTTGTCTATATTAATATAGCCAGGCCAATTTTCTTTTTGTGGGCAATTGCCTGGTATGTCTTTCCCATCATTTAAAAACATTTCTGTGCTTTCTGTGTGTCCCTCATAAATAGCACGTAGTAGGATTTTGTTTTGAAAATTTTCTTTTTCCTGCTTGACATAGTTCCTTCATGTTGCCCATTTGGGTCTATCTCTTTCTCTGCTTTCTTCTCTATTTTCCATTTTTAAATGCTTTCCTTGCACACATGGTAAAAGCCATGGTTGAAGTTTTATGAGTTGGAGTGGGAACAAGCTGACTAGGGGCTCTGAAAGGGTAGGTGGGTATATCCATGATTAGGATTGCTTTAAGTCAGAAATCCTCAGTGCCAGCACTGTTGACATTTCAGTTCAGTTCAGTCGCTCAGTCGTGTCCGACTCTTCGCGACCCCATGGACTGCAGCACGCCAGGCCTCCCTGTCCATCACCAACTCCCAGAGTTTACGCAAACTCATCTCCATCAAGTCGGTGACACCATCCAACCATCTCATCCTCTGTCTTCCCCTTCTCCTCCCGCCTTCAGTCTTTCCCAGCTTCAAGGTCTTTTCCAATGACTCAGTTCTTCACATCAGGTGGCCAAAGTATTGGGGTTTCAGCTTCAGCATCAGTCCTTCCAATGAATATTCAGGACTGATCTCCTTTAGGATGGACTGGTTGGATCTCCTTGCAGTCCAAGGGACTCTCAAGAGTCTTCTCCGACACCACACCACAGTTTAAAAGCATCAATTCTTCAGTGCTCAGCTTTCTTTATTTGGCAGTGTTTATTTCCAAATGTTGACATTTGGAGTCATAGAATTCTTTGTTGTTAGGTACTATGCTGTGTTTTGTAGGATGTTGAGGAAAATCCTTGTCCTCCATCCATCAAATGCCACTAGTACTCTCCAATTGAGATAACCAGAAATACCTGTGGATGTTGCCAAGGGTTCCCTGGAACGGAGAGTAGGGTGCAAAATCAACCTGGATGAGAACCACAGCTGTAAGAGCGACCACCTGTACTACTTATTGGGGAGTTCATGGTGTCAGTTCTTGTGGTTTCTTTTGAACTGATAAGATTTCCTGGGGCAGGGGAAGACCTTATTACTTGCTGCCTATAAGATAAAGACCTGCTTGAAAATACTCCATGTCTCATTCTCCACATCCTCTCTGGCGGAATGCCCACACTGCTCAGAACTCCACACTGCTCCCCACTAATAGGCATTCAACCCGCATTGCCAAGCCCACTCTCCTCACCAGTGCTGAGTTGACAAATGCACACGTGATGGATTCCGATCAGTCAGACCTGAGAGACTTCATTGCTGACGATGTCTGGGAAGGGTTGCCTGGTCCTGAGAGCACAGGGCAGATGGTGTTTTTGTCTGACGGGTGGTGTTGAGGGGGTGATGTTTCCTGAGAGGAGCTGACTTGGAGTGTTCAGAACAGATTGAGAGTAAGACCGTGGGTCCTTACGATATCGTGGGACCGCAAGTCAACCAGCCCTGGGAACTAACCCCAGGTTTGTTGGGTTATTTTAGCTTAGATTTTGTAAATCTCCTTATTTAAGCCAGTCAGTTGAATATGAATTTTTAAAAATTGCGACTGAAGTCATTTTCTTAACATTTTAAAAAGCTTTTTATTGTATCTTGGAGCATAGTTGATTAACAAGGTTGTGATAGTTTCAGGTAAACAGCAAAGTGATTTAGTTATTCCTATGCGTGTGTCTATTTTTCAAATTCTTTTCCCATTTAGATTGTTACATGATATTGAGCAGAATTCCCTGTGCTATACTGTAGGTCCTTGTTGATTATCCATTTTAAATATAGCAATGTACATGTTAATCCCAAACTATCCCTGTAATTGACATTTTTCCAAAAGTAAGTTTCATTTTATAGTTGTATTGACCCTAATCATTATATCCTTTTATATGCCTTGTTCCTCTGATATCAGGAGTGAAAGATACATATTTCCTTAGGCATTTTTGAAGCTAGACTTTCCACAGTCTTAATTTGTTGTTGTGGTTGTTGTCTTTAAGAGTACTGAAGGAGCACTTTAACTCAAAGGAACTCTATGAAGCAAACAAACTTTTAAATATTTTAAAGTGAAGGAATCAAGACAGGGCAAAGCAGGGCAAAACAATAGTTTTGACATTCTATTTATAAATACATCAGATGTGGTGCAAAAAATTATCAAACCATCAGTCTTGGCAATGGTTAATTCACTTTTTGAATTTCAATATTTCATCTGCGAAGTGTCAGCCACTGAGTCTTGTTAATGGTAAGCCTTTCATTCCTGTTAAATCAATTGTAAATAATAGAACCCCTCAGAGAAAAATGATGAAATAAACATTGATTTCCAAATTGGGTGTCAGATTCAGAGCATTAATAAAACACATCACAAGCAAACAAGTACCTAGTATGCTCAGTTCACTGAAATTGTAATCAGAGGGAAAAAAAAATCAATGATTTTTGTGTAACTTGCTAGTATTTTTACATTTCATTTGTACCTGTGTATCATCATATCAAATTTCTCATTTCAGGCCCTACGTGGCTATTTAATTTTTATTATCTTCACCAGCAAAGCTAGGTAGTTTTGTGTCCTGTTAGATTTGTTTCTCTCTTCTAACTAGGTGACAAGCGTCTGGTCACATAGTTTTTTTTAGTTGCCTGGCACCAATGATTTTGTTGTGTTTAATGCAATACAATAATCATTTCCAGAAAGTCACATAAAACATTGCAGAAAAATGTAACAGCTCTAATAAAACTTTTAAGGAAAATAAAGCTCTCTAGCAGGTGTCCATAAAAGTGCTTTATGCCCACAAACTCAATTAAATGTTAATGCCAGTGTCCTGTGAATACCATGCATGGGGTCTGGCTGAAAGGAAAATGTGTCCCCAGACTGTGTTGGTTCTCTAGGAAGGGAGGTTGGAAGGGCAGTGCCCTGCTGTCCTTAGGGCTGGAATATGATGAGGGCTCCCCTCAGTGTACATCTTGTGAAGGACTAGTTTGAAGGAAAGCATGTAGTTCTAAAGTCGTCCATGGACAAGGGTAGAAATACCAAGGGCACAACTTTCAAAAGACTGTCCCCAAACTCTTCCAGGTTTTTTTTCCCCCCCAGGGACGGTCTCTAAAGATAAAGTAGCAGCAGATTGTGATGGTAGATTTGGGTTTGGTTTTTCTGGTTTACTGCTGCTTCCTCACATTTCATGATGAATTGAATTCTGACTCTCAGTCGACTGTGCTTTCATTTTTATTTCTGTATTTCTTTATGAAGCCCGCTTGTGAAGTTATTCAAGTAGATGATTATGTACCACTGAGTGGGGTCTAGCATTGACTTTGACCTCAGTGACAGGCTGTGGGAACCTCGTTTTGAAGAGTAGATGAGGTCCAAATGATCACTGCAAAAATACTCAGAAATGGAAGCTACTATTCATGAGAAAGAAAATATTACAAGCTAAATACAAGATGTTAAGTACTGTCAATGTAAAACAGCACATTTACAGAGTACAGGGAACTTGGGATCTGTCATCTTTTCCCCAAATTCACAAAGAGGCCAACTGCTGTGGAAAGAGGAAAACAGGAAGGTTACAGAACTTATTTCAGGTGTATTATTGAAGGAGCGGGAAAAGTTTAGCTGGGAAGAAAGAAGACTTAGACTCAGGTTGTCTACCAGGTCAAGATCTTTTATATGATTTATTTTCCAGGGGGGCACCTTTAAGAATAAAAAGGAGGGAGTAATGATGATTGGGCTTTCCTGGAGGCTCAGTGGTAAGGAATCTGCCTGCCAATGCAGATAATGTTGGTTCCATCCCTGGGTTGAGAAGATCCCCTGGAGAAGGAAATGGCAGTCCACTCAAGTAGTCTTGCCTGGGGAATCCCATGAACAGAGGAGCCTGTGGGCTACAGTCCATGGGGTCGCAAAAGAGTTGGACAAGACTCGGGGACTAAACAACAACAACATAACAGTAATAAAGATTAAGTGGGGACAGACATCATAGCCTGCACTAAGTGAAGCAGGCTGTGTGGCCATCCTGATTTTACAAAGAAGACTTTGACTGCTGGCCTGAAAGAATTCAAGTAGGTCCATGAGAGAGGGACAGACAGACACTGGATTGCTCAATAAGGAAGAAAGTCATAAGAAATTCTGTATGGATCAAATGAGATGCCTGCCTTTGGGAATGGAGTTGCTCAAATAAGCCTGTGAGGGCTTTGATCAAGGTCGTCTTAGTGGGCTTTGAGGATCAGAACTGTGGTTGGACCATAGGAACTTGATGTTGTTTTTACCTGAGCATCTGTGGTTCTGAATTTTAAATGAAGATATTCCATGGAGAGTTGTGCACTTTAATGCAAGTTGTTAAAGATCTGGTCCTAGAATTGCTTCTGGAATGCATGTAGTCTTGCATGGCTTAATGTAGGTCTGAATCACTGACATCAGAATGAACTCCAGTTTTGTTCAAGAATGAGATGAGAAAAAACCTCAGGATCCTAATTTTGGGTGGCAGGACCTAGTGGTAGGACCACTGAACTAGGATTGGGTAAGACACAAAATCAAGGTATAGATAGCAGACCTTGGGACATAAAGAAAAAATCTCTGTGAGGAAAGTGTGCAGTCCCTGGAACCATCTTCTGCTTGGACTTTAGAGAAGTCAGAATAATGTTGCAAGTAACCCACCTTAAATTCTTTACAGTGAAGTTGTATCATGTGTGCCTTTAATCTAAGCAATTTGAGCTGTATGTATTAAGTAGAGTTGGTGATGGACAGGGAGGCCTGGCGTGCTACAGTTCACGGGGTCGCAAAGAGTTGGACATGACTGAGCGACTGAACTCAACTGAACTAAGTAGTGCTGTAAAACTCCTCTGTATTTGTATTTTTTAATTTTGTAATTTTACCCTCCTTTGCTGACATAGATTCAAAAGTCTATGGTAGGGTACTGTTGACTTTTATCAAGCCAAAAACTTATTTTCTTCATGGTCAAGTCCCACATTCTCTGCAAAACCTTTCCTGTTAGCCACAGCTAAGACTGGGCAACCCTGTCTTAGCCTCTGGTGGGACTTCTTGTCTGCACACCAAATTTGGGCATCAGAATATCCCTGTCTTTACTGTCCTCCATTTGTGGCTTGGGTACATCTGGCTCCTCTAATTACACTGCTCATCCCTTGCCTGAGGGACCGAGTCGCTCATCTCCCTGGAGTTCTTCCAGCATGGTGCACCTCATGGACGGTTATTTAGTTGAGCTGCGCTCACCTGATCCTTAATTGAGAAGAGGGACTTGCAGGAGCCTTCTGTGACCTCCCAGATGAAGGATTTTTAGATGAAACTTGCTTCCCTTACAGCAGCCTCATCCATATATAAAGGCTAAAGATATCTGTCTATAAAAGGCAATACAATAAAGGAGGCACCCCATTTGTTAAATATACATAAATTTATATTTTAAATATATTTTTAATGTCCTATGTATATTTCCATGTTGTTTTAGATTTCTTTCCTCCATATATGTCCATGTTCTCACAAGAGATTTCTAATTACTCTGGAGTATTCTGTCTCCCTTTGGGAGTTTTTCATATAAGCTGGTTAATTTCATAGCTACAAATACTTGAGATTCATATTTTACACAAAATAAAATATTAATGGTCTGAAAAGTGTTCCTCACATAAGAATCATAGGCTTCTTCTTCCTGCTTCTTCAAATTAATGCTATGAAGGCATGAAAATTGGTGTATTCCAAATACCTACAGATTCAGGTTTCCTATGGAAGGATTGTTACTTACAAACTCCAGGATATGGTGAAGGATCCGGAAGCCTGGCATGCTGCAGTCCATGGGGACACAAAGAGTCAGACACAACTTAGTTACTGAACAACAACAATAATAAGGATAACAGTAATAGCAAACACTTGGTAGTTTTGGCACATGCTAAGCAAATATTTCATATATATTAATTTGATAAACACTCACCAGAACCTTATGAGAGACAAGGACAGAAAAGTAAGGTAACTTACACAGGTACTAGTGGTGGAGTTGGAATTTGAACCCAGGCAATCCCAAGCTACTTTTTTCCTTCCAAACATCATGCATGGTGGCAAAAGGCCAAGGCCCTGTGACCAGCCAAAGTTCGATTTAAGTGTTGGCAAACACATGATTTTTTTAAATAAATAATCTGTAAAGTGAGTATAGTAACAGGATCTAACCCAAACATGGTTGGGGACTTGTGTTATCTCTGGCATGTAGAATGTGCTCGGTAGACGTTAGTATTATTTATAAAGTGAAAAGTGAAAGTTGCTCAGTTGTATCTGACTAATTGTGACCCCATGGACTATACAATCCATGGAATTCTCCAGGCCAGAATAGTGGACTGGGTATCTGTTCCCTTCTCCAGGGGATCTTCCCAACTTAGGGATCAAACCCAGGTCTCCTGAATTGCAGATTCTTTACCATCTGAACCACCAGAGAAGCCCAAGAATACCGGAGTGGACAGCCTATCCCTTCTCCAGAGGATCTTCCTGACCCAGGAATCAAACCAGAGTCTCCTGCACTGCAGGTGGATTCTTTATCAGTTAAACTACCAGGGATTTATAAAGATGGACATAGAAGGGCTTTCAGTTGATGGGTATAAAGCAGTCTGGTGTTTTGTATATTAAGGGCACAGAGGAGAGAGGAGATGTACAGTAAGAGAGGTAGAAGGTACCCATATTCTTATTTCAGCTTCTGTAGTTTAACCTGCTTTGTAGGGTGTGTACAGAAATCTTGCTTCAGGCCTATGGTTCAACTCCTTCCACTTGTAGTAAGTTCACCTCACTTTACAGCTGACAGTCCTGGATCTTACTGAGCTGGAAAACAGGAAATGTCTGACTAATTTCCTCTGGACGATATTGTTTATTTCCTTCTCTAATTGGATAATGGAATTATTGAGAATTTTGCAAATGGACAAGGGGATGATCTGCTGAGGGCAGGATGTGACAACCGTGTGCAGCATTCACTATACACAATCCGACCCACAAAATGTGGATTCTGGGGGTCCTCATGCTTCTATGTCTTTTATTTTTCCTTTCACTGCTGATGTGCATGCTCTTGCCACAAACCATTGTCACCTCTTGTAGTTTTGCTTCCTTTGAGTACTTCTTCCTGGACTGTTGAATTTCACTGATAAGAGAGCCAACCTCATGCATTCACCTGTAGGGTTTTCACTGATGAACCAAAGCAGGAGAGATAGTCAAGATTTTTGTAAAAATCATGTTTTGAAAAACTCATGCTTTTCAATCTCCAATTACTACAGTGTTTACATTTTTTATTACTTTATGTTTGTTAAAGTGGTGAAATCAGCTCAAGAAATAACAGGTATAAATCATAATTTTATTATTTCCAAAGAAATTTTTATGTTGAGGAAATTATGGGTACAGGTTTGTGCATCTGCACATACACATTTTAAAAGTATATGCAATAAAGATACAAATTCTAATTTTTGCAGTTTATTTTTACTTTACAGTTTTCTTTAAACATGTGGTAGAAGATAAAAATGGATTCTGGAAATAAAAAAAAGTTTCATATTATTAATAGGATTGTTGAGAGTCTGGGGAGATAATTCAAAGCAGTTACCTTCAGACTAAGAAGGTAAGAAAAGAAGAATCTGAACTCAAAAGTTTCTTGGACTGTCATGAAATGATCTTTAATAATAAATGTCTGTGTAGCCCCTTCAATGTCACTGTGTGAACAGCAGTACACACTGTGACTGTGTGTATAAGCACTCTGCATCACTAGATGAGAATGGTGCACAATCCCGGCAGCCCAGGTGTGATCGTGGCTCACCTCCGCTTGTCTTGGCATGGACACACTCTTTTCATTCACGAGAGGTCGTCACTCTTTTCTTTTGATGTGTTGCACTTAGTATCTTTAAAATTTTTTTATTGAAATATAGTTAATTTACAATGTCATGTTAGTTTCAGGTTACAGCAAAGTGATTCAGTTATACATCAACACACACATATATGTGTGCATATATATTATTTTTCAGGTTATTTTCCCCATAGGTTATTACCAAATTTTGAGTAGAGTTCCCTGTGCTATATTGTAGGTCCTTGTTGATTATCTACTTTGTATATAGTAGTGTGTATATATTAATCCCAAGCTCCTAATTTATCCCTCCCTGCCCCCATCCCCTGCTTCCTTCCTTGGTAGCCATAAGTTTGTTTTCTATATCTGTGAGTCTGTTTCTGTTTTGTACATAAGTTCATTTGTATCATTTTTTTAGATTCCACATATAAATGATATCATGTGATATTTGTCTTTCTCTTTCTGACATCACTTAATAATTTCTAGGTCCAGCCCTGTTGCTGCAAACGGCATTATTCCATTCTTTTGACAGCTGACTAGTATTCCATTGTGTATATGTGTGTATATATGTACAACGTCACATGAAATGACAACCCACTCCAGCATTCTTGCCTGGAAAACTCCTTGGACGGAGGAGGCTGGCTGGCTGCAGTTCACAGGATGGCGAAGGGTCAGACATGACTGAGCGACTGGACTCACACACATACCCACCTCGTCTCTGTCCGTTCCTCTCCGCAGACATTTAGACTGCCATCGCTCTCCGGAGCTGTGGCAGCCTCTCAGCGGCCGCCACGGGTCAAGGAGCGGCTGCTGACTTCCCTCTTCGGTCTGGTGCTGAGCCTCAGCCTTCAGGAGTTTCTCGCTTGTCACGTCCCTGACCACGGCTGCCGTCGAGGCTCCTCAGCTTAGTCTCTCACAGCTGAAGGGAGAAGGGGACTCCGGGAGACTCAAGACCCACGTTCCTTCTCCCAGAAGTGGGGGGACGCTCTGCTCTGCTCTCGGGCAGGCGGAAGCGGCGTCCCCTCAGCCGGCCGCGTCCCCTCAGCCGGCCGCGTCCCC
>ML660776.1:2808214-2849199 GCA_007570785.1 Antilocapra americana | reverse complement strand
GCGTCCCCTCAGCCGGCCGCGTCCCCTCAGCCGGCCGCAGGCGGGGCGCGGCCAGGCCCTCGGCAGCGGCGCGGCAGCCGAGATCTCGCGAGGCCTTGCGCGGTCCGTGCGCTCGGCCCGCTGCCGTCGTCTCGCGTCGCGCGTCCTGAGCTGAGGTGTCCACGCCGCTGCTTCACACCCAGAGGTCTGGTCAGAAGGGCCCTGGGCAGGGCCTCTGCCCTCGCCTCCTGGGAACAGCTGAACGTAGACTCAGCACCAAGGAGCGAAAAGGTTAGACTTTACTGCATTACCGCGTCTCTTTGGGATTGTGAATGGGCTCTGTCGTCGAAAAATCCTCCCGTGGTTTTCACCCAGCTCCTTGTTCTTGAGGGCCGAAGGTCCGCCTTCCAAACAGCGTCCGGTGGTTTTGGGGAGGGGAACTGCAGCCTAGCCACCTGGGGGCCGGCGGGACTTCCCCATCTGCCATTAGACGTGTTTATCACCAGGCCTCAGCACTGGGGCAGCGTGCCCACCCGTTGAAGTTTTAGAGACGAAGCTCTCCAGATGACTTAGGGTGCGCGGACCCAGTGTTAGCAAGGGAGAGCCACGGGTCAGGTTTTTCCTAAAAATGAAGGTATCTCGGGCGTTCGCCTGCGGGTAAGGGCGCCTTGCTGTCCAGGGTCACCACCGAGGCCTGCGTGCCCTCCGTCACATCATGGTGGTTTTTTGGAAGCGATGTCTCAGGTCAGAGAGGCGTTTGCAGAGGTAGTCCAGGGGTCGTTGCCCCAGGTGGCGTCTCTGGCAACTGGGGCTCAGGGCCTCTGCCCTCGAGTGTGATGTCCCCACGAAGTGGAGCCTGAAGCTTCGGGGCAGATGGGCACGCTCTATCCCACTCAGGGGTGAGTGGAGTTTGCAGCTGCCAGTTTTCAGTTTTAGGATCACCTGGCCTCCTTTTCCAAGTGGGGAGAGGTCCAACCAGGAGTGTGGGTGTGGGCAGCACCCGTTCCCATTTTTGGCGATGCTCTGGTGGTTTCTCCCACGTGGGGGTGGGGATGCTTGCTTGAGTTGTTCCATTTCAAGGGGGCTCAGGTGTTCCTTCTCTTGTACCTGAGGGATAGGTCTACCAGCCAGGAGGTCAAACACACTTGACTTTAACTTATCACTTACTGCATGCAGAGCAAGGCAATAAGAAGCAAAAATAGAGACGGATTGATGGGCCAACTCTCATCTCTCAGGGCTGGTCTGTGTTACACAGGAAGATTACATGTTTTGGGATCAGGTAGTGATACCCCCCAAAACTTCCAGTTCTGCCAGGATGCATGCTAACAGGTTGTCCTTTAGTATGGAAGACATTGGGTTCCCATACCTTAGATGTTCTGCTTTCAAGGTGTAGGGATTTGTTTCCAACTAGCAGTGGGGTGGTTGGAGTGAGTTGTAGGCATGCAGAGGCCACAAAATTTGAGCCTGGTAAGATTTCTGGTTCAGGAAATTTGGAACCAGCACCAAACAGTTAATGGATTCCTCAAAAGACTCAAACAGGAGGCATCCAAAGGGCATGGGCTCTGATATAACTGGGGGTTCCCCTTAAATTTCTAATGGCCCACATTTGAAATAGCCCCTCCACAGTTGGAATATCCCACAGGAAGTTAAAGGGGAGGCCTCCGGGTGGGAGCAGTTTAGCTCTGTTAGCTCCTGACTTCTCTGGCCCTGTAGCAGGTGGCAGGGTCTTTTCTTTCCTCCTCTAAGCCCAAATGGAGGAGTTTTCAGACTTCCTGCTGGGCAAGGGCTAAAGGCATGAGGGATCCCCAGGGTGCTCTCCAGATCACCAGGCAACTGGTGTCTGTGTTGATGCCAGGATAGCCCCTTGGTGGAGGTTGATAAAGCATATCCCAGGGCCCCCACCCAAGCAGAGAGAGACAGAATAGTGACGGGGTTCCTGGTCTTGTGAGCGGCCTGCAGGGTCACTCCAGCCCACTTCAGAGAAACCCGCGCTGACTGGGACGGGTCAGGTCACCAGTTGCGCGCCTGCCTTGGGACCCTCTGCACTTGGGCGTGCCTGGTGCCTGCTCCTGAGCTCACATCAAGTGCACTCGTCCCATTCTGTCAGTTGGTCCTTGTTACCTGGGGCTTTTCTAGTCTTTCTTAACTCATGGGGCTGGCCACCTTCCTCGTCCAAACGGCAAGTGATGCTGGAGAATGCTAGTGTCGACCCCTAGAGGTTGATGAGCGTAAGAAGCCCCAGTGTGGCCGCTCTTGCTTTGTACCGGGAGGTAGCGGTCAGCACTTGTGGTGAGACAGTGGGCCAGTCTGCATGGCTCCCTCTCGTCCCAGTGTCCCCAGGTGTCCGGTCCTGCAAGAAGGGTGGCCAGAGGCATACACTTGTGAGCCTCAGTCTCTGTGATCCCCACACTGGGGTATGGTCCAGATGACTCTGGAGACAATGTTGTGTATGCACTGCACATGGGTATGGGTTCCTGGGCAGAGTTGCTCTCGTTATGGAACAAAAGTCTGGTTGTTTGCATAGGTGCTTCTACACGGCTCATTGCTAGTATACAACGGGTGCTGGAGGCTCTGGAGTCTGACAGATGTAGCTTGAGTTTGGGTTCACTTACCCGCTGTGTGACCTTAGACACATTACTGGACCCTGTGGAGCCTCCATCGCTTCACCTGTAAAATGGGGATAACAAGGGGTGTCCTGGGATGGATATCCGTCAGCAGCATCAGTAAACTATAGCTTAACCCTTCTAAGTAAAGTAGCACCAAGGTTAAAATGTAAATGGAAAAGCTAAGTGCATTTAAATCTGTCTGCAACATTGTGACCAATATAGCCCATAAATTTTGATTTTAAGCAAATGAAATACTAGATGAAAAAAAGCAATCCACCAAGGATGGTATGTTTTAATTTTCAGTGATGTTGCATGGCATTTTACCTGGTTGTCCTCAAAGCAAGGCTGCATTTCAGTTATGCTAGAGGTGATCCATGGTATGTATCCATTCACACTATGGGTTCTGGAGCTCTGGAGCCTGCACTTGAGTCTTGTCTGTCTGCTTACTAGCTGAGTGGCCTTGGTGATGTACTTAGCCTAATTGTGCTTCAGTTTTCCCATCTCCTGAGTGAGAAGAATAACATCACCTCCTGTTATGCCCAGATCCTAATCTCCACAAATCACCAGGAGGCCTTACACCAATGCAAGAGCATGAGGGAGTTTATTGCAGACTTGCATCTGGACCCCAACACACACACCGACGCAGTGGAGTGAGGGCAGTGGCCCCAAGCCGCATGGTACAAGGTTTTTAAAGGGAAAATGGCTACAGGTGGGGTGAGGCATCGTGGTGCTCCGTGATTAGTCAGGCACTTAGATCACTTAGGTCTCACATCCCCCCCTTTTCTTGTAAATAGTGGGGCTCAATTTTGAGCATTGTTGAGATCATCAGTTTCCAGATAGTGGTACTGGGTCCGCATTACCATCAGTTGGATTGCCCCTAGTCTCTCTCTTATTATTGCATGCAATCTATTAAAAATACAAGGCCCGATTGTTAGAATAAGAATTAAGGCAGTCACTGGCCCCAGGAGCGGGAGGAGCCAGCTTCCCCAAGAGGACTTTAACCACCCAAAAAAATCATAATTTCCTGCTTCACCCAAACGGTTTCAAATGGACTCTCTTTAACTCTTTGACTTTGGTCTGAACTATGCCGGAGGCGTTGACAAAGAAACAGCATTCTTTTCCCAGGAATTGACAAGTGCTCCCCTTATCTGCTTTGAGTACATCGAGGGCCCGGCGATTCTGTAGAGCTACTCCTGCAAGGGAGGTTATTTGGCTCTGCAGAGCAAGGAGAGAGTCTGCTACTTTATCTAGGTCCCTGCTGATGTCTGTTGAGAGAATAAGGTCAGTATCATCAGCATCTAGATCATTTATCAGCTTAGACTGAAGGCTGGGCACAATGGGGTGGGGGGGGCCTTCCGAATACAATTTCAAAAGGAGTTAAGCCAAGCTTATAGCGGGTATTTCAGACCCTGAACAACGCGTAGGGAAGGAGAGCCACCTAGTCCCCGCCAGTCTCCCCGGTCAATTTAGTCAAGGTCTCCTTTAGGGTTCTATTTATTCTTTTTACCTGTCCTGAACTCTGGGGCCTGTATGCACGATGTAATTTCCAATTTGCCCCAAGTGCAGTAGCTAACCCTTGAGTTACCTTAGATGTGAATGCCGGTCTGTTGTCTGACCCTAGCAACGTGGGGAAGCCATACCTTGGCAGGATATCTTCCAGCAGCTTCTTAGCAACCATCTGGGCCATTTCTTGCTTGGTGGGAAAGGCTTCCACCCATCCTGAAAAGATGTCTACAAAGACTAACAGGTATTTATATCCATATAGCCTGGGTTTTACCTCAGTGAAATGCACTTCCCAGTAAGCTCCCGGCCTGTCTCCATGCTGTCTGGATCCGGGGTTGGATGGGCTTCATGTTGCATTTGTTAATTGACAGGCTTTGCAATTAGCCACAATTTGTTCAACCTTGGAAGGAGCATCTTTGAAATAGGCAATCGGTCTCCTCCAGGGGCCCAGGTTTTGGAGTAAGACTCCTTTGGCTATGCCTTTATTTTCGTCTATGAAAAGGTGAAAGGGCTTCATGATGTCAGAGAACCCTAGTGCTGGGGCAGACAGCAGGGCCCGTTTGATCTGGTTAAATGATTGCTGCGATGAGGAGGTCATCTGCATACTGCAAAAGAGTCAGTCTGGGGTGATCCTGGCTAAACTCACCTAGATCCTCGTGCAATGCCTCATCAAAGATGGTCGGGGAATTTTTGAATACTTGTGGCAGTCTTGTCCATGTCAGTTGTCCATGGATACCCTTTTCAGGGTCAGCCCATTTAAAAGCGAAGAACTCCTGGCTGTTAGGGGCTAAAGGTAGGCTTTGGGGTCGTGTCTGTCTCTTCTGGAGGCAAGCTGCTTTAGCTGTCGCTGACGCTATTCCGGCTCAGTGGTAGTGTTCTGCCTCTTTTCAGCTTTGATTTGCCTGTCCTCTGCTGTGTCTCTATTGTTATAAACCTTCTCCGCTATTTCTATCAGATCTCTAAGCTGCTTTTCTCCTAGTCTTTCAACTTTTTGCAGTTTCTTTTTGATGTCAGATGCTGCCTGATTAGTGAAAGCCAGCACCACTGTCCCGAGGTGCTCGGGTTTTTCAGGATCTATGTGGGTGAATTGGCGAAATGCATCCATCACCCACTCTAGAAAGGCAGCTGGACTCTCTTCTTGGCCCTGTCTCAAATTGTAAACCTTAGCCAAATTAGTAGGATGCTTTGCGGCTGCTCGGAGACCTGCCAATAGAGCCTGGCGGTAGACCCGGAGCCTCTCCTTACCTTCAGCAGTATTGTAGTTCCACTCAGGATGAGTGAGGGGGAAGGCGGCGTCAATAGCCACCTGGATGGTAGTCGGGACACCTGTAGGGCTTGGAATAAACTTCCAAGTTTCTTGGAGAATCCTCTCTCTCTCTCCTGTGGTAAACAGCACCTGTAACAATTACTGACAGTCATCCCAGGTGAGCTGATGAGTAAATAGGACAGTTTCAAGGAGGTTAATTAGTTGTTTGGGATTGTCAGAGAAAGGGGCATTCTGGGACTTCCAATTATACAGGTCACTTGTAGCAAAGGGCCAATAGTGATGTAGTTGGTCCCTGTTTGGTTCTATAGGGCCAGCCGCGCACAGGGGAAGAATTGTAGAATCTGCTTCAGGGGGAGGTCTTCTCTGGAGAGCTCCCCTAGTATTCTGGGCTGGGCCAGAGGCCTGCTCTAGTGAAGCCGACTGGGGCGCCGGCTGGTACAGGGGTGGAACCGAAGGGAAGATGACCTCTTCTTCTGTTCCTCCCTGCAGAATGGGGTAGAGGGGAGCTGTGGGTGATGCAGCGGATTTCTTTTGAGTTTTAGTAGCCAGGAGGGTCACCTTCTGTGGAGGGAGAAAAGACTTCAACCAAAGAGGGGGTTTAGTAACCAGATCTCTCTAAACAACAATATATGGGACCTGATCGGGGTGCCCCACCCGTGGTTGGAAGACAATTTCTTCCACGGCCAAGATGGTGGCAAATCGAAGGTTCCCTCTGGTGGCCATCCTACATTGAAGGAGGGCCACTCCGCGTTGCAGAAGGTGATCATTTTGCCCTTTCTGACCTCCACAGATAAATCATGGGCTTGTTCTTTTACCTCTTTAAAATGTCCTGTTATTAAGTCCAGGGGAGTGGAGATTGACTGTACCATAGCGTCTGTCAAAGTCAAATAAAGACACATGCACACAAACAAGAACGAACCAAGAACACAGATTATTACCCTAGACGGGGCTTTCAGACAAAAAGTAAAAACAGAAACCGGTGAGGAGCAGTGTTTTGGGAACACCCCAGCCGCTTCCTCCAAAAATAACCTGACGTGAGGGCTTTCGCCTTCACCCGACAGACTGAGGTCCTTTCCCGCGGGGCCCGGAACGTCTCCCGGGTCCCAGCAGTCATGGCTCCCTGGCGCGTCCGCCTTAGCCACTTTTGACTGCTCCGAATTTAAAGAGGGTGGAATCAGAACAAAGCACAGTTAGACGAGTCGGACCACACAGGACAAACACATAGACACACACTCACCAACCGGCCAAAAGTTCCCTTGGGTTAAGGCGTCCTGGTGTGGCGGAAATCCTGGACGAGCCCCCAAATGTTATGTCCAGATCCTAATCTCCACAAATCACCAGCAGGCCTTACACCGATGCAAGCGCATGAGGGAGTTTATTGCAGACCCGGGTCTGGACCGCAACACACACACCGACGCAGGGGAGTGAGGGCAGCGGCCCCAAGCCTCATGGTACAAGGTTTTTAAAGGGAAAATGGCTACAGGTGGGGTGAGGCGGAATATGGCTACAGGTGGGGTGAGGCGTCATGGTGCTCCGTGATTAGTCAGGCACTTAGATCACTTAGGTCTCACACTCCCTTATAGGTTATGTGTCCGAGCTGAGTCACTCAGTCATGTCTGATTCTTTGCATCCCCATGGACTTATCCTGCCAGGTTCCTCTGTCCATGGGATTTCCTAGGCATGAATACCTGAGTGGGTTACCATTTCCTTCTCCAAGGGATCTTCCTGACCCAGGAATCGAACCTATGTTTCTTGTATCTCCTGCACTGGCAGGTGGATTCTTTACCACTAGCACCACTGGGAAGCCACCCCCCCCCCCCCCCGCCTTACTTATAGCTTAGTTGTGGGTATTATGAGATACTGTTGAGAGGGTAACAGGCAGGAAGGCCAGGGCTCTCCAAATGGAGGAAGTAGGCTGCGAGTGTCAGACGTTTTTTGTCTCTCCCTTAAGTGGTAGGAGGAAACAAGCTACAAGTGTCAGGTTTTTTTCCTTTTCTATACAAAATTAAAAGGAGGTTTCTCTTAAAATTCTGTGTTGCCATGACGACACCTGGTTCCTCCTGAACTTAACTTTTCTCAAACCTTGAGCTAACCAATGTGTTTTTCTTATGGAAATGTTTTTCTTAAGCTATGTTAATGAAACTATGTATTTAGTTTGGAATTTGCCTTTTTTCAAAGTGGTTCCACCTAAGACTGACTTAGTTTTTCTTTTCTCAGATCTTGGGTTGATAATAGCTTAACAAACCAGTATTTATATCAATTGTTTTATGGCTGGGGGATGACACATCTCATGCCATCCTATCTCAAAAATGCACATTGTGGGAGAGGGACCTGGTGAAACTCCCTCAGCCTTGAGGGGTCTCTCTTATCTGATTAATAGCTTTCTAACGGACATAAAACAGCTTGCTAAAAGCTGGCGATGTGGCACTCTTTCTGCTCCTTTCTGATGTCTATGTCAGAAGCTTTTTCTATCTCTTTTATACTTCAATAAAACTTTGTCACACAAAAGCTCTGAGCGATCACGCCTCCTCACTGGCCCTGGATTGAATCCCTCTCCTCCAGAGGCCAAGAATCCTGGCATCTTTCATGGCTCAGCAACAACCTATCACTATCTTAAGTGCTTTATATGCATTTCTCAGTGGATCATAAACATCTAGCAAATGCTACCCACTCCTTACCCATCCCTATTCCTATAAGCAGGTAGTTAATACTAACCATCGTTTGACCTTATCAGAATTTCTCTTTATGGATAGTTAAATATTGGCATTAATAGTGAAAAAAAGTCAGGCAATACGAACAGACACAGGGGTACTAAAGAAAAATCTAACCATTTTCTGGCCTATGAGAAGTGGGGAAGAGAAGAGTCAAAACGTTTTACAGTAGGTGAAGGGAGAAGTAAAGACAAAGGCAGAGCTCTCATATGTTGACCTACAGAGGGTGGTGGGGAGCACCACCGTCCAGGCTGCTCACAGCTGGGTGCACGCCTCCAGGGCTGAGACTTTCCGAGTCATGCTTGACTCTGGACATGCATCTGTAGAAGTAGCTGAGATGGTGGCTGAGAGCTTGCCAGCGGGGATCATGGGCATGAAGAGGTAGAGAGCTGCTGAGAAGGCTGGTCCAAGTCCAGTGGCAGCACTGCCGGGGCTCTGAGGGAGTAAGAGCTTATGGGGAGACAGACGGTGGGTTC
Organism: Antilocapra americana; assembly: GCA_007570785.1. NCBI lineage: Eukaryota > Metazoa > Chordata > Mammalia > Artiodactyla > Antilocapridae > Antilocapra > Antilocapra americana. The sequence goes on along the minus strand of ML660776.1, from coordinate 2,840,657 downwards.
AGCCATCAGCACACGTCAACAGGGGACGCTCCAGGGCCCAAGACATGGTCCCCAAGGGGCCTGACTCTTCCACTCTGAGACAGGTAGATGGTGACATACCGTCTCCAGTTCACTTGAACATCATCTTAGGCAAAAAGAGGAATGTGAGTAGCTTTCCCTAATCCTGCCCCTGTTGCTGTCCTAGGGAGAAAACCGGCTGGAGGTGGAAGGCTGAGGATGCTCTGAGAGATGGTACCTTGTTATAAAATGGAACTGAATACACTCCCTAGGGGCTTATGCAAATTGATGCCATAAACTGCTCAAGGGTTTCCCTTCGCCAGCCAAATGGAGGGGACTGATGGAGGAGGCTAGATTGATTGAGACTTAAGATACTTTGAAAAACATATACTGTGGTTTAAATTTTGCAACATAAACCAATAGGTAGAATGTGTGCTTTTCGTGAATTTTTCAGTAAACATTTTCCAGGGAAAATAACCTGGACACTTTAATTTCCTTCTCAAAGGAATCAGTGACCTCCCTCACTCCCAGTCAAATCAAGAGATTATGACTTCACCAAAGATTTACCAAGAAAATTCCTGAAAGTGCTTTTTTATCTGTAAAAGGCAAGGAGCATTAGTTACCTTCGTATTTTTTTCTCCAGCGTGGATTCATGTGTAATATATGCCCTTAAAGAAATATAAAAGATGCACACATAAAGCATGACGTTAAATTCAGTTGATGATCTAATGTGAGATGGAGTCAGATGTTAGAGATCAGAAGCCTTCTCCAGGATAAGATGCTGAGAGTGATCTTGGGATGATTGCTTTTTGTTCAGGATGCTGTCCTCCAAGTCTGCAGAGTGGCCACATTCAGAGGAGCTGATTCCAGAGAGTTCTGTGTTTCCTGTACCACACCAACTTATAGCACGAGGGTGGCGTTTAGCTATCAAGTTAGAGTCTCTTCCGTATCTGCCTAAAGGGAGAACTTTTGAGCTCCAATAGTGAGACGCCGCTTAAAGACAACTTTACAAATGTTTTTCATCAACCACATGAAGTTAATTTGCACCTGAACGATGTGAATTCATTTGCTGTCTTGATCTTCACAAACATCAGAGTGGTCCCTGGGAGACATTTTGTTTCAATAGGACAATATTTATGTATGGTTGCCCAGATTTGTCAAGTAAACCCAATCTCAAAATAGAGGAATAAAAGGAATATTTAGAATGGATTGCCTAGTATTCATCTAAATGTTCAAGGTGTTATTCATAGCTTTAATTTTTTGACCACCCACTCTGTGCAAGGTTTTGTAAGATACAGAGATGAATACAATAGGGCTTTTTACTGCAAATATCTTCTCCTAATGAAATAAAAATGCTTGCATACAAAAAAATTGCTTTTTATGCACGTAGTACTGTGCATTTTCTAGGAAGAAGGTTTATAATGTTTCCATTTGTTTTTCAAATAAGCCAGTGACTTCAAAAGGACAAGCACAGTGGTAGCTTTGGTCTGCTTAATGTAAGCCTGTGCTTTTCAGTGATGATGACTCAGAAAGTTCTGTGACTTAGCTAGTCAGCCTGCTTTTGACTAGCAATGATATATTATATCAGTAAGAAGGTGAGTAAATTATCCAGCATATTTCTAGAGTATCCACAGTATATTATGTGTGTGTTAGATGCCAGAGGAACAAAGGTAAGGAGGATGCAGCACTTGCCAGTGAGGAGACCAGTAGCCAGTGAGAACAAACCAGAGTGGTGCGAGTTAGAGCCGAGGTTTGAGCTAAGAGTGTGAGGTGAGGCTTCTCAAAGGACTGCCGTTAAACTGAGCTGAAGAACATGTAGAGACCGGCTTAATTTCCTTTTTTGCTTCCACCTGGAAGATGTGCAGACATACCTTGCTTTATTGTGCTTTCCAGGTATTGTAGTTTTCACAAATTGAAGGCTTGAGGCAACTTTGCATCAGCACCATTTTTCCAGCAGTATTTGCTCATTTCATGTCGCTCTGCCACATTTTGGTTATTCTTGTGATATTTTCAAGCTTTTCCATTATTATTGTATTTGTTTTAGTGATATATTGTCAGTGATCATTGAAGTTTCCATTGTAATTGTTTTGGTGTATTACAAATCACACTTGTACAAGACAGTGAACTTAATGGACAAATGGTGTATGTGTTCAGATTCTTCCATGGACCAGTTGTTCCCATATATTTCTCTCCCTTCGACCTCCCTATTCCCTGAGACACAACAGTATTGAAATTAGGCCAGTTAATAACCTTACAGTGGCCTCTAGGTGTTCAAGTGGAAGGATGAGCTACATGCCTCTACCTGCAATCCGAATTATATCACTAAGCTAGAGATGATTAAGTTCAGTCATGAAGGCATGCTGAAAGCCGAGACAGGCTGAAAGCTAGGTCTCCTGAACCACAGAGTTAGTTAGCCATGTTGTGAATGCAAAGAATTATTTGATTTGCTCAACCATTTTTTTTCAGTTAAAAAAGAATATTGAAGTATAACTGATTTACAGTGTTGTGTTAATTTCTGCTGTATAGCACAGTGACTCAGTTATATATACCTATCATTCATATTCTTTTCCATTATGGTTTATCATGGGATTGGATATGGATCCCTGATTACACAGTAGGACCTTGTTGTTTATCCATTCTGTAAATGCTAGTTTGTATCTGTGAACCCTAAACTCCCAGCTCATCCCTCTCCCTCCCCGTCAGCCACCACAAGTCTGTCCTTTATGTCTGTGAGTCTCTCTTTTGAGGTTATGTTCTTTTGTGTTGTATTTTAGATTCCACATATAAGTAATATCATATATTTGTCTTTCTTGGTCTGATCTACTTCACTTTGTATGATAATCTTTAGATCCATCCGTGTTACTACAAATGATGTTATTTCATTAGTTTTTGTGACTGAATAATATTCCATTTGTGTGTGTGTGTGAGATTGGTGCAAAAGTAATTGAGGTTTTGCATTATTGAACATTGCCATTTGATATTAGAATACATTCTTAAATAAATGTGGTTATGTTATATATAATCATTTTAATGCACATTTCTCACATTATTATAATTATATTTTGCTAATGACTTATTACTTGCTATTTATTTTATATGTATTTTGGACTATGGAAATAATTTTAGATAAAAAGCAAATTTGAGCCATTTTCTTATTTGAGTTCAAAGTGGGTCGTAAAGTAGTGAAGACATCTCACAACAACAAGGCATTTGGCCCAGGAACTCCTGATGTGGTTCAAGAACTTTTGCAAAGGAGGCGGGAGCCTTGAAGATGAAGAGTGTAGTGACTGGCCATTGGAAGCTGACAGTGATCAGTTGAGAGCAATCACCGAAGCTGATCCTCTTACAGCTACATGAGAAGTTGCTGAAGAATTCAGTGTCAGCCATTCTACGGCCATTCAGCACTTGAAGCAAATTTGAGAGGTGAAAGAGCTTGATAAGTGGGTGCCTCGTGAGCTGGCCAAAAATCAAAATATTTTTGTTTTGAAGTGTCATCTTCTCTTATTCTGTGCAACAACAATGAACCATTTCTTGATTAGATTGTGACATACGATAAAAGGTGGATTTTATACAACAACTGGCGATGACCAGCTCAGTGGTTGTACTGAGAAGAAGCTTGAAAGCACTTCCCAAAGCCTAACTTGCAACCGGAAAAGGTCAAGGTCACTTGTGGTCTGCTGCCTGTCTGATCCACTACAGCTTTCTGAATCCCAGCAAAACCATTCCATCTGAGAATAATGCTCAGTAAATCAATGAGATGCACTGAAAACTGCAACACAGCAGCCAGCATTGGTCAGCAGGAAGGGCCCAATTCTTCTCCAGGACAACACCGACTGTACATCACACAACCATTGTTTCAAAAGTTGAGTGAATTGGGCTATGAAGTTTTGCCTCATCTGCCATATTCACCTGACCTCTCACCAACCAACGACCACTTCTTCAAGTATCTGGACAATTTTTTTGCAGGGAAAACACTTCCATAACCACCAGAAGGCAGAAAATGCTTTCCAAGAGTTGTTAGAATCCTGAGGCATGGATTTTTATGCTATAGGAATACATCAACTTATTTCCCATTGGCAAAATGTGTTGATTGTTATGGTTCCTGTTTTGATTAATAATGATGTGTTTGAGCCTACTTTTAAAGATTTAAAATTCATGATCTGAAACCGCGATTACATTTGCACCAACCTAATAGCATATCTTCTTTATCTGTTGACTGACTTTTGAGTTGTTTCCATGTCTTGGCTGTTGTAAATAGTGCTGCATTGAACATAGGGATGCATGTATCTTTTTGAATTACGGTTTTGACCATTAGTGAAATTACTGGATCATATACTCAACCATTTATGATAAAGGAACTGAAGCTCAGAATCTTGTGGACTCTTATTACACAGCTAATTCATTAAATAGGTGGCATAAAAATTGATTTGGTCAGTCTATTTAGATTATAGGCTGCTCCCAATTAGATTTGGGATCGCATCTTTCACAGGCTGTTTCTCAACAACCTTGATCTCTGGATTAGTGATTTTCAAACTTCTGTGCACATCAGAATCACCTGGATGGCCTATGCAGACTGCTGGGTTCTACCTCCCCGAGATGCTGATGTAGTGGGTCTGGGGTAGAGCCCTAGATCATGGATCCACAGACCACACTTTGAGAACCAATACTCTAGATTATAAAAGGCTTATTTATCTAAGTGTTAATGTTTAAAATTCTCTCATAGACTAACACACATTTCTGTCTTTTTCTTTGTCATGTACCAATGATCTCTCTCCCACTTGCTCCCTACAACTGGATCTTTTAAAGAAAACAGTGAACCTTTTAGGATGGCAATTGTAAAATATATAGAAAGTTACAAGTCTTGGTGAACTTGGTGAGAATGCAGAGAAATTAGAGTCCTTATGTGCTGCTGGTGGGAATATAAAACTGAATCTGCAGAGAAAACAGCCTGTAGTTCTGCCAGAAAATTTAAAAAATAAGCATAGAATTAACATGTAATCCTGCATTTCAGCTCCTAGTTATATGGCCTGAATAATTGGAATTAAGGACTCGAACAGGAATTTATTCATAACAGCAATATTCACAGTGGCCAAAAGGTGAAAACATTGAAAATATTTATGGATGGATGAATGGCTAAACAAATTGTGTCATATATATGTATATACACACGCACACACAATGGAATATTATTCCATTATGTGTAAGGGACATGAAATTCTATAACATGCTACAACATGGATGCACCATGAGGACATTATGCTAAGTGAAATAAGAGGACAAATATTACATGATTCCACTTATATGAAGTTCCTAGGATGGTCAGTTCAAGAAGCCGGAGAGTAGATAGTGGTTCCCAGGGCTGGGGGGCGGGGGGAGGCAAATGGAGAGTAATAATGGAATGGGTAGAGTTTCAGTTTATATGATAAAGTTGTGTAGGTAGTAGTGATGATTGTCCAACATTGTGAATATACTTAACATCACTTGACTGTATGCTAAAAAATCAGTAGCATTATGAGTTTGGCATGCATATTTCATACCAGTAAGAAGAACTGTAAAGAGTACAGTCCATACCCTCCCTCTGCTAGAGTAATCTAGACTTGTTTGAATAATCTAGACTGATGAATTTAGAATGGGTTGGGATTTACTCCTATAGTGGAAAAATAAACCTCTGTTTTAGATATTTCTCATACTAAAATGTGAGCTCTTACGGAAACCGATCTAGAAAAATAATGTACACGTTGAACTTGCCCAGAAGTTAACCCTTCACATCCAACCACTGGCCAGACTTCCAGGAAAGGAACACATCTCAGTTTGTCTGAATGGAAAGCCACCATCTGTAAGTTGAGCATGTAAAAAAAGGCTGGGAGTCAAAGGCTGTCTGGTTTGGCCTCCTTGACGTCTGTCTCTGACACTTATGTCTAAATTAGACGGCTGATAATTAAATAAATGTGTAAAGCCAGCATCATGCCCTGTCTCTCCTCTTTCATAAAGCAGAGCATTTGCCATTTGGGGTAGTTGTTCATATCCATCATTTCATAATTTCTAACCTTAAGGCGTAACTGCTTAACTCAATTAAATGTTACTGAAGTGAACTTTGTTGAAAAACCTAATAGTAAAATATATGGAGTAAAATGCTCAGGGTGATTTCTGCAACTCAAGTTAGGGTATTAATTTGGGGTAGCGTGTAGCTCTTCTGACATTTTTCAAAAGAAATTTCTTTTGTCTGAATTATGCTTTTGTAAACGGGAAAAGTGCTCCTGGTTTTAACATCCCGTTTTTATTTTCATAAAAATTTCATGACACTGAACTGACCAAGTATCTTAATCCTTGCCAATGCCATAATTGTATACTATAAAAGTATATTGAAAGTATAAAAACTATATTTAAAAACTATACATTATATTTATTTTGAACAAATGCTTTTGGGTACAAATTTGATACATGGTAATAGATGTGCTTTTCATGTCATTTCTGGGTCTTCCATTTCTTTTACTCAATGAAATCTTAAAACCAGAAGGGACTTCAATCCAGAGAATATCACAGTGTGTTCCGTAGAACATGATGTCCTGAGAAATTTTGATGAAATTTTCCTTAAAGACAATCTTCTATGGTCAAACAACTTTGATAAATTTTGATTTAAACAAAACTTGAAAATAACTACAGGACTTTTAAGAGCCTTTGCTTTATGAATTGCCAAGAAGAAACTTGTAGAATTCAGGCTTCCAGAATATACTCCTTATGGAACTTCTTTTCCCAGAGGTATCTCTTAGAAGTAGGAGAAAATGGAAAGTCAGCATGACTTCCTTCACTGGATAAGTTGAAGAAGTGAAGACTCCAGACCTCATGGTTTATTTGGCAATGTATGACCTTGAAAAAGGTGATTTTTTCCCCTTGGAGTGGACAGGCATGGGGTTAGGAGTCAAGCCAAGAGTTCTGTCCCTGCTCCGTTAGCTGGGCACCTTCAGACATGTCTGTAGCACTGATGCTTCATTGCTGCCCTGGGGTCCTGCTCCCTTCCATAACCAACTCATAGGATTGTTACCAGTGAGTGAGAAAATGCTTGTGAGATAGCATTGCAAACTGTGAAGCACAAACATTTTCAGAACATTTTTATCATGAAAATGATAAGGACAATTAGACAACAGCCTTGGTAAGTACTATTTCTGTGATTATACTGAGATACAAAATCTAATACACAGTATGATTACATAGTATTATCACAGCAATGTCCAAAAATAACGCTTTGTATAGAACAAAAATATCAGAAGGCACAGTGCACAAATGTTAGCAGTCTTTTGGTAAGGGTTTGGGATGAGTACTTTTGTTAACACTTTTCAATTTTATGTAATAATTGTAGTACACACATTTCTTTCTCTGGTCAGTTCTATTTCCTAGGAATTCCTGCTTCTCCTAGGGCAGAAATCTGCTGCAACATGTTCAGCCTTTGACTCTTGTTGCAAGATGGCTGCTGTGTTGCCAGGCTCTGCACTGCCTTCCAGGCAAGAAGGGCAGGGGAAAAGTGGAAAATCTATTTTTTTTTTCTTTTGAAGAGTTATGTGGGGTCAGGAAGGGAGGTGGCTCTCCTTGGGAGAATTCTATTTATAATTCATTGGCCAAAATTATGTTTTGTGACCACCTCTTTATTGAGGTGGCCTTAAAAATCAGATATTTGGCAATGTGGTTCTCCAGATGTAGTCTCTAGAGCAAACTCGCCTGGGATCTTGACCCTGTTTGCAGGGCAGGAAGAGAGATGCAGATGTAGAGCACAGATATGTGGACATGGGGTGGGGGGAGGAGTTGGGAAATTGGGGTTGAGGCAAATACACTCCATGTGTACAACAGACAGCTAGTGGGAAGCTGCTGTGTGGCACAGGGAGCTCAGCTTGGTGCTCTGTGATGACCTGGAGGGGTGGGATGGGGGGTGGTGGAGGAAGGTCCATAAGGGAGAGGAATATATGTGTACTTATTGCCGATTCACTTCACTGCACCAAGAAATAAATACAATGTTGTAAAGCAACTAAACCCCAAATTAAAAAAAAAAAAAGAAATATCAGTTCACCTGCTGTATCCCTGAGCTTCTGTCAGGACCAGTTACATAATTTATAGGACTCATTGAGAAATGAAAATATAGAACCCCTAGTTCAAAAGCTGTTTAAAATTTCAAGACAAAAACGGCAGAGCGTTATACCAAACAAGAGGCCCTGTGCCGAGCCACAGCACCAAGGTGCATGAAGTTGGCCATACTTCTGGAACAGAAGAGTGACAAACTTTCCAGGTGCTTAGATTTGAGGACCACTGAAGCAGGAGAGTTTGCAGCATGGAAGAGGCAATTTATTTCCCAGATCTTCTAGCCTGTTTACAAATCTGCTGGGCTGTTTGTAGAAGATCCACCCCCTGGCAGTCATGTGAGAGGCAGAACGTTGAATGTTTTTTTTTTGCCTTTGGTGAGAAGCATCACTTGTCATCTGCCTCTCCCCCCTCACTAGGATGGGAGCCTAGTAGGACCCAAGTAGGACCCAGAGGAGCTTCTGCTGGCCAACAGCTGTGGCCAAGGATAAATCCCAGACTAATAGGCTGGGTAGTATTGCTCCCTGATAAATGGTTGTTTCAAGGGGTTAAAAAAAATTTGCAGATGAGCCTTAAATGAAAGTGAAATTAAAGTCATTTATCGCAGATCATTTGGAGGTATCAACTCCCTTCTTAAAGAAGGAAAATATAATAAAGCTCCCTCATAAAGACATAAAATATTTAACATGTGACTTCTGCTTTGTACCAACATCACCTCTTAATGGTTCCATTATTTTGTTATGTTTAACTTCAATGAAAAATTTAAGAGGAAGGATGGGCAAATGTTTAACCCAAATCAGGATTTTTTTTTTTGGTCTGAAATCTGTGATTACATCATTAGCACATTTATATTGCAAGACATTTTTACGATATAAGCATTTTTTCATTTGGACAGCAACCATAATAAATTGAAATAAAATTCAGCCTTGATTGATGTTGTAAGTGTCATGTACAGGGCAAGTACCATCTATTAAGTGTGGTTTGCCAGGGCAGCAATAATAGTAGCATTTGAATGTTTTTCTTATTAAGGAGAAAAATGGTCAGGCACGTCGGTTTGGTGGACTCCAAAGACCACGGGAAATGGAAAATGCCTGCAGCAGGAGTGACTCTTTCCCTGGCTTTGGGATGAAGGTGGTCCAAAGGCTGCAAGAATTGTTTTTCCTTTTTTAAAAATTAGAATAAACTATGACAGTTTGTGGCATGAAAGAGAGGGGCTGATTACAACATAATGGAGTGTACCATATTCATCTCTTTGAAATATGACCTCACCCGGCCTTTTCCATTTTACAATCGATTCTCTCATTCCCTTAATGAACCTTTGCATTCATGAGTCTTCCTTGGAAGTATGCTCATGAAGTATTGCTGGAGCAAAGAATAATTGTCTGCCAAGTAAGTGAGAACAAAGTGCCTCTCTTGTCGTTCCGTTCAATAACGTTAGAAGCTGTTAATGCATCATGTTGAGCCCCGTATTGTTTTGCTTAATAATTATCTAATTTGCCAAAGCTTGCTTTAAAAAATGTTTTTTGAAAATTGGCACAATAGAGTTGTTTGCCTGTTTCTCTAAAGATGGGATGAGAGGGCTGATGTAAATGCATTTCAGCACAGTTTTAGTTCTTAAAAATGTTGCTAAGTGGGTCTAATTTGAGTAAAGTAGCGCATGCAGTTTGAACAGTCATACTGTGACAGTGATGGTGTAATAAAATTATAGGGGAAAGTTGGATGCTTATAACAGAAAGGAATGCAAAGCAATAAATAATATAGCTTGAGTTTTTAAATAATAACCTATTTACATAATTTGGAATACATATGTACAAGGTTCAATTATCCAATATTGGAAGACAACATGATAGATTTCACATAATCCAAGACTTAAAAATACTCATTTTATCTTTTGCTTTCTTCCCTCTACCAGTAGGAATTTATGTTCTGTTAAATATCTCAGTTGGGCTTCCCTAGTGGCTCAACGGTAAAGAATGTGCCTGCAAAGTAAGAGACTGGGGTTCAGTCCCTGGGTGAGGAAGATCCCCTTGAGAAGGGAATGAAAACCCACTCCAGTATTCTTGCCTGGAGAATCCCATGGACAGAGGAGCCTGGTGGGCTACAGTCCACAGAGTTGCAAAAGAATCAGTCGCAACTCAGTGAACAAACAAATATCTTAGTTCGGGATAAGATTCAGGGTAAACTGATGAGAATCATGGTGTGGGTTGACGGCAGAGGGCATGGAAAGGGAAGAAGAGGGTCTTGCCATGGCGGCATGTGTCAGCCACAGCACAGTCTCAAGGGCCGCGCCCTCTCCTGGGAAGCTGGGGATGAGAGTTGCCTGAGTTTAATGGAATCTGGGTCCAGGAACATGATGGGTGGACACAAACCAGTTAAACTGAGAGTATCTTCAAAGGAAATAAGGAGAATAGGCAAATAGTGCATTATCATGGAGTCTGTATTGCGCCTCCTAGATAGTTCATTTGGTAAAGAATCAGCCCCCAATGCTGGAGACGTGGGTTCAATCCCTGGGTGGGGAAGATCCCCTCGAGAAGGGAAAGTCTAGCCTGGAGAATTCATGGACTGTATAGTCCATGGGGTCTCAAAGAGGTGGACACGAGTGAGCGACTTTCACTTACTCACTTGCCTATCTGAAAGAAAAATAACAGAATGAGAACAAAATCCACAGTTATGGAGATTTTACAAAAAGGTAAGCATCGTGTCACCAAAGCCTGTGGTAACCAGTTCTTAAGACTGTACATAGAAGGCATCAAATGCTGGCCCAGCATCGCTGTCCCCTCCTTTTGCTGTGTCTTCATCTTCTGATGATGTCTGAACCACTTTCCTTTGGGGACCCTCTTCTGACTGTCAGGAGGAGGGAGCAATTCCTCTCCTATTTCCCACTTCTTTACAAGCACTTTTAACCATACACTCAATAGGCGTTTATATGTACATTAATGATATTTTGTTGAGCATTTACTATAGCAGGTGCTAAGTGTTTATATATAATATATATATAATCACCTAACCTGCTGTCTGTGAGATTTTTATTTTGATTTTTTACAGTTGGAGTATAATTACTTTACAATGTTGTGTTAGTTTCTGTACAACAAAGCAGATCAGCTAAAGTATACATACATCCTCTCTGTTGTAAGCCTCCCTCCACATCCCACCCCTGAAAGGCAGCACGCAGCCCTGAGCTGAGCCCCCTCTTCCACTCGCTCTCTGTTTTACACTTGGTAGTGTATATATGCCAATGCTAATCTTCTAGTTTGTCTCACCATCCCTTTCCCCACTGTGTCCTCAAGTCCGTTCTCTCTGTCCGTGTCTCCATTCCTGCCCTGCAAATAGGTTCATCAGTACCATTTTGCTAGATTCCATATATATGTGTTAATATACGACATTTGCTTTTCCCTTTCTGGCGGACTTCATTCTGTTTGGCAGACTCTAGGTTCATTCACATCACTATAGATGACCCAGTTTTGTTCCTTTCTATGGCAGAGTAATGTTGCATTCTGTATATATACCACGTTTTCTTTACCAGTTCATCTGTCAGTATTTCATGGAACATTTACTGTTCCATGTGCTGAGTGTTCATACTTGTGCTTTCATGTGACCTGCTGACTGTTTTTATGAGATTAATGCTGTTCCTCAGATTCAAGAAGGCTGCATACCGTGTCCAAGGCCCTACTTGGGAACCTGTAAGAGAAGCTGCAGACCTAGGGTCTGACCAGGTTTACCGTTCCCCAGAGACTGTGAGCACTGCTCCCATGCCACACCTCTGTCTTTTTGTTAGGTTTCATGTGTGGGCTGTGTCTCTGCCTGACCTGTAAACCCTCTCGAGGAAGTGGATGATGAAGCAGAAAGAGGATGAGTTTCCAGGGAATTGCTTTCACATCCACCCTTAGCTGAAACCAGTTCTTTCCCACCTTTTCCTTCTTTACATGAGGAAGGAACACATCCTACCCTCCTGAGTCTTCCAAGACTCGTTGGTAGAGCTTTGAGATTCAGAAATAATCTGCTGACAATCTGAGATGATAGAAATGGGTAAATGGGTTTGTGTTGGGAATGTCTGAATTCAAATAGAACTTAGAGTCAAATAAGAGTGATAAGATGGTTCTGCTAGGTCTCATTCTCATCTCCCAGCATGTCCAAGAGGACTGAACTCACCGCCTGCCTGGCCACCTCTCAGAAGTAGAAGGGTTATCGTCGTGTGAGAGATGTTTCTTGAAAAAACACGTTGTTTGAAGTGAAAAATGAAGAAATCAGTCTTGTTTGGCTGATTGGTTTGACAGTGGCTTTTTCAGCCTTGTTATATAGTAGATAGTTTACCAAAATTGTACGCACTAAATCTGTAGTTTCAAGGTTTTAGCACAAATACAAACCACATGATAAGATTGCAGTATTTTATAATTTCTATATTAGAAAAGGTGCTTTTCAGTTAATACTTCCAAGACTTTCAAAGTATATGGAGAAAAATGAGGTACGCCTAAACAAAGAAGTAAGATACATAATTCATAGTCATTTGATAAGTCTCAGAAAAACCATTTGAGATGCTTCCAAGGTTGACTAAAAATCTCCATCTCACTAAAATACAGTTTTAATACAATTTCTCCATTTATAGCTAGAAGAATTTTAGTAGTTAATTAAAAATAGGATATAACCGTAATGATAATTCAATCCAAAATAATTTTTATTTCTCATAGTAGGACAGCCTTTGGACCATAGGAAATAAAAGTGAAAACAATGCACTGTGATGGAGAAGTAGCATGAAACCACAAACATAAAAATATATTAAGGCAAAACTCTATGTGGAATAGGTTGCAAGAATGACCCTTGGTCCAATGACCAGAGCTTCTCTCAAAAACTCAGTGTTTTGTGTAGATGAATGATCTGACATGCTGTATAAACTGGCATTCTTGACTGAGTCTGGGTGGACTCGTTCATCCCTGATTTGTTCCAGGGTCAACTGTGTATATGGGTTTCCCAGGTGGCTCAGTGGTAAAGAATCTGCCGGCCAATGCAAGAGACACAAGAGATGCAGATTTGATTCCTGGGGCAGGAAGATCCCCTCAAGGAGGAAATGGCAACCCCCTCCAGTATTCCTGCCTGGAGAATCCCATGGACAGAGGAGCCTGGTGGGCCACAGTCTGTGGGGTTGCAAAGAGGCAGACACAACTGAGTGACTGAGCCCGCAAACACACACACACACACACCTGTATATATGCTTCGTTTTTGTTTAAAATCCTTCGGACATTCTGGACACGTGATGTAATCAGACATTTCAGAAGGGTTCACTGAGGCCCAGAAATGCCCTGGTTGACCAGAAGGATTTGCCCTGTGAACTGAGCCCTGGGCTGGAGGCAAAGTGTCAGATTCTCCTGATCCTTTTCCAAGCTGAGTTTGCTTGTGAAAAACAGGAAAATTAAGAGGAAAACTGGCATTAGATTTAGTAACCATGAACATTACCAATAATGACAAACACTTGGGAAAAAAAGTCAATATACTAATAAAATGTTAACAATACAGCTCTGCAGATGAGAGCATTCTCCAGTAAATCTCTGTTCAGAACCTTGATCCTCAAGTGGAAGATGTCGTGTTTCTGTTGAATTTTCAGCTCAGTGCCAGTCAAGGGAGCCTACTTTGAGAAACATCTATGTTTTGTGTCTGGTAAAATGGAGGAACCATCCAATTTACAAGGAGCTTTCTAAATTAATTGGAAAGATCAAACATTTAACTGCTACAATGTAAGTTCGTTTTCGGGAGGTGTCGTGATGTTTTACAGGCTCTCTGGTACCAAAGTTATAAGTCCCAGAGGAAGAATGTTGCTGAAGTGGTGCTACTGCCCTGTCATTTCTTCCCCAGGTCACAGTTGCAGTCTGATTGTGCAGTTGGCCTCAGTTTCCATGTGTGTCTTTGGGGACTCTGTCTTTTTTGCTTGAAGTGGAGAAAAATCAATGTTACTTTTATTTATTTATTTTGCAAGCTTAGTCCTTTATTTAATTTTTATTAAAAATTTTTTTTTTCTTTACATTATCATGTTGGTTTTGCCATACATTGACATGAATCTGCCATGGGTATACATGTATTCGCCTTCCAGAACCCCCCTTCCACCTCCCTCCTGATTTTGTTACTTTAAAAAAAAAATAATGAAAGTAGTTGGGTGCTTTTCCCTGGCTCTTACTAACCAAATGCCGGCCTGTGGGTGAGCAAGTTCTTTTCCTCTCCTCCTCTCTGAAGTGCAGAAGATGGTGCTGGCCCCCCAGGACTGTCTGAGGATTAGATGATGTCACGGGTATGTTCTTCTGAGAAGCAGACGTCAGGACGAGACTCAGCGTGCAAAGATGTTGTTGGAAGAAATGCCTGTGAGAGACAGTGGGGTGGGAGCCTGGGAAAACCAAGAGGGCAGAGACTACATGGAGGCAAGGCTGACCCTCAGGGAAGGCGGAGGGAGGAAGGCTGGGGAAGCAGTCAGACACCCGTGCTATCGAAGGAAAGCTCCCCATGGCGTGGGGCCCCAGCCCAGCATCTGTCCCTATTGATGGAGGTCTGCGAGGTGACCCTGTGGCTCCCAAACTGGGTGAAAGCGTCTGGCACACAGCAGGTACCCTGCTCCAGTTTGCATTGCTTTTCGTATTTTTGAAATCAAGTCTCATTCTTTCATGGCTTCGTTAGTCTCTTTTCTTAAGTCATATTTCCCTTTACTTCTTTTTTGTTGTTGTTGAATTTTAACTGAAGCCTCCATCACAGTGCTAACTTAACGGTGACTCTGATTTTTTCATTTCACCACTGGTAGTGTGAAAAACTGTCTCTTCCTAACCTTGGGCCCTTGGCAGTTGCCAGTGTGGTAGTTTCTGATGTGATTAGAAGGGTAGTACAATTGAGTTTTCTGAGATACAAATCCAGTTGTATCTCTTCTTGTTTTTCTCATTGTCTGAGGCTGAGTTTAGCACAGTGTGAAATTCTCTCTGCTCCCTTATGCCTCTGACCATGTCTGTTCTCTCTTGGTTCATCCTTCTGCTCCAGTGATAATGGTGATGGTATGCAGCCATGATAGGCCAACCCACCTCTGCCCACAGTCCCCTGCTCTTTGGGGATAGTTATGGCCAGGGCACCACTGCGGGAGATGACTGGGACAGGGCCTTTGGAAAAGCTTCTTTTTTTCCAATTAAAAAGAAAGAGTTTGAGCTGGCAAACATCTTATCCTTTGCCCTTCTTTCCTTCCTCCCGCTTGAAAGCTGGAGAAGCAGCAGTCCTCTTTTTGTGAGGCTGCAAGAATGGGGAATAGCCCCACATTGTAAGGATGGTAAATCATAGACCTTGCTAGAGCCTGGAGTCTTGAAAGCATCACTGAGCAGTTGCACCAGCCAAAGCTGCCTCTTGCCAGACCTTTCATATGCCTTTGATTAACATCTGTTCTTACCATTGAGTTAGGTTTTCTGTTGCAGATGCTCTTGGGACTGTTTTACCACAGTTGTATTTCACCTATCGAAGCACTTAAGGCTTGGCATTTTAACTGCTGGCATCTTTGTCTGCACTGTACAAGACAGTGAATGTTCTGGTGACTTTTTTCTTCACTTTACTATGCTTAAGGCATTGAGCTGAGTCCTGGGAAATAGAAGGAAGCCCCCAGTCCCTCTCAAAGAATGCATACATCTCAACAAAAAATTATACTGAAGGAATGAGTGTAGAAGACAGCCTATTGATGGAGGATCTAATCTAGGCAGGGAGGAGGTCATGGAGACCTGAGTATGAGAATAGCCAGGTAGAGAGAGGGAGAGATGGTAGTTAAGAATAAGTGCAAAATTCTAGAAAACAATGTGTTTGAAGATCTCAAAGGGACTTCCCTGGGGGCTGTCAGTAAAGAGTCCATCTGCAATATGGGAGACCTGGGTTCGATCCCTGGGTCAGCAAAATTCCTTGGAGAAAGAAATGGAAACCCACTCCAGTATTCTTGCCTGGAGAATTCCATGGACAGAAGAGCCTGGTGGGCTATAGTCCATGGGGTCGCAAAGAGTCAGACACGACTGAGTGACTTTCACTTTTTCAAAGAACTGAAAGGAGTCTGGTGCAGCTAAAGTTGGAAGAGAAGAGTGGTAAATGATGAAGAGGGAAGAAAGCTCACGAGAAGTTGTCAGGACCTGATTTTATGTGCTGTGATAAGGTTGATATTGTTCTCAGGGATGAGATGAAGGAGGGTATTGTGGCCCTATTTGTGTGTGAGGAAACTTGCCATGTGATTGAACACATCACAGAGTCACTAGGCAAGTCATTAGGCCAGTAGCTGGGCAGTGGTGCAGGGACTAGGGTTAGGGGATCTGAAAGGGAGGACTTTGTCAGATTCCAGGGAGAGATACTGGAGTTCTGGGGTACAGTTATGAAAGTGGGTTTAGAGAAGAATGAGCAAGTACTAGTGTTTGGATTGACTGGAGGTAAAAATTCAGGCAGAAGGGACATCTAGAATGTGTTGTGGATTTGGGCGAAAAAGGGTATAACCGATGACCATGTTGGAGTGTGCCATGGACGGCAGTACAGTTCAGATTGTTGGATCAAAGATCGTTGAGCGTGTGTGGGAGTTCACCCTTCGTAAGCTTGTGATCTTGGGGAGGTTGACTCTGATCCTTAAGAGACCTTATCTGTGCTGCTGCCCTAATCACAGACACATCACAGGTGGTGTGAACAGGACTGAGAGAACTCACAGGGAGCTAGGAGCGTAGAGGTCATATTTCATGTTAATTATTATTGTTGAGTCAGGGAAGGAAGAGAAAGATGGTGGATTTGTGAATGGTGAGTCTGAGAGACCAAAAGAGCATAGAATGTAGATATCCAGTCAAAATATTTGAAGGTGGCTGGAGATACAGACTAGAAATCATGTGTTTGTTTAGTCACCCAATATTTATGGAGCACCCACCATACAATAAGTGTTACCCTGGGCACTCATATGTTGATGGTATTTGAATCCAGGAGAAAAGGGTCCTTGGTCAGCCCTCTGAAGAACCAGGATATTTAAGGGGTAGAGTAGGAGTTCTCAAAACTAATATCAGGATTGCCTGGAGGGCTTGTCACCAAATTTCCAGGCTCTACCCAAGACATCTGATGCAGTAGGTCTGAAGTGAGGGCTGAGCGTCTGCATTTCTGACAGTCCCCTGTGGTGTGATGCTGCTTCTGCTCTAGGTCCCACTCCTGGTGGTAGCAGACTAGCAAAAAGACTTGCCCATAAGAAGTCTGCAGGGGAAGACATAAAGGGATATGAGGAGAAGCCAAGATGATGAAAGTTTTGTAAAGGAAGCAATAGGTGTATCTGCCACATGTTGCTGAGAGTGCCTAAAAATGAAGCCGGATCAAAAACATGCCTTGGCTTTAGTACATTGGGCAAGACAAGCTGAGCAGAAGCGTGATTTTGAGCATGACTAGAGGAACAGAGGTCTGTGAGTAGTAAGGATACAAGGTGATGCATAGAGTCAACTTGAGGAATTTGTTTCTCTCCTAAATAAACAGAGGCTTTGAATACATTTTTTTTTCCTTGTGGCACATTTGCCTAGTGGCTCAGACGATAAAGAATCTGCCTGCAGTGTGGGAGACCCAGGTTTGATCCCTTGGTCGGAAGATACCCTGGAAAAGGAAATGTCTACCTACTCCAGTATTCTTGCCAAGAGAATTCCATGGACAGAGAAGCCAGTAGGCTACAATCCATGGGATCCCGAAGAGTCAGACACAGCTGAATGACTAACACTTAGCTTTGCTAGGATAGAAAAACTGTATTGGAAAAGAAAGTTTCTTTGGGTAAATATCTGGTTAAACACTGTCTGAAATAAAACTAAACATAGTTGTTTTCAGCAATACGTCTTCATACCTTTTATATGCAAATAAACTTTGTACATTGCCAATAGATGAATTCAGAAAGCATGTTTTCCAAAATTATTTAACAATGGAATATGTATTTTCTGTATCACTGTCTTGGGGACGAGTAGTCCAAGAACCCCCTTGGAAATCATCCCTCTATATTTCTAAACCTTAAGGATGAGTGATCCCAGGAACACCCTTTGGAACGGGTCTCTGTGCTGTTCTAATCTTGACTCTGGTTTAGAACCAGGGAAGGAGGTCTCATATCTCTATCAACCTCCCAGAAAACTTTGGGTTTGAATGAAATTACTTTTGTGGAACTTGGACTGTGTAAGTCCTGTGCAGATTAGCAGCAAAATCCATCCAAGTCTTTGGATGGTGGTTAACTTGGAGATAAGATACTGATTCTTGCTCAGGTATTTGGTAAGTTATACTTGGATTTTTATTACCAGAGTAATTGATACTTAAGGCATTTATTCCCTTGAATTATTTCTTTAAAATGCTGTTTAAAGTTAAAGATAACCTCTCTTTAACATACATAGCTATATATATATTAGTGTTACTTTTTTTTGAAAACACCTCTTTCCTTTAAAATCTGTAGCAGTAGAATCTATGCTAGAAGAGACTGCAGTCACCATATGCTCTGCACACTGAAAGCCAGCACTCGCATGGGCTCAGTCAAGGAGGAGCAATGAAGCAGGAGCCTGAGCAGTGTGGAGCTTCGCTCTGATGAGACCAGTGCGTGTGTGTGGCTCAGTGAGACATCACGAACAAAATGCTTTCTTGAAGAACAGAAACACGGTCAAGTCAAGGACCTTAGTGGGAGGAGGATGACTTGACTAGATAAACATAAAGTCTTTTCTAGCTCTAAGATTCCTTAGTTGAGAAATAATCACTGATGTGATTTTCGGCTCACATGAAAGTTAACTCACAATGTAGAGGAGATACAGGGGAAAAAAGGAGAATGCGTTGACGTGCTCTGGCTCTTCCTAGGCTAACATCATCTTACCTTTCTAGTCCTGTGAACTATCAGTAGCAGCCCATCTAGGTGACTCACAAATGTTGGAGTAAAAGGTAAATTTATTTTTTCCGTCTGTTGTACCTGGACCCACACTCTGCTCTCAACATTCCTCGACTGTCCACATGCAATTCTCCATCACAAGCTAGCTGAATCCTAATTTATCCAAGAAGTGCTTATATGCTGAGGACTTCAACAGAAAACATGCCACTGATAATATTTATTAAAATCATTTGTATAGCCCATTTAGAATTTCAGAGCATTTTTACAAAAAATATCCTTCCCACTCTTCATGATAACCTTGGGAAACAAGTTATTATAACGATATAGTATTAAAGGAGGAAAAAAAAAGTCTCCAAGTTTTTAAATGCCAAAAGCTTGTAGACTTGGACCTAAGAAAGTATGCTGCAGATTTTACACTCCATTCTCCATTATTTGCTTGTCTTTCCCCCCCAGGACTATTTGACACTATTTACCCATTTATTCATTCAACAAATATTTGTTGAGCCCCTACTCTATTCTGTTATACTGCGTGTTTCTGTAGTATATATTAGCACATACACAACTGTTAAGTAAAATGATGTCAAAACATGCAATCATGGGTGGGGGGAGTGATAAATTAGTAGTTTGTCATTAATGTATGCACATCACCATATATTGGGCTTTCCTGGTGGCTCAGATGGTAAAGAATATGTCTGCAATGCAGGAGACTTGGGTTTGCTCCCTGGGTCTGGAAGATCCCCTTGAGAAGGGAATGGCAACCCACTCCAATATTCTTGCTTGGAGAACCCCATGGACAGAGGAGCCTGGAGGGCTACAGTCTCAGGGGTCTCGAAGAGTCAGGACCCCATGTACACACCACTATATATGAAATAGGTAAATAGCAGCAAGCACCTGCTGCATCAAACGGGGCACTCTGCTCAGTGCCTTGTACTAACCTCTAATGGAAAAGAATCTGAGAGAGAGCACGTGTGTGTGTGTGTCTGTGCCTGTAGAGGTGTTCATGTAGTGACCCTTTTGCTGTATTGAAGCTAACACAGCTGAGTGCAATAAGCTATGTGGGCTTGGGATTATGTATACAGGCCCATTTCTACATTTGTCCTCTTGACTCTGTGTGTCTATGTGTTCTGTCTGGGAAGCATTTATTATGCTAGTCTTCATCTTTTTGCATTTTTACCTTCTCCCTAAGACTCAAGTTTTAAAAATTTGTTGAAGTATAGTTGATTTACAATGGTGTGTTAATTTCTTCTGTACATCTTCTGCTAATACCAAACTCCTCTTCCTTCCCTCCCCCTGCCTTGGAAAAACTCTGTTTTCTATGTTTGTGAGTGTGTTTCTGTTTCACTGATAGGGCATTTGTTTCCTATTTCAGATTCCACGTGTAAGAGGTATCATGTTATATTTGTCTCTGTATGACTTACTTAGCTTAGTGTGATAATCTCTAGGTCCATCCATGTAGTGCAAAATGCAGTAACACAACTAAGTTTTAACCTACTCTTTAAATTACTTCCATCAAGCTATTCCCACCTTTTGTTTGTAAGTTAAAGTCTTTCTGTATGCTGTAGTTTTATTTACTAAGTATTCATCATGTCTTTTAACTTTGCCAGAATATTTATTAAGCTTGATATTTTTGTTTTTAGTCTGATCATGAGGTGCACACATTTAGAATGGTCTGCCCTGACCTAGTTTGTTCTGTTGCCTCCGATTTTAATGTGTAATTTTGCAGAGCATAAGAACTTTAATAATGAATATATTGTGTGTTTGCATATATGCCTTGTACTTGCTGAGTAACTAATGAATATGCATGTGTGTTTGTGTCTGCGTGTACATTCTCTACCAAGTGTCTAAATTCAACATGTCTTTCCCTGAACTATTTATGTCTCAAAATAAAAAGGAATATCACTTTTAATTATTCTAGTCTAGGGATTATGGGAACAGTACTTTGCCCTAGGTCCTTAAATGTTTAATTTTCACACAGAAAAATGTAAATATGGGTCTTCCTGTCTCTACTTTTGGCAACCCAGGATTTGAACCCAGAGCAGGCTGTAGCTCTATAACACTTCCTGTTCTACTTTTTCATGCTGTTTTCTTTTTTAAAAAAACTAAATATTGAATGTCTTATCTTAAATATTGTCTACCTAAGCCTAAAGTGCTGGCAAAAAAAGTTAAATTGTTGGTGCTTCTAACTTACCTTCAAAGCCTTTCAAGTAAGTTTTACAGTTTCCCTCTCAGGTCTAGTCCTTCTAAGATGAATGTCTTACCATTTTACTCCAAACCCTCTAATAATGAAACTCCTTAGCAACATCTCATTGAAAGATAAGCACAAGAATAACCAAATGACATGTAAATGGTAAATATAAAATATAGACTAAATATAAATAAGCCTTGTGATTTCTCAGGGCCCATGATATATGTACTTATAAAGGGGGAGCTGCTGCTGCTAAGTCGCTTCAGTCATGTCCAACTCTGTGCAACACTGTAGATGGCAGCCCACCAGGCTCCCCTGTCCACAGGATTCCCCAGGCAAGAACACTGGATGGGTTCCACTTCCTTCTCCATAAAGGGGAGCTATGTTTGTTCAAATAATGCTAGCCGCTATAACAGATACAACTCAGACCCTTCAGATCTCATGTAAGAAAGCTTTCTTTGTCACTCAACAGTCAGCCTTGAGGGCTCCTGATCTGGCAACTTCTCCAAGCTTGAATTTAAAGCTTTCATTTCTTTCCATTTTGTAACCTTAAAATTTTGATGAGTGAGTCTCTGACTGCCCTGGGGGTCATCTCTATCTCAGCCAACCAGAAGCAGAAACACTGGGGAGTTTCACAAGGAGGGTTTTATGTGCGGAGCCTAATGGCTGCTCCTTTCCACAGGCCAGAACTCGCTCATCTGGCTACTTTTAAGCATGGGGAATATAGTCTAATTGTGTCCGAAAGGAGAAGGAACTACATTCTGTGAAAAGCTGGCCAGTTTCTGTCTACCACAGCGTGGACATAAGTTCTTTAGCAGCTCAAGTTTTACATCTAAAACTATTGCTTCCAGCAGAATAGATTTCTCTCTGGCAAGCTGTGATAAATGTTATGACTTTCTATTTTATTTTATAGCACCTCTGTTCCATTCCTTCTAAATTGCCTTATTGCCTTTCATTATGGGTGCTAATGATGAATTAAGTTGGACTGCTTAATAATTAAAAGTATCTCTAGGATAAAACCATATTTTCTCTCAGAGGAAATTTATTTGGCTTTGTTCACAGCTGCAATATACTTTGTTCACAGCTGCAATATACTGTGTAAGAGAATTAGAATTCTTAAGAAAGAAATGAGCAGACCCCTCAGTAAGTGACATGGGTGGGATTGTTTGGCTTGAGTGTAAAAGAAAAGAATTTGTGCAAAACATAGACAGGGACTTCTTACAGAGATCCAAAGAAGAGTGGTACTATGGACGGACGTCTGAGAATTACATTGGGAATGCTAATCCTTGAATGAGCTGGTGTGTCTGAAAGACAACTCTAAAAACATCCATTTCTGATGCATATTTGGAGAAAGAGGCTAGGAAGAATAGTTCTATGGTTGGGACTAAGCATTAGCGTTACCTAATGTCAAACAAAGAGTCATTCAGTTTTTACCTTTTGTTTATTTTCTGTAAAGTAGTATCATCTTAGCACTGCAAAAAATTGGGTAAACCTGGATACTATGTTTCCTCCATGAATGGCAGTAGAGGATCATGCATGTACCAATTGAAGGTTAAAATGTGTGCCTTTGAAGGGTGTTTTGAAGTGTATTTTCCACCAAACCATGGTGGTGACTTCCCTGGTAAAGCATCTGCCTTCAATGAAGGAGACCAAGGTTCAATCCCTGGGTCCGATCCCTGGGTTGGGAAGATCCCCTGGAGAAGGAAATGGAAACCCACTCCAGCATTCTTGCCTGGAAAATCCCGCGGACGAAGGAGCCTAGTAGACTGTAGTCCTTGGGGTTGCAAAGAGTTGGATACGAGTGAGCGACATCACTTTCACCCACTTTCCTGGGAAGAGAGTTCATATCTCTCATTCCACTGTCAAAGCCTCCTGTGATAACCCCCTAAAAGGCTTAGAGCCTGCTGATAGAATATTTCAGTCTTCAGGTGGATGAAATATAGAGCATATGGTTGCTTTAAAGAATTTCAGGTCTGTAGACCTAGACAGTGTTTCGGAATGCTGCAAAGTGTGGACATGTTATCTTCGCACCATGTTTAGTGACATTTACTCGTGCACATATTCAGGAAACAAATTTTCCTTACGTGCCCTTTCTCTGTCTTGTGTCATGCTTCCACACCCTAATGGAAGAGGGAGAGTTGCTGGAGCTTCCGCAGTGGGTAGGGTCTGACGGGGAGGAGACCAGGTGCCATGGCAGGGCCAGATCGCAGGCCGGCACCAGGCGCCAGGGTTCGGAGCCCACTCTCTGTCCAGGTTTCTCCAGCAGGACAGGGACGCTCGCCCTTCCTCCATTTGCGCCCCTCTAGAAGGAGGCTTTATGCACCTATTTCTCTGAATTGCTATGAAGAGTAAACTAATAATGCATGTGACATACTTAATATGGTGCCCAGTACACAGTAAAATCTCAACAAACGGTACTTACTGTTCACTGTCTTTAAACATTGTCAGGTAATAAGATGAATGAGGTTTACTATGGGTGGCCTGTAGGGAGGATAGAAACAGTTATAGGAAGACACAGTTCCGCTTAACAGGGAGACTCTTTTACCAGTTATAGAACAGATAAAAATAGAACCGGGGCAGAGGGCAACGAGCGCTGTCATCAGCAGTATTCAAATGGAAGAAGCCACCACTTCTTGCAGGAAGAGAAAATCTTTCTATGTGATTAAACAAAGTTGCATCTGACTTCCTTTCTAAAGTTAATCTTCCATGTAATATTATATCTATATAATAATATAGTAATATTTCTATAACTACCCCCCCTAGATTTGCTTGTTAGAAAGAACTTTGATCTGATCATAATTTGTTTTTCTACCTCCTGCCCTCAAGAAAAATAGATTTTCAAAGAGTAGTTTATGAAATTTCTCAACTCCAGGAAGAGATTGGAAGATAGGAAAATGATCCCATGTAGGTAGGTCTTTTCTTATTTCAAAAAATGTTGACCCATGAGTATCTGAAATGACAGTTCTCATTTAGTGTAGTTATTTTTGCTTAACAGAGAGTTTTTCCTCTGCTATTTACTTCAATTTATAAACAACTCTGTAGGGACTTAGCAAATGTCTAAAGTCTTTTTTGCTTAAGTCAGAGATCACCTATAATAGTAAATACAGAAATTTAGTTAATGCATGTCTCTTTACGTCATGGGAAGCCTGAAAAATATACTGTCAGGACAAATTTATGCTTTAATTTCTTTCTAGAACAGCAAGATTGAAATTAAATGAAATACCGTATTAGGAAATAGTATTTATAGAAAGTAACTTTCTACCGTTGTCTCTCACAATTAGTGGACAACAATATGCCAGGAATTCCTCCTATCAAAATATAATCATGTTTTAAATGATTCACCATCTGGGTTTGTTCATGAGCCCCTCATAGACATTGGTCTTTATGGTCTCATATTTTCAACTTTTTTGGAGAGGTATCAAGATTAATTTGAATGATTGGGTCAATAGTTGTAAATATGTATAAATAAGCCCAGAAGTTAACATGGATGTCCAGTCTAACATAGTACTTTAGCATACCTACTACCATTCTGGGTTTACTCACTATGTCTTAGCAGTAGAATAGTTTATTTTGGAAAATGAACCAGCTCTGTAAAGCTCTCTGTAAGGCCAACTTGTCCATTTCTGTGCAGTGGAATTATGTACAGGTCAGCCACAGGGAGAAGACGGCCATGGCCAAGGCAGTACCAGCCACACACGGACCTGAGTGATGCAGGATGGCAGGCAGTCAGTGTGAGAGAGGGGCCAGGGTGCCACCCTTCAGGCCCTGGCCCCGCCACCTCTGTAGGCCCCGGCATGTCATCACTCAGGGTCAGCAGCGGGGAATGGGTCGTGAGCTACGCCTACTAAGCTACTAACTACTAAGTAGTTAACATCCCTGTACTAAGCTAGTTAACGTCCCGTGTACTAAGCTAGTAGCATCCCTTAATAGCACAGGAAGGATCTGAACCTGCACACATCTCCTAGCAATCACACTTTCCAGGGCTTTCCTGTGGCACCTCAGTGATGTGTGGGTGGCATATTGCCACTCACTGAAGCTTCGAGGCTTTTCAGGGTGGGAGGTGATGCCCCAGGATTAGTGGAGGAAGGCCAGGACAGGCATTACGCCTCCTCAGATGGGCCTCCCGTCGTTACACGGAGAGGCAAGTACGCCTCTCGATTTGACCATACAGCATCTTACGCTGA
The DNA here is from genome assembly GCA_007570785.1 of Antilocapra americana. Taxonomy (NCBI): domain Eukaryota; kingdom Metazoa; phylum Chordata; class Mammalia; order Artiodactyla; family Antilocapridae; genus Antilocapra; species Antilocapra americana. Next base: position 2,815,381 of record ML660776.1, on the reverse strand, counting down.
TGATGTGTATAAATGCACTAGTCAGAATGACGTGGCCATCTCCATACTAACTGCCAGATGCTATGGCCAGTCCTAACCACCACGTTACAAATATGCTTCACTGTGCTCTGTCTCTGTGACACTTTAGACTTTTTCTGTCTGTGAAAGTTGTTTTGGTACCTTAGCTTTGCATGGGATACCCATATACCACGTGTAGCACATGGAAATCCACACTGTTTGGCTTTAAAAATTGGAATTGAAAGATACAAGTGACCATTTAAAACTGTGTGCTTAATGCAGGAGCAAAGAAACCTTCTGTAGGAAACATTTTTTTTCTATAAATGCATTTTTCAATTGGAGGATAGTTGCTTTAAGCGGTTGCACTGGTTTCTGCGTGCATGCTCGGTGGCTTCAGTCGTCTCTGGCTCTGCGACCCTAAGGACTTAGCCCACCAGGCTCCTCTGTCCATGGATTCTGCACGCAGGAATGCTGGAGTGGGCTGCCGTGCCCTCTTCCAGGGAATCTTCCCAGATCAGGGGTCTAACCTGCGGCCTCTCCTGCATCTTGTGCATTGCAGACAGATTCTTTACCGCCAAGCCACCCTGGAAGTCCAGTTTCCACTGTACAACAAAGGAAATCAGCCACAACTGATCTGCCCCTCCCTCTTGAGCCTCCCACCACTCCGCACCCGCCCCTCTAGGTCATCACAGAGCACGAAGCTGGGCTCCCTGCTACACAGCAGCTTCCCACGAGCTGTCTGCTCCGCACATGAGAGTGCGTGTATGTCAGTGCTGCTCCCTCAGGTTGTCCCACTGTCCTTCCCCCACCTTGTCCACAAGTCCATTCTCCACATCTGTGTCTCTTCCTGTCTTGCAAATCGATTCATCAGTACCATTTTCCCAGATTCCATATATATGTGTGTGTGTGTTCATGTATGATGTTTGTGTTTTTCTTCCTTTATTTGCTATGTAGGACAGGCTCTGGGTTCATCTGCATCACTCCAGATGACCCAATTTCATTCATTTTACTGCCTGAGTAATATTTCATTATACATATGTACCACAACTTCTTTGAATAACTTGTTGACTCAGGTGAGAAGTGATCAAGGTGAAGTAAGTAAGAACAAACTCTTTTGAAAGGAAGACCTTCCTTTAAAATGCCCTAGATCCATGTTGTCTGATGGCAGTGGGATGCCTGTCAAATGTATGATTTTTAGATTTTCTGATAGTCACATTGAGAAAAATAAAGACACAGGTGAAATTTTATTAATTTTATTTAACTTTAGTCAAAAATATTCTAATGTGCAAAAAATGATTTAAAATAATGAACTTGTTTTACTGTTGCTGTACCATTTTTAACATCACTACGCACTTTTCACTCAGAGTGCATCTCCATAGCATATGTGGCTGCTGACTGTCCTTTTGGGCAGGCCTGCTCCAGACCAAAGGTCATGGTCCTCAGAATCATACCTGATCCATCGGGGAAGTGTCTGACTGGAGAATAAATGCCCAAAATTATTTTTCATGAAAGAGCTTTTTTTTCCCCAGTATTTTTTGTTTATTGAAGTATAGTTGATTTACAGTGCTATGTCAATTTATGCTATGCTGCAAAGTGATTTAGTTATACATAGACATGCCTTCTTTTTATTCTTTTTTATCATGGTTTACCACAAGACATTGATTATAGTTCCCTGTGCTGTACACTAGGACCTTGTTTATCCGTTGTATATTGCAACCTCCCACCCCATCTGTCCCTCTCGCCTCTGGCAACTGCAAGTCTACTCTCCATGTCCATGACTCTTTCTATTTCACAGATAGGTTTATTTGTGTTGCATTTTAGATTACATGTAGGTAGCACATAGCATTGGTCTTTCTCTTTCTAACTTGCTTCACCAAGTTATTTGCATCCATGTTGCTGTAAATGGCACTCTTTCATTCTTTGTTCTGGTTGAGCAATATTCCATGTTATATATACATGTTATCTATTCATCTGTCAATGGACATTTAGGCTGTTTCCATGTCTTGTCTATGGTAGATAAAGCTGCCATGAACTTTGGGATGAATGTATCTTTTGAATTAATGTTTTTAATTCATTATGTCTAATGAATTAATGACATACACCCAGAAGTAGGTCATATGGCAACTCTAATTTTAGTTTTTTGAGGAACATTCATACTGTTCTCCACAGTGGCTGCACCAACTTACATACCCACCAACGGTGCTAGTGAAGGGTCTTGCCTTGGTGTTGGTGGCTGTTGCTGAAAGTTGAAGTGGCTATGGCAATTTCCTAAAATAAGACAACAGTGAATTTTGCTTCACTGATTGATTCTTCCTTTCAAGATTGATCTCTCTGTAGCATGCAATACTGTTTGATAGCATTTTACCCTGAGTGGAATTTCTTTTAAAGTTGAAATCAGTTCTCTGAGATCCTGCTGCTGTTTTATCAACTAAGTTTATGTAATATTCTAAGTCCTTTGTTAGTATTTCAACAGTCTTCACAGTATCTTCATCAGGAGTGGATTCCATATCAAGAAACCACTTTCTTTGCTTCTCTGTAAGAAGCATCTCCTCCCTTGTTAATAGTTTTCTCATGAGATTGCAGCAATTCACTTCCATCTGTAGATTCCACGTCTACCTTTAGGTTTTTGATGTTTTTTGCAATTTTCAGTGCTTCAACAGTTACTTTCTCCACTGAAGTCTTGAACTCCTCAAAGTTATCCATAAGGGTTGGAATCAACTTCTAAACCCCTGTTCACATTGATGTTTTGACCTCTTCCCATGAACCACAGATGTTCTTAATAGCCTCTAGAATGGTGAATCCTTTCCAGAAGTTTTTCAGTTTTCTAGATCCATCACAGTAATCACTATCCATGGTACCTATAGCCTTATGAAATGCATTTCTTAAATATCATGACTTGAAAGTCAAAATTATTCCTTGATCCACTGGCTAGAATGGACATTGTGTCAACAGACATGAGAACAACATGAATGTCCTTGTATATCTTCCTCAGAGCTCTTGGGTGACTCAGTCAGCAGTCATATTTTGAAAGGAATCTTTTTTTTTCTTCTGAGCAGTGGGTCTCAACAGTGGGCTGGAATTATAAACTATGAAAATAAATAATGTTGTAAACAAATGTGCTGTCATCTAGCTTTGTTGTTCCATTTCTGGATTGTAGATAGTAGATTTGGTATCATTCCTAAGGGGCGCAGGATTTCAGAATGGTAAATGAGCACTGGCTTTGACTTAGTCACCAGCTACATTAGCCCTGAACAGGAGAGTCAGCCTGTCCTCTGAAGCTTTGACTTTTCCTCTCTAGCTATGGAAGTCTGAGATGGTATCTTCTTCCAGTATAAGGCTGATTTATCTGTATTGGAAATCTATTCTTTACTTTAGCTGGCTGCATGGATTGTCTTTGCTGGGTCTTGTGGCTTACTTGCTGTTCTACATCAGAGCTTGCTGCTTCATGTTGTACTTCTACGTGTGGAGATGGCTTCTTTCCTTTGGCCTCATGAACCAACCTCTCCTAGCTTTAAACTTTTCTTCTGTAGCTTCCTCACCTTTCTCAGCCTTCATAGAATTCAAGAGAGTTAGGGTCTTTCTCTGTATTAGGCTGTGGTTTAAAGGAATGGTGCAGTTGGTTTAATCTCTCCAGACCAATAAAACTTACCCCATCTCAGCCATAAGGCTGTGTCACTTTTTTTTATCATTTGTGTTCACTGGAGCAGGACTTTTTTATTTCCTTGAAGAAGTTTTCCTTTGCATTCACGACTTGGCTATTTGGTACAAGAGGCCTAGGTTTCAGCCTATCTCAGCTTTTGACATGTGTTCCTCACTAAGCTTAATCTTTTCTGTCTTTTGACTGAAAGTGAGAGATGTGTGACTCTTTCTTTCACTTCCAACACTGGGAGGCCATTGTAGGATTAGGCCTAACTTTTTTAAAATTATTTTTTATTTATTAATTTATTTTTGTTATTTATTTTCTTGTCTTTATCGTGTTGGTTTTACCATGCATTGACATGAATCTGCCATGGGTATACATGAAATATTACTGTCTCAGGGAATAGGGATGCCCATGGAGAGGGAGGGAGGTGGGGAACAACTGGTCAGTGGAGCAATCGGAACACACAAATTTATCAACTCAGTTTGCCATTGTACATGGGTGCAGTTCATGGCACCCCAACACAAATATTGAACTGACCCAAAAGATTGTTTAGATTTTTCGAAAATCTGAACGAACCTTTTGGCCAACCCAGTACAATAGTAAGTTCAGAGATCACTGATCACAAATCACCATAACAAATATAATAATAATAGAAATGCTTGAAATATTTCGAGTTTTACAAAATATGACAGAGACACAAAATGAGCAAATGCTATTGAAAAATGTGGTGCCAATAGACTTGCTGGTTACAAGGCTGCCACAAACCCTCAGTTTATAAAGAGCACATTACCTGTAATGTGCAATAAAGTGAGGTATGCTTGTAAAGACTTACAAAGGAACGGTCAGAGTTCCGCTGTTCATGGTCACAAAACCCAGAAAGGATCCAAATGTTCAGCTGGTGAAGGGCCAAACAAAACATGGTATATTCATACAATGGAATGTAATTAAGCAGCAAAAAGGAACAAACTACTAATGTGTGCTAGGACCTGGCTGAACATCCTAAACAGTTTGCTAAGTACTAGAGGCCAGTTACCAGAAGACCTTTTCCTCTACATTTTCATTTGTATGAGTTGTTCAGAAAAGGCAAGTTTATAGAGAGAGAAATTAGATAAACGACTGCCTAGGAAGAAAGTAGTAGGGGCCTCCACTGGACAAGAGGGCTCCTTTAGGGGTGATAGAGATGTTTTCATGCTAGATTGTGAACATGACTGCACACTTCTATAAATTCACTGAAAAATTACTCAATTTTACACTTAAAATGGAGGATTGTGTTAGTATGTTAGTATCTCAGATCTATTAAGCAGAGTTATGAAACATAAAGACTAGTGGAACTCAGAAGATGGGATTCTCTCTGCATTGATATGATAGTAGAGGTTGGTGGCTCTGAGAGTGAAATCAGGTATATGATTTCCTCCACCTTTACTGTGTGCTTCTAGAAGTTAACGTCTCTATGATTTATGTTACTCCTCCGTGACATAGAAATAGCAGTAGTGTCTACCTCTTATCTAGGTTAAAAAAATGCAAATGCAATAACTACTTTGTTGTTGTGTTGTTATTTTAAATGCTAAGTCATGTCCCACTCTGTGACTCTGTGGACTATAGCCCACCAAGCTCCTCTGTCCATAGGATTTCCCCGGCAAGAATACTGAAGTGGGTTGCTATTTCCTTTTTTGTGGGATCATCCCAACCCGGGGACTGGAGCCAGGTCTCTTGCATTGGCAGGTGGATTGACCAGGGAAACTCAAACAGTGCTTTAACACAGCGTTTAGCACACTGAGAGCGTAACAAATGTTAACTCTTATCACCATGATGATGATATAGGGGAAGTGAATATATTTTCGCTGTTTCTTTTGGCTCAAAGATCTTAATCTTGAATGAAATGAAAGTATTTGCTCCCAAGTTTTGGTATTGGGCTTTGTCAGTATCCTTCCTGAAAGAGTCCGAGTGGTATATGCTTTTCTAGGTCCTCATCCGACTTCTGATTTTACCCTGTCTCCCCAGGCTGTGCTGCCCTTAATTTCTTCTCATCAGACTTCTCAGAGTGCTGTCTCTAGCCGCTTCTTGTAGTGCTGATGAGCTCTGGTCTGCCTTGACACAAGAAAAGAAGTCTACCGTAGCTCAAAGAGGTCTGAGGTCTTTGCCTACAAAGTAAAATGTGTCAGTTTTCATATGTGCATTTGCTGATGACTTTGTTAGACACCTATAGGCTTATTTTTCATAATGTAATTTTTGTTTGACATCATTTGAAAGCTAATCCTTAGAGAGGAAAAATAGGGTATTGTTCAAGTTTGCTGGGAGGTCAGCAGGTGTTAAGGAGAAGATAAGATTTAAATTTCTGTTTACAGAAGTTGGGCGAATGCCAGTCATCCAATCTGAAGAGACTGAATTTAAGATTATTTGAAAATAAAAAGCAATTTCATTACTCTTCAAGAACACTAACCATGTGAAGTAGCTGTTAACCAAGTGTTCCCATGAAGGGTCCTGCTGGGGCTTCTTTCAGCTTGGCAATTAGCAGCACCATTTACATACGAATCAAGAATGTACTGAGGCCCTTAAACAGTCTCCCCACCCCAAATGAAGATCACAGTCCAAACGAAATCTATTAATCTGTTAATGTATGGAGCAGAAATTTCCTATATGTATGATAGAAAGCCTTTCAACCAGGTCAGGAAAGATAGTCAGTGATTTAAAATTGGAAAATTTGGAATCGGCAAGCCTAAACATTGTATTGAAAATGGCCGTCTTCCTCATTCCTGTTGTCACTCTGATCTTCCAGGTTTCTCACACATTTCAGCCTCAGCTGTTGGTTCCATGACCTTACGAAACTAATTCAGGAACTAGGAAAGGGTGGTGTGGCCGTGGGCACCGTCACAGCACTGTTGGCAGCTGCAGTGGGCAGGAGCTGTCCTTTCCTGACCCCCAGTTCCGTCTTCTGTCCAGTCCGTTGTGGTGAGTGTTACTTCTGATTCGGTCACAAGCTGTTCCCGTCTGCCTTCGCCTCCATGGGCCATAAGCTCTGCTCCACAGCCTGCTCTCGGCCTGTGGCCATGTTGATCAGTCCCCATAAATCTTGCTCACCTTTGCAGGTCCTCTTTGAACAGGATTGCATTTATAGCACCTCCCCACAGGAAGCAGAGACAGTCAGTTCTGCCTAGGTGAAAGGATTTGACTGACAAAATAAAGTCCCTTTCCCTCTCAAGTAGCTCTCTTAAGCCTTCTATGACACTGCCTTCCCTCTTGAGTCTCTAATTCTATTAGAGATTGCAGCTATACCTCTAGGTCAAGGTTTACTGGTACAGATGCCTCCAGACCCAGGCAGGGGGAAACAGTCAAAAGGGCTCCTGTGTGTTCTGTGGGGAGCATGTACTACTCACCTCAGCCACATGCGACCAGTGTTGCCAGATGGTCAATCCAGGTTTCTAGGTAAAGTCTCCCCGTGAATAAATGTTGGAAGACTGTTTTCAATTTTTACCACACTGAACAGTCCTAGCAATTTGTGAGTGTATCCATTCTTTTTTTTTTTTTTT
>ML660776.1:2650934-2808114 GCA_007570785.1 Antilocapra americana | reverse complement strand
CCCGAGCATCAATCCTGGGCTGGCGATTGATTAGACACATGACAATTAACATGCTTCAATGCCCTTCTCCCATCTCATCCCACCCTTACCCTCATCCACAAAGTCCACAAGTCTATTCTATACATCTGCGTTCCTTTTGTTGTCTCCCATGTTGGGTTCTCATTACTGTCTTTCTAAATTCCATATATATGTGTTAATATACTGTATTGTTGTTTTTGCTTCTGGCTTACTTCACTCTGGATAATGGGCTCCAGTTTCGTCCATCTGAGTAGAATTGCTTCAAATGAATTTTTTTTTAATGCTGAGTAATATTCCATTGTGTATATATACCACAGCTTTCTTATCCATTCGTCAGTTGATGGGCATCTAGGTTGCTTCCATGTCCTGGCTATTGTAAACAATGCAGCGATGAACATTGGGGTGCACGTGGCTCTTTCAATTCTGGTTTCCTCGGTGTATATGCCCAGCAGTGGGATTGCCGGGTCATATGGCAGGTCTATTTGCAGCTTTTTAAGGAACCTCCACACTGTTTTCCATAGTGGCTGTACTAGTTTGCATTCCCACCAACAGTGTAAGAGGGTTCCCTTTTCTCCACATCCTCTCCAGCATTTATTGCTTGTAGACTTTTGGATGGCAGCCATTCTGACTGGTGTAAAGTGGTACCTCATTGTGGTTTTGATTTGCATTTCTCTGATAATGAGTGATGTTGAGCATCTTTTCATGTGTTTGTTAGCCATTTTTATATCTTCTTTGGAGAAATGTCTGTTAAGTTCTTTGGCCCACTTTTTAATTGGGTTGTTTATTTTTCTTGAATGGAGCTGCAGGAGTTGTTTGTATATTTTTGAGATTAATTGTTTGTCTGTTGCTTCATTGGCTATTATTTTCTCCCATTCTGAAGGCTGTCTTTTCACCTTGCTTATAGTTTCCTTTGTTGTGCAAAAGCTTTTAATTTTAATTAGGTCCCATTTGTTTATTCGTGTTTTTATTTCCAATATTCTGGGAGGTGGGTCATGGAGTATCCCGCTTTGGGTAAACTCATAGAGGATAACATAGGCAAAACACTCTCTGCTGTATCCATTCTTTAAGTTCATTGTTTCATTCCAGATACAGGGACTGAGATTCTGCTGGGCATCCAGCGCTGAGTACATACATACTTGTATTCTAGGGGCAGTGCCAAGCCAATGGAGAAAATGCTGGTTTCCCCAGGATAATGAATTTTTCTGCATCTTTCTGCTCCTGTAAGGCTGTACCATCCTTTCCTCTATCTTTCCAACCTGACTTAAGTTCAGCCCAGCTCCAGACTCTGGCGCCTACTCCATTTTTACTTAGATGAACACGAGGCATTCCTGACAACAGTGTTTAGGTGACCAGCGTCAACACAGCATTGCTGGTCCTGCTGACCGCGCCTGTGTTTACCAGGGAGCTTCCTACCTTGTCTTCAACTCAAGCTTGTTTCCTCCCAGCACCCAGTCATCAAGGAGGTGCCTGCAGCTGTTGTTCAAACCGCTGACCCCCTCTCCGCCAGCCCACCCCCGTCAGCGTGGTCAGATGCAGGTTGTGCCAGAGCTCCCCAAACAATGGCACCAGCCCTCATCTCCTCCATGATGCCCACCACCGCCCCACCCCCATTCATCCTCACCCTCTGCCACCCTCACGTCACCAAGAACACCACCACAGATCTTTTGAAAGGAGTTTAAGTGTGGGCTATTATGGTTTATGAATTTGGTGTTAACTAACCTTGACTTTTTCTGATGCTGAGACTTAATGAAATATTTCTGAATTTAGACCAAGAAGTAAAAATAGCAGGAACAGAATTAATTTGTGAAGAACAACTCTGCAATTAGTGACCCAGTGCAGCAATTCTTAGACTATGTGACAGTTCTAAGAAATGATACATTTCCGATGCCCTCAATCTGGTAACAATTGATGCATTTGTTGACTTGGAGATTTCAGGTTGGATGCAGTTCCCTTACCTGCTCAGCATTGTTTCTTTCCTCATAGATCTATTATTAGATGGTTTGTATCCCTAGGCTCAGGTGACACAGCTGAATTCCTTGCTCTGCATACTGGGCTCCTTCTTTATTACAGGAGAATAGTTTAAAAGAACTTCTCTGTCAGATTAAGAACAGAGGCTCTAGAGCTCAACAACCTTGGTTCAAATCCTTATTCTGCTGTTGCTGCAGGCCTAAGTCTAGGAGATGAAGATCCATATGTTTATATGAATGGTTGCAAGTGCTTAACAGAATATTTCATCTTAGGGGAAGTGAGTGCTAATGATGTTGGAAAATATTGGGGTTTTGTTGCTAAATGTTTGCTTCATCTGCAGGGAACAGATAATAATAAAGCCAACTTGTATTAAGCACTTATACTTTTCTAAGTACTGTGTCAAGCATTATTAAACCCTTCAATTTTCACAACAATCCTGTTGTGTACATATTTATAGGAGATATTTATCATTCCCATTTCATAGATGAGGATACTGAGTTTGATAGAAACATTTTGTCCAAAATCACACTCAGCTTGGGAGACCCGAGACGTACAGGCAAGCTGCCTACCTCCACACAGCGAAAGTGTTAGTTGCCTAGTTGTGTCTGACTCTTTGTGACACTATGGACTGTAACCCAAGGCTCCTCTGTCCATGGAACTTTCCAGGCAGGAATACTGGATTGGGTTGCCATTCCCTTCTCCAGAGCATCTTCCTGACTCAGGGATCGAACCTGGGTCTCGCATTGCAGGCAGATTCTTTACCAACTGAGCCACCAGGGAAGCCCATGCCTACTCTAATCTACTCTCTTAACCTCTCCATGAGGGTGCTTCATGGATGCTGGGAAAGGATATGGAGATAGTAGATCACATTTGAAATACAGAGCCCCTCCTTCAGAATAGAAAGACTGAATGCTCGGTGATGCAGCTTGCTGCTTCCAGCTTCTCTGAGAATCTCCTCCTGAAAGGGGTTGGGGGTATCTAAGGGTGTAAACCCTCAGGGTCTCCATGGCTCATCCTGGCTAGAGATACCCAAATCCTGGGACAACTGGACAAGGTTAAATGTGTCAGAAAAATAACTGAGTAAATTATACATTAAGAATTCAACTGCAAAGAGACTATATTTTCTCTTTGTTCTGGGGTTCTTTATTTATATCCTGCTGACTTTCAAACGATGACTTGTGGCAGGTTGCAGCAAAAGACACACAAACAACAGAAATGTTCAGACAAGGGTAAAAGGTCAAGACCCTGAGTATTTGAGCTGTTCATTTAGCACATTATTTTCCCAGCTGGGAAATCTACTGAAAAACTGAACTAAGATCAGAAGGGTGCTTCATAAATATATAGGTTCATCTAGCGATATATTTGAAGTGCTTAGATAGCAGACCTCTCTCTATTTCACTATAATGGCTCAGTTTAATTTGTCGTCTTTTTTTCCCCCTCCTTTTAAAGCATTGCTGAGACTTTAAGATACTCATTGTGAATTAATTTGGGATTTGGCATAATAACATTAATCATGCTAAAAGAATTCATTTGACAGTAATGCAGTATAATTAGTGATGTACTAAATCCATTGAGATCTACCAATAATTATAGAATCGTTATTTTAAAACCTTATATAGGCATTCATTTTTTCTTTTTTCTTTTTCTATTTTGAATCTGCAGCATGTAGAGTCTAAGACTCTAAGTTCTGACAATAGGCTTTTTGAAATACTGAGCAAAAGTATCAAGAATAAACCCTAGTAGACTTAGAAGTATCCTTAGAGACCCTTTGCTTGGGGTAAGATGTAGGATTTACCTTAAAGGAGACTATTTAATCCTGAAAATAGCTGGCCAAATCACATGGAGTTATTGAGAAGTCTTAAGAAAACAAAAGGGACTGAACAGACTTAAAGTTTACTAGCTGTGGTGATGTGGTTTAGTCACTAGTTGTGTCTGACTCTTTGTGACCCCATGGACTGTAGCCCTCCAGGCTCCTCTGTCCATAGGATTCTCCAGGCAAGAACACTGGAGTGGGTTGCCATGCCCTCCTCCAGGGGATCTTCCTGACCCAGGAATCAAACCGAAGTCCTGTGTCTGCTGCTTGGCAGGTGGATTCTTTACTAGCTAACGAAGCTTAAAAACTGGCAATGTGTGAGGAAATACCTAGGTAATCGTATTCATGTGTTGTGGTGATGTATAGTCTTTCATGAAAGTACTTAGAGTCTATTTGGCATGGAAAGAGGCGAGGAGCATGCTTTCTGTGTTTGTAGATTTTAAAAAATTTCAATAGAATGAGCTCTTCGAAATCAACATGCCAAACTGTATCATTATATGTAATAGCTCCTGAAGCTGTATGACTGAGGCTGTATGACTTGGTGCAAGATCTGATGACCCAGCCAGGTCTAGACCCCACCTGCCAGCATCCAGTAATCACAGTCTTCTAGTCAGAAGCTCTCATTTTTGTAGGCCTTCAGAATCAGTCCTTTTCAACAGGAGTCCCCAGAGAGAACTAAATCCCAATGTCCTAAGAATCTTGATGTTCTCAGGACATTGCATCTAGAATGCAATGCATCTAGAATGGTAGTGATTTTATACCATCTTTGAGAAAATTGTGAAAATAATTTTTCAGGTGGCTTTCTGCATCCTTTGGCTCAGCTGAGGGAACCATGGTTGAGAAAGCCTCAGACCCCACAACAGGGGAGTCCAGTGGAACTTTCCATGATAACAAACACGACCGACATCTGCACCATCCAGGACGTTGGCCATGTGTGGCGACTGAACAGAGGGAGTGTGACCAGTGTGACTGAGGATTTTAAGGTCATTTTAGAATGGCAGTTCAGTTGTCATCTGAGATACACATGGCTGGCAGTTATTGTTCTGGGCAGCAGCCGTCTGAATGTTTTTGCTCCATCAACATATAAAGCCAGATGACAACTCGATGTGACAGGCCAGTGTTGTCACAGGTGGTTACCGTTTGAGTATGCCTGTGTTTTAGCCCCAGTCCTGGATTTCTAGGGGATTGTAGCATCGTGGTTTATAAGACATGATTTGCAGGACCTGGTATCGGAAGCTCACTATAGCAGCTGGGTGTGATTCAGGTCAGCATCTTAACCTGTTGCAGAGAAGCCTCCTTTCCCCAAGGATGTATGTGCACACTAAGTCGCTTCACTCGTGTCTGCCTCTTTGCCACCCTGTGGACTGTAGCCCGCCAGGCTCTTCTGTCCGTGGGATTCTCCAGGCAAGGAGACTGGAGTGGTAGCCATGCCTTTCTCTAGGGGATCTTCCTGACCCAGGGATGGAACCCGTGACTAATTACATCTCCTGCATTGGCAGGCGGGTTCTTTACCATTAGTGCCACCTGGGAAGTCCAGGGATGAGGTGAAGAGTAAAGGAGTTGATCGTGTGTACTGACACGTGCCAAGTGCTGGTGGAGGTGAGTACTCCATGTGCAGGACCCACGGTGGTGGATGCTGCTTCTTGGCGGGGTGCCTCAAATGTGGCTTTCTGAGTATGTAGGAAAGAATTGCAGAGAGTAGTGATGTACTGAGGAGAGCAGACAGTGGCAAGGAGTGTTTTATCAGAGATTATTTAGAATTGCTGAAGCTTGGAATATAATAAAATGCAGACAAGCTTTTGGGGGTAATTTTTTTTTTATTCTCTGTAAAGACTGCAGTTGCTTCTCACCTTTCCTTGGGCTGAACACCAGCACCCTCCCCCATGCTCTTGCCCCTCATCCTTTTCCCACAGAGCAGTACCTGGTAACAAGAGTTTAATCTTGTTGTTCCTGCCTGCCTTTCCCCATCGCTCTGAGGAGCATTGTATTAGTGAAACAAACATTATATCCCTACAACTTTATGCTCTGCCTGTAGTACCCAAGGCATTCAAATACTTGCTAAATACAAGAATGTATTCTCGCATATTCATTTTTAATCTATTTCAATTATAAAAATGTTATTAATCTTACAAAAGCACAGAAAACATGACACACTCCACTTACCCATAACTGGGTTTACAGATTGCTGGTACTCTGCCACATTCATAATTGGTACCCCCTCTTAGAGGTAATCTCGTGATGGCCTGTAGTTCTGAAGCCCCTTTACTCTTCTGGCGATGCAGCAGGTTGTCCACAGGAAGATATGTCTTGGCACTTCACGTACTATACTTTTCCAAAAATGTTGAGACTTTGACCAAAGCGGAAGCAGAATGAAGCAGAAGCAGCAGGAGTTAGGGGCAGAGGAGGATGACTGCATTGTTAAACCAGATTGCAGTGTGTATGTGCTAAGTCACTTCAGTCGTATCCAGCTCTCTGTGACCCCATGGACTGTAGGCCGCCAGGCTCCTCTGTCCATGGGATTCTCGAGGCAAGAATACTGGAGTGGGTTGTCATGCCCTTCTCCAGGGGATCTTCCTGACCCAGATAGAACCCACGCCTCTTACTTCTCCTGCATTGGCAGGGGGGTTCTTCACTACCAGGGACTGAAGCCCATTCTGGGGTATAGTTTACCCCGAAGTGATAGGAACCAAAGCATTGTTTTCCAGCAGCTCATTGCTCAGTTCAGTGTTGCTTCAAATATGAATGCCACAGTCCTTATCCTCAAATACAGGTTCAACTGGAGAGATTGTTGTCATTGTTGTTTAGTCACTAATCATACTGTCCCACAAATATATCTGAATTTAGGAAAAGAACAGTTATCTCTGCATGGTGCTAAAATAGCACTGAAAATGCAAGCAAATCCCCAGGACAAGAAGGATGAGTTAGTGATGACGGTAAAGTGTTTGAAGCTGAGGGAGAAGATGGATTTGCCAAAAAAAGAGAGATGAAGAGCTATTTTTGTGGTAAGAATACAGAGTTTGGTTTTGGATATATCAGGATGGAGAAGACAACAGAGCAGGCATAAGTTAGAATAAAGTATGCTTTTGACAACCAGTGCCCCCGGGTGCTATATTCTAGGCTGCTGTAAGGACAAATTATACTGCTCGGATAGCTTATGGGTAGGTCAGGCTAAATCACCCCAAAGAGGCTTAATATGTTACTCCCACCACCACCCTATTCTCATGCCAAATGTGCTTGGCTTCAGAAATAAAGTCAAAGGGCCGGTCTTATGTGTTCTTGCCATCACTCAGCTGCACTTCCAAACAAGAGTCACTGAGGGTTGGTTCCATTAATTTACAGTCACACAAGACACTTAAAGATGAGAAGAATGCTCCCCAGTCATCCTCCCGTTTCTATGCCAGCAGGATAGATCGGTCCAGTAATGCTCTCAACCTAACCGCCCTCCTCCTCAAGTTAGTCTTCTTGTAGAGCCATTTTTATCCTTATAGTAGCAAATCAAACACTTCATTCAATGACTCTGATATTTATCTAGACTCTTTGACCTGTGTAGGAAAAAATAAAACCTGGAAATTTCCACCAGGGAGCTTAGTTAGCATGATATTTATCACTGTATAAGAATCACTTAACTTATTCCAAGTTTCCCAGCTTTGAGTTCCCAGGTAAACTATATACTCCACTGTCCCTAAGGATAATACAAAATTGCATGTATTATCCAAAATTGAAGCTGCATTTACATACTGCAGCCCATGTGGCTTCTACACAGCAATGGAGTTCAGTACCATGATCTTTGTCTTTGGTTGGGGAGGCATAGGGTTGAAAACTCTGTGTAATATCTGCTTATTTACCAAGTCTTAAACACTTGAGTGTCTGTGGTAGTTCTAATAACAGCTGAAGGTGTTTGGCCAGAACCTAGAAACATGCAAAGGAATCTGTGGCTTGGAAAGCATTGCTTATACCTTGTTATAAACTAAGGGGTTAATTAACCCCTTACAAAAGTATTTGTGGTCTTAGTGGGCAGGGTTCAAAAGATCCAATACTTGTGTCAGTCTGGTGCACACCGGGAGTATAACCCATGTTTGTACCAAAGTTTGACCCGTGTATTAAGTAACTGCAGTTTAACACCTCTTTCTATGTATCATCTGACAGAAAGATAGAAAGGCCTGAGGATGACAGCTAATTCTTAACTCTTGAAATTTTTTGTACTTTCAGAGAGTTTTTTCAGTTTTAAATGATTTTTCCTTCAGCTAAGTGATCCTTCTCCTACCACAGTCTTCATCATTTTTAGTTCATACTCAGTCACTGAAAGAAAGTTCTTGTTTTGTGGTTCTGATTTTTCTGTGTTCTTTCTCAGAACAATGTTGGGGATGTATAGGAGGCTTGCATATGGTCATTGGAGCCAAGTTCTCCACAGATAGAGAGCTGGGGTTAATTCAGATTCTCAGTCTCCAAGTTCTCTTTCAGACTCCTTTCAATTACAGGAGTGTTTTTCTTCCATTTAGAGGTCCTCTCTTCTTATTTCTTAGACCACATGTTTCTGAATAATCTGGTTTAATAAATCATCCTTATTTTGCATTAGTAATTCCTAGAAAGTTTGTTTTTAAAAAACTGTGTCCTACTTCTCAGGTGGCGCGGTGGTAAAGAATTTACCTGCCAATGCAGGATACACCAGAGACACAGGGTCCATCCCTGGGTCGGGAAGATCTCCTGGAGGAGAAACAGCAACCCACCCCAAAAGTCTTGTCTGGAAAATTCCATGGACAGAGGGCCTGGCAGGCTAGCGGCCGTGGGTCGTAAAGAGTCAGACAGGACTGAGCACTGCTTCGTGCAATTCAATATCCAGATACACCAAACCTGGAAACAAACAAACAAAAAAAACCAATCTTATAGCCCAGAAGTGATCACACTGTTAATATATTGATCATGTTTTCTCCTAGTCTTTATTGTAAACAGCATCTGTTTTGTTTAGAAAAAAGAGCTTTAGAAAAAGACCTGGCGTAAAAGCGATGATATGAGTATTTAACCAGCTACTGTTAACTCCAATTTACAGTATTCTCTTAAAACAAAACATTGAATTTAATAATAAACACATTTATAAATAGAATTTTTTTTCAAATATTTCAAGAGAAAACAGAGTGAGGACAACAGGTTACTAATGGAATCTCTTAACAGATGAACCTGGGCACTGGCTTTGCTTAGTAATTTAATAAATGATTCGGAAGTTAGAGTGCATAGTGAATCTCTGTGTTTGCACATTGCACTCACTATTCTTATGGATAAATTATAGGAAGATCTCACCATGCTCTGAGAGTAAGCAGAAAAGTGACTGGTGATATTCAATAAAAATGCATTTTAAGGGGAAAAATGTCCTAAGCTGTAGTTTATCATAGGATGCTTTAGAACCATCACTTATGAAAGAGCAAAGAATAGCAGTTTTATTCTGTGATTTGAAAAACATGATTTTAGACAAAAAAGCCAGCAAAACACTGGTCATTATTCATTTCCCAAATAATTTTTGAATTCTCCTTACATGATTATAAACACCATGCTAGATTTTGACAATGTAGGGTTAAAAAAAAACATGGTGATTTATGGCTCAGTTCTAGCAGCTCGCTTGTTCAACTGTCCCCCTTTTCTCATTTTATTCCTCCTCTTTGCTCTGCTTCTTAGCACTTCTAGAGGAACCCAGCTTTCAGACTCCACCTGGTACTAATATTCACATACTTAGTATGGCCTGCCTATAATGCCTGGACAGTGCTGCTACAGGGGGAATGCTTCTTCCTTTGATTGATTCCTTTAGGAATACTTTCTTAAAAATTCTGAAAACCAATAATTATGAAAAGTAACTGTAAACAATGTTTCTTAATTATTATGAAGAATAATGTATAGCTCATTCTACCCATTTTAATAGGCTGTTCTCACTTTTTTCATTTCTCATGAATAATCTAGCACAGTATGATAGCTCAATAAGTTACAAGTCTAGATATATTTAAAAAGAGATATTGACATATTCTAGAATCTATTGTGATAGAGAATATTTTAATTTAAATGAAAAAAGCAACAGTTTTTTTCCCTCCATCTTTTATAGGTCATACTGTCAAAGAATATTCTAACACATTGAAAACAGAAACAAGTCTATTAAAACACAATTAATGGCAGGAGCAAGTATAAAGTAAAATTATAACACAACAGCTGTCTGCATTTAGGCAGAGTGCACAGAGTTCTCCTTCGAGGGCTGTGTGCCGGGGGTCTTACCGTTGATGGTTCTGAATGAAAGGGGGGGTGGGATGCATCGAGGGGCAGAGGCTTTACCACCATTAACTCAGTATGTATGAGTCCTGCTGGAATTGCAAAATATGGTTGTACTTAATGGTCTTAAAATTCTCAACGAAATTCCCCAAACTGAAGTAATTTTAATTCACACACATCAAAGAAAACCAATGAAAGCCATTTATTGGAGCCTTGAATATTGCTTTGCTATAAATTTCATCAGAGCAGGTGGTTCTTTGTCTTTTTCATCCATATATCCTGAATGTCTGGGACATGATAGGAGTCCAGTTAGTACTTATTTCTCTATCAGACACTTATCCACTGCCTACTCTCTGCCAGACATTGTTCTAAATGCTTTGCAAATATTAACTGCCTAATCCTTAAATCAACTATGTGAGATACACATCCCCATAAAGGTGAAGAAATACCAACACGTTAGGTAGTTGACTCAGCATCTCACAACTTGTAAGTGAGAGGGCCTGGGATTCTGGCCTAGACAGTCCAGCTTCACAGTGCATGCTTTTAATCTCTTGACTGTGCTTCACTGAGTTGAAGATAATTTGGGAAGAGCTACTGATTCTCATGATTAATAAGAATGCTCTATGCATATATTTTGAGCCAATTATTTCCCTTCTTTCCTGCCCGAGAATTTCCCCACCTTCTAACTACCTAAGGAAAACCTTACCTTTCTTGGCCTGTCATTTAAGACTTCTTGATTTATGGTATTCCCGTAGTCTGCAATGCCAGTGGTGACCTGGGATTTGGGCAGTGCACACTGGTGCAACAGTACAGGGCAGCCTTCTGGTAACTAGTAGAGGCTCATTAAGGATTTGTTGACTAAGTCAGGCACTTATTTTTGCTACCATTAGGCCAGAGAATATCCAATCTGGCTCTGTCTTTCCATTTGTTGTTTGGAGAGCTTTGACCATTCAGTTGGTTGGTTTCTGGACTTAGGTTCTTAAATTTTTATCTCCTTCCACAAAACTATTTGTTAGAAAAATTGCAGTGATTTTAACTGAATGTTGAGTATCTTTGGATACTTTTGAGATCCACAATAAATAAAAATTCCCAAGTTTTGGAGGCTGCTTGACAGAAAAAAAAATTATTATCTTCACCTATTTCATGAACCATATACTCTGATGAGAAAGAAATTTGGCCTTCTCACCCAAGGGGATTAAAGGCACTTCCTGGTCTATAATGAAGCAGAGAGAAAGGAAAGGAAGGCAGTGACTCCCACCAGGTCTCAAAGTCACAGTTCTCAGACTGGGTGAACCTCTCCTCCGCCACCAACACTGCGACACCGCAAGGGGCATGGGAGACCCAGTCCTGGCTCCGTCTCATTGTGTAGTGACTTCTGCTTGCTGAAATTGCTGAAGGCACATAGACGTGTTTTCCTTTATCATCGTCAGGGCTTCCCTGGTGTCTCAAATGGTAAAGAATTTGCCTGCAGTGCAAGAAACTCAAGTTCAATCCCTGGGTCAGGAAGATCCCCTGGAGGAGGAAATGGCAACCCACTCCAGTATTCTTGCCTGAAAAATCCAATGGAGGGAGGAGCCTGTTGGGCTACAGTCCATGGGGTCCCAAAGAGTTGAACATGAATGAGCACAAAGAAAAAGAAAGAGGAGGAGAGATGTGTCTATATGTTGAACATATCTGTTGTAATTTTTCAGAAACCTCAAAGCCTTCTCTGTGTTTATCATGGGCTGAGTTTATCAAATCCATCTGCTTTGATATTTCTGATATTTAAAGAAAAGAATATGGGGGCAAATAATATTGTATTCAATATGTATTCAGAGAGATTGTTTGTTGGAGGTTTTGATGTATGCCCAGAAAAATGGTATTTATTAATTAAACACAAGAAACATCCAGCAGGATAAAATCATATAATAATTTATTGCTACTTCACTTGGGAAAGCTGCTGCTGACTGACAGAACTCATGGAGTTCTTTCTTCCACTTTTATTTCTCTCCTTGCTCAGAAAAAGTAATTAACCATTATGGAAGAGGGGAAGCCTATGTAATTCATTTACTAATATCCTGAAATGGGAGAACTAGAGAAATCATTTAAATAGGTGAAGAAATCTATCTTCTTTCTTAAAAAATTGAAATAAAGTATGATTCAGATTTGTGACATTTCAATGTAAGTCATAATTTCCCTTATCATAAATAACAGGAAAAATAATTTTTAGGAAGAAAGAGGGTGCATACTTGAACAGATGAACAATTTGAGGTTGTTTCCTTGTATGTGAATCTGGTTTTTACAAAGCGAGGGTGAAATATGTACATCGTTTCAGTTTGTTAAAGTAGAGATATTGATTGAGGAAAAAGACCAATGACAATAGTGTTTCACTTCAAATTTACCGTTCTTTTCATCTTCATGAAAATAATAAATGTTTAAAACATGAATGTATTAGGAAAGACAGTTTTACGTGTTTTTTCTAAGCCTTAAAGGGAATTCCTTAAATGTTGCTTCAGACTCTGGTAAAGAATTTTTCAAAAACTAGTTTAAATAAAGTTGGGTATTCATACTTGGTGGTTCTGTTAGGTTCTTGGTGACGCTGTCTTTTCACAGTCTTGTCACGGAGGAGAGTTTTTACCTCTCGCAGCCAGCAGTGGCAGTGTGGATTGATGGTCAGAGCAGATTGGCCTGCTGTGGGCGTGTGCAGCCACAGCTGAACTTCTCAAGAGCAAGAAGGTTCTAGAACACTCGGAGACACAAGTGCTCCAGAAGTCGAGGAGCCTTACTATTTAAACAATGGCCAGTCTAACAGAGTTTAAAACAGTTTACTTGAAAAATATCCATAGATAGTTTTTTAATGATTATTTTTCTCACAACCCCTTTGTTTTTGTGTTGTAGTATATAAAGATGTAATCTAGTAAGAGAGCATCAAATAAAACATTAAAAAACAAAATATCGGCATTCTAAACTCAAGTACACGTAAATATATTTCTCTGTATTTTCTAATAAGGTAATAAGCTACATATTATTTTTTAAAAAAAGAAAAGTTTTTCAATATCCTTGGAACCTTCAGAGATGTGTTTTTGTTAAGAGACGTCTCAGCTTCTCAGTGAAGTTCCCTTTGAAGGACATAATGATAAATAATGGAGCGATTTCAATTGTTATTTTGCCAAAAGGTATTGTCTGCGTTTTTGTGTTCATCGTGACTTGTGAAATCCAGCTGTGCCATTGGCCCTAGCTAGCCAGAGCAGGGAAAAGGCGAAACCATTTCATTGCAGCTCTCGGTGGGAAAAGTAAGGTGTCGTGAGTTAATGGGTGTTAATCTGTTAACTGCTCGCCTGCCATTCTGGCTGAGGGTGGAAAAGTTACAGGCACTTCTCGGCCTGAATCAGTGTAACCCAGAGATACTCTGGAAGATCTTTCTGGTAAGAATAGCTCTATTTAATATATTGTTTAGAGGACTTTGAAGATTTAAACTGCTTTTGTCTTTCTTACTGGCATGTCTGTTGAGGGAAACCTACCATATGCTCTGAATTTCTTACTTTTATTAAGTTGGGTTTGGTCTTGGTCTATAAACCATAGATGAATAAGCCTGAAGTCTCTCTTAATAGAAACTTCTGCCTTTTTGTAGTCTAATGCATGCAACTAATTCTTTCACACTTCTTGTCCTGTAGCTATACTGAGTTTTAATACGTGTGTTGGTTGTTTCTGTAATCAAAATATAAATAATTTTCCTACATAAATAATTTTATCCATTTTAATGTCAAAGAGGAAAATGGCTGGCTGTACTCCTGTACTGTTAGAATCAAATATCATTTCATTTTCAGGCTTTTTTATTGAGGAATTTGCTGCACTGGAAAAAGTTTTTAAGTGAGCTATCATAAAGCATAAAATGAATTTAGAGCCTGTGAATGACAAATAAGATTTATCAAGCAGCAAAAAGCAAATTGGTACATTTAAAAGTTAATGGTATTTTGGAGTACCAAATTACAGTGGGGAGATGACAGAAATATTTTGCAATTCCGAAAAGCACCCTAAAGACTTGAAGTGTTTAACGAACCATATCATGTGGTATTATAATATTGGTTTACATTCCTTTTGGACTGTGATTGGATTAACTTATGTTTTCCAGAGGTGGGTATTTTTGAAAGGCGGCTGTTTATTAATGTTTTGTCATTTTCTTCATAAAGCTCAGTAATGGGCTGTAGCTGGCTAATTTAATCCATAATGCACTTTCATACTCTGTTGCAGGTTTTAAGCAGAAGTCAAATTGCTTTGTTACGTTTAGGTGTAGAACAAAGGCATTATGTCATTCTATATATCCACGTCTCACTGAGCTCCAAGAGGTACCAAAAAAGAACCGCCCTGTGTTCCTTCCCTCTCTGGAAAGCCATAGATGGCGTATATACCTGCAAGGCAAACAAACGAAGTTGCCGTGCCTTAAGAAAACCCAAAACAAGCCTATGGCAGCACAAAAGCCTGAAACTGACCCTGTCATTGCTCTGCACCCCCTCTCAGCCTTCTTTAGTTTTTAATCCCTGCAATTACAGCCTCCTCTGATTTCCCAGAAGTGAGTTTAAAGATCTGTTGTTAGTGTGTGGAAACACTGACACCTCTAAAGCCATGGGCAGATGGTGGAAGAGGACCAGGTTTGTGCTGAATTTTCACAATCCCCAGGATGTGGACCATACTGGCATCTCCTATGGTCATCTCCTATGGGATGCCCTTGAGCAGGCCTGGCAGGATGAGGAGATCTTGTTTAGATTCAGGAATTAGATTGTCTTTAATTTCTTACGTGATGACTCTGATATAGCATGATCCTAACTGAGCTGCAAAAGCATGGCCGTCTGCGGGCTGAGTTTACCGCAGGCCCATTGGCAGAGACTTCTGTCTGGTGGTTCATTGTTTCTGCTCAATGTTAATCTTCTCTTGATTTTGCCACTGACAAATTGGCACAGAGTAGGTGAATTTTGTTCATGATATTTTAGGAGGATATACAAATTGAATACCTATTTGAGAGGATCTGAACGTCTTCTCAAGCTTAACTATTTGGAAACAGCATAGTTGCTAAAGGGCCAAAGCTACCATTAAGAAAATCCTCCTAGAGTCTCAAAATTATATTCTAGAATGGCACTTCTAAATATGTTTTCATTTTGTAATTGTATCTCCCTGTCCATGTTTGTGTGGGGTAGAGATATGGCGCAGTCATAAGTGCTCCTTAGCATCATAATTCTGAGATGTGTGGTGGTGATTGGGGTACAGAGCTATTCCTGAGATTCTATTTGTCTTATGTATTAATACGTTGAATGAAGACATTTGCTGAATTTTATGTGTTGGGACCACAGGTCACACAACAAAATAAAAATATCTCCAGACTGTTATGTATAATATGGTATTGTAGCATCTCAAGAAGCTCAGCTTCAGATGATCCTAGTTAGAAGGTCAGGAAGCACTACAGTATAAAGACCAAGTCCAGAACGGCATTGTTTTTTCACATCAGCTTAACCAAGACTCTTATCTGAGGCAGCTAACAATCAGCCCAAAGGACTAATTTGATTTTCGACTTCTCTTCCTTTCCTTAATCAGAATTCTGATAGAGGGATTAATTAGCAATAAAGCAACATGAGGAGGAGGGAAAGAAAATGAGGGCATAGATAATCCACAAACTATATATAATCATCCCTGCGTAATCAGAAGTTAACTATCATTAACATGACATTTGCTTTTAAAGCCAGGCAGAAAATTATGATTTTTGGCACTAACCTAATCTTTAATTATAGCACAGTACCATTCTTCCCTTGTGTTAGTTCAGATAATATAAATTATATTAGTCTAGGGCTTTTGTGTCATTTCCTTTCCTTTTCCATGATTTATATAGTTGGAATACTGACCTATAATTAAGTGTACTTGAGAATGGTCTCTGGCTAATTAAATACTGTGGAGTGTGTAGGGTGTTCTTTGCCAAAATTCCAAGGGAAAAGGCCATCCCTGGGTTAAACATCTACAAGGAGTCTGGGTAATTCTTCAGTGCTAGTCTTCTTTGACTGTTGAAGCTGTCATGAGAAGTAAAATTAAATCTTTCTTGACTATTGTCTGTAAAAGAATGTAAGATTCATCTTTTCATATAATTTAAGGATGTGACTTGAAAAAGTAATTGTCTCATTTGAAGCATGCCTGATTTTTAATAATGAGTAAAACAGATATATGAAAATGAAAAATAAACTCTTGTCTTCCTTCCTCTATTTTTGTCCCTTTATCTTTCTCCATAACAGTTCTTCATTCTGTGCCAGAAGCAGCTAATTGTCACTCAGTATGATTCAATATAATAAGTCCCTTTAAATACAAATGAGTTACGTTGCGAGAGCATGTTCTAAAGTCCAGTTTATTTATAAGTCCCACAGAGTTAGCCTAGGTGCCCAACTAATACAATCGGCTGTATAGTGCCGCTGTTACGCTCACTCCTGGGCGTCCTGGGCTTGGAGTGAAGGCCCCTGTACTCTGTGCAGTGTGTGCGTGCTCAGTTGCTGAGGCTTGTTTGACCTTTGGTGACTCCGCGGACTCTAGCCCGCCAGCTGCAATAGAGTACACAAAAGCACAACCGCTTGTAGAGGACGCACGCACACGACAGTGTGTGCCGGCCTCGTGAATTAGCTTGCGTGATTGGACATTAGCATGTGGGTTTGCGTCTTTGAAAGGTCACAGCGTGAAGGCTCATATGTAGCGGACTTGCTGTCCGTTGATGTGATGCCTGCCGCCTCTGTGCACAGTGCTGAGGCGGGCCTGTTAGCACAGGGAACTCTTGCGCAAAGAGCCTACCCAGCTGCTAGAACTTGCCCTGAGTGCAAGGGTGAGTGGAGAAATCTCACTTTCCATCGTTACTCCTGTTTCGCAGCAGTGCCTCCCCACCCGAGTGCACGTGTTGCCCCAAAGCATGTGGAGCTTGTTTCCATTCCAAGAGCCCAAGGAAAACCCTCGGACCCAGATCAAGGAAAGGGTGTGAAGAAGGGGAGGAGGGCAGGTAACGTGGAGAGTGGGAAAGACTCTTATCCCTCTGTAGCAGAAAGGAAACTCTACACTGCTCAGAGGCTGCACAGCACATCCGTTTAGGCAGTTGCCCACTGCAGTTGGGTCATGTGTATAGGCACTGGCAGCTGCGTGGAGACAGTTAGGTTTACTGATATTTTATTTGGCATGCATCGTGCTTTAAAAAAGTGATCCAGCATTTTAAAAATTAACAGATTTTCATCCCAATCCAGATGTCTAGCTCCTTTTGGAAAGTCAGAAGACTGGCACCACCACATCTGTATTCTCCAGACTAAACCTGGGGTGCCCGGAGGTGACAGGGCAGCCAGACCTGCTGATGACCAATGGGGTCTGTTACATCACTGCCTGGCCCCCAAGTAGGTGGAGTTTACCCCTCTCCGCTCACCTCTCTCCTCACGCCCACACCCCTGCACAGTTGATGATGTGCTGGTTAGAGGTGCTTTTTTGGAGGGAGAGAGAGGAATTGAGAAGTGATCAGATAATCTTTAACTGGGTCAATGTTACGACAAGGGTAAGGAGAGAGGCAAGGTAGCCTTCCAGGTTTAATTTGGACCATATGAAACTGATGTTTCTATAGTTCAGAAGCATCATATTGGCACTTTTATATCTATTAATACAACCCACTGTCCTCCTGCTTTTCAAAATTTCTACTAAAGCCCTGGGGTCTTGATTGTTCCAGGGGATTTGTTAGAGAATGGTGTATTTTCCTTTTAGGTCCTGAGGACTTCAGTGTTCCAGGCTCATATTTTAATTCAAGAACAACACACCTTTTGATTGTCCCCATAGATTTTTGGTTTTTTGTTTTCAGCCCAGTAGATACTCTGTTTCTCTCCAGTTAAAAATAAGTGATAATTTATAGACAGACTCACTGCCTTGTGATTCTAAGCTTTAATAACTCTGAACCCAGAAAGATTATACATATTTATTGTGATAAAATGAACATAAAATTTACCATTTAAACCATGTAAAATGTACATTTGATGACACTGAGTGTATCACGATATTGTGCAACCACTGCCCCATCATTTCCAGAACTTTTTTTATAATCCCAAACAAAGTCTGTGCCAGTCCTATCATAACTCTCCCATTCATCTTTCCCCACTTCCAGGTAACCTACATTCTACTTTATTTCTCTGTGGAGTTGCCTGTTTTCACGACTGCATACAAATTGAATCACACAATATTTTTTTCTCTTTTGTCTGCTTATTTCACTCAGCGTATTATTTTCAAGGGTCACTCATGTTGTACCATGTATCAGAATTGCATTCCTTTTTTTAGGATGCATAATATTTCGTTGTGTATATATGTCACATTTTGTTTATTCATTTGTCTATTGATGGACATTTGGTTTGTTTCCACTTCTTGGCTATTGTAAATAATGCTGCAGTGGCTGCTGATATACAAGTATCTGTTTGAGTCCCTGCTTTCAATTCTTTTGGATATATACCTAGAAATGGAATTTTTGGATCATATTTTCATCCTATATTTAATTTTCAGAAAAAACTGCCAAACTGTTCTGTAGTTTTACAAAGGTGACAAATATAAACTGCCTTAAATGGTTAAGTTCAGATCCTCACTCCCTTTTGTATTATAATAAAGCCAGGCTCTTTTTTACCTTTTGCCAAAAAAAAATTGTCAGGTCAGAGGAAAGCAGAGTTCTTCCTAAATATTCTAATCAAAAGAGTTTCATCAGTGTCCAGTTTTGATAAACACCATCGATTCAGTTTTTCAAGACCATATGTAGCACTTTTTGTTTTGGATTAACTGTTCTGATAATGATTTTTACAACTTAAATTCTTCCATGAAACCATCACAGTTGATGAGCCCATTCTTTGCACAGCTAATAAAGTTAACTCTGGATTCCTATTCTTCTAATCCCAGAAGTTAACTTTACACATCTTAGCATGTACCACACAACCGCCTGTGTGTAATCACACATGAGCACACATGGTCTCGGTATGATCCTAGCATATATGCATGCATGACTAAGGAGCAAACCATATACAGTGCTGTCTGTACCCACTGGTGACAGTTTTGTGCCGTGCTTTGCCTTAGAAGCAAGGGTCACTCATTGTAGAGAAGTTTTATGATTCTCATCGAAGCAATTTTCTTCCTCATTTAAGCACACTTTAATTTTGTTATGTAAATGAGCTTTGTGGATGGCAGCGGAGGGTTAAAGTGAGCGCTGAAAGTCTTTTTAGCTGACTTTGGTTGAAAAGTGTGTAGGAGTGTAAACCTGTCTCCTTTAAATGGTGGTGAGTCTGTGTCTAGTCCAAGGTGTGGCTCGTGGGTTCAAGTTTTCATAGTACAAAGGGGTGTCATTTGACAACTTAATATCGTATAGTCCCTTCTATTCAGCCGTGGAAATAATAGGAGCACATCCATGGTGGGAATTGCTTCACTGACTTGAAAGACTGAGGACTGAGACCCAGGTCTGTGATGTTGGTAGTGTGGGGCGGAGACTCCGTGTGGAGAAGGAGCAGCTGTGTCTTGTGTTAAAGGTCTCAGTTAATCCTGTTTCCTGTTACATTTTGCAATCAGCTGGGGGATTGGAAGGATGTTATATCAGTTTAGTTTTCAAAGTAATCACTCAAGTGAACTGCCTTTTAAGTAGCAACTCAGATTTCTTTTCCATATAATTCCTTTCCTATGGTTTTTCCCCTTATCTTGCATCTCTGTGGCAATATCTTGCAAGCACCCTCTGTTAGCTGGCCCGAATTGAGTTCCTGCCTACGTGAGCTACCAATATAACTAGCCAGTTTAACTTACCACATGCTGGGGGAAAGGTGTGGACCCAGGATTTCATTCTACCCCTAGACAGTGATGGGGTCTGCAGACTGCATAGGCTGTGCAATGACGAGTCTCTGGCTTTGGGGTCTGAGTCTGTCGCTCACTGACTCTGTCAACTCTAGCAAGTTAGTTAACCTCTTCAAGCATTACATTTTCTCATCTGTTATGTTCTTCATGAGAAATGTAGGAATTTAGGGAGAAAATGGGGATTGGAACCCAGGGAGAGAAAATGGACAGTGAGGGATTATCTGAGGCAGAGTTGCTCAAAGGACTTTCAAAAACAAAACCAAGCAACATTAATTTTTAAGTGGCTTACTGTCCCACTCTATAATGGAGCCAAGACGTTGTGTGGTTAAGTGGTACAATTCTCACCTTCCATGTTGTAATGGAATCTCCTTCTTTTAGTAATACCTTGTTGAAAAATATATGTGTATGTGTGTGTGTGTGTTGTTTTCATTGCTGATACTTTGGAATGGGGATGAATTTAAAGGGTGTTAACTTCTAGTTAATGGAGCCTGGAGAAATACAAGAATAGTCATGGGTGAAACATACAGTATCTTATATGGTACCCTATATGGGGAAGTCACCATGAACAGAAAACTAGTCCAAGTGATTGTTAGGGGAAATGGAGCATTCCAGAGCATTCCTGGAGATACTGGACTAACTTAGGATTGCCAATTTTTTATTATGTCAGTGGTATTTTTTAAAAAGCTTATTGTTTTCTTCAGTGATTTTAATGCAAAAAACTAAGACACAATCGTAGAACAAAAGAAATCCCTTTGCACAGAATAAATAAAGCCTTATGGAAATTGTACTGTATTGCTCTTATCTTTGCTTCATTTTCCCGTGGATTATCCAGCATGTCATTCTTAGACCATGTGAGAATCTTGAATCAAACTCCTTTTAAAGCTATGGAGACTGACATTTATATTAGGTAGATGCCCAATTTGAGGACTTCCCAGGTGACTCAGTGGTAAAGAATCCTCCTGCTAATACAAGAGACACAGGTTCGATCCCTGGGTTGGGAGGATCCCTTGGAGGAGGAAGTAGCAACCCACTCCAGAATTCTTGCCTGGAGAACTCTATGAACAGAGGAGCATGCCAGGTTACAGTCCATGGGGTCTCAGAGAGTTCAGATGCAACTGAGTATGTGTGCATAAACACACACACAGCTGCCCAGTATACATGGTTGGGAGGCCCAGCATCTAGGAGCAATTGCAAGTTTTACATTTGTGGTTCTTTGTGTCAGATGTTCCCGTGAGAAGGAAGTGCAACTAATCAGGATTCCAGGCTGAAGGTTAAAAATTTTTTCCTAAAGGAAAAAATTCAAAATCAAAAATCCAAAGATTGTGCAGGATGGGAATGATTTGGTCATACTGATGTGGAAGCCTTCTTAGATGTTTTTGGTCCTATAGCTTTATTTTCTAGACATTTTCATGTAAGATTGGACATGTTAAATGATTTATTCCAGCTCACACAGCTGTTTCATGGTAAAAATGAAAGTGAACTATGGTTTCATGACCCCTGGCTCATCTAGATGTTCACCTGCTTTAACACTTCCCCAGGGCCACTATTGCATGAGGTACTGAGAAGTAATATTAAGCCACATGTTTTTGTAGCTATGTTCATAATTGTTGGGAAGAAACCACTTAGAAAGCAACAAATAGATGCACCAAACTTTAAATCTGAAATGGACTTTGGGTTTGTTTACTGTAATGTGTGTTTAAGATAATGAGGCTCTAGTCTAATGAAGTAGCCTGGAATGAGCAGATTTGAGTAATTATGATGTTCAGAGTCAACAAGACTTGATGTCCAGTTTGCCATGGAGGAAGACAGGGAGGTCAAAGGTGTACAAGGAATTAAGAGCTTGGGAGGAGAGCAGTCATCACAGACGCGCGCCGCACACTGTGTACAGCAACTGAGACGTGGGAGCGCCTCGCCGTGCACCGGCCGGCACACGGGTGCAGGAGCTGTGGCACACATACAGCGGGGGATTGCTCAGTCACAAAGAGGAATGTGTGGGAATCAGTTCTGATGAGGCGGATAAGCCTAGAGCCTATTATACAGAGTGAAGTGAGTCAGAGAAAAAGCAAATATCGTATATTAATGTGTGTGTGTGTACACTTAGAAGGATGGTACTGATGAGACTATTTGCAAGGCAGCAATGGAGATGCAAACATAGAGAACAGATTTATGGATACAGTTGGGGAACTAGAGGGTGGGGCAAATTAGGAGAATAGCATTGAAATATATACTTTACCATATGTAAAATGGATAGCCAGTGGGAATTTGCTGTATGATGCAGGGGGCTCAAACCTAATGCTCTGTGACCTAGGGGAGGGGAATGGGGTGGGAGGTGGGAGAGAGGTTCGAGAGGGAGGGGATATGTGCATACCTAAGGCTGATTCATGCTGTTATTTGGCAGAAGCCAACATAATATTATAAAGCAATTATTCTCCAATTTAAGAAGAAAACAAAGCAGAGGCTGCAGAGTTCTCTGCCATTACTACTTGATGGACCTTGTATAGAGTGACCTTCGTTTACTCATCTGTGAAGTCAAGATAATCTCAACTTGAGTTCTGTGAGAGTGGTACTACATTCTTTACACTATATTGCCTGGCCCAAAGTAGGTAAGTATTATTACCAAGAGCACAGTGGTACTGATTTATGAGAAAAAGTAAGATGTGTTGGTTTAGGGAAATTCTCCCATTAACTTATAGATTCAGTTTTTGATTTATGAAGCTGCTAGAACCTGGCTAAGTCAGTTATCCATACTTTTTCTTGTATCACCCATCATCTCAGCTTTTTAACTATTAAAAAAAATTAGGGAAATAAGAGTCGATTTCAGTTGCCAAGTTTTGGAATAAGAATCAATGACACTTTAATAGGAAGACCATTGAGTTTAAAACGGGAGGAGTGATCTCTGTAGATCATGCAGGGTTGGCTATGAACTCTGACTGAATGATGCAGAGAGGGTGTCTTGATTCAGATACCAGAAGCAGACTGTGCAAGGGCAAATGCTGTTGAGGTGATCCTAGTTGGTAGCACTGGTTTGTAAAATATTTCTGAGTTTAGGGGGAGCAATAGTAACCAAAAGCATGCCATAAAACAAACTTCTATTTCCTTTTATTGCACTTGGTGAAGGTTATTAAGAATGTAATTCTTTCTCCTTGCTATGTGATTAGCAGCCGAACCTTTTGGGGGTAAATTTCCATTGCCACGCTCTTGTTATCGCAAATGGAATTTGCATGCTTAATTCTCTTCCCTCCATATTGAATCCATACCCCTTCAGGTCTAACGGCATGCTAAAAATGATTCCAAATCTCCAGTGTTGATTGTGGGCCATATGTTAGCACTAATTATATAAATGAGACTTGGTGGAAATGTGACATGCTAAGCGTTCCGAGCTTAAGGAATTACCTAAATGAATTCTAGCTTGAGTTAGTGCAAGCAGAGGCAAGGAAATGCGGGTGCAGGTTTTGAGCAGATGTTAACAGGTCTGCACAGCTCCTCATTGTCTTTATTTGTCTAACTATAAGGACTGCTGATGGAACATTATGTCAGAATATTTTAAGGTGCCATTTCCCTTAAATTTGCATTTTGCACCTACAGATGGATCCATTTTCTGAGTAAGCAGAGTGAAATGACAGAATACCAAAGATTAGAATCTGCAGTCTTGCTGTGAGTTTGAGAACCTAGCATTCATTGGGGCCAGTTGCTGATGTCATTGGCACTGAGGCTGGGGACTCTAGAAGGACATTTCACGTCAATAGCCAGTACTCCTGAATTTTAATTTTCAAAACTCAAGTGAGAGAGGAAAAGAATGGCTCTGATTCAAAGCAAAAATTGAATTTCAAAATTGTGACGTATGTTTTCTCCTTGTGTATGACAGATAAGTTAGTGCCACATCATGCATTGATTATAGAGATCTGGGGAACCTTAGGGGGCTTCCCAAGTGACGCTAGTGGTAAAGAACCCACCTGCCAGTGCAGGAGACTTAAGAGACGTGGGTTTGATACTTGGGTGGGGAAGATCCCCTGGAGAAGGGCATGGCAACTCTAGTATTCTTGCCTAGAGAATCCCTTGGACAGAGGAGCCTGGCAGGCTATAGTCCACAGGGTTGCAGAGTTGGACACAACTGAAGTGACTCAGCATATATGCATGGGGAGCATTCGGGTCCTAAATCATGTCTGGAGGGGACTTTAGCTCACCCCCTTTCCCTGGAAATCATGAAGTTTCAAATGTGTCAACAATGGCTGTGGTAAACCTCACTTGTATCCTTGTCTCTCTTCCTCACAGACTTCTTGAGATTATGATTTAGAATTGGCAAGAAAGCAGCTGACTGGCCACCATTGCCCAGTCTGTAGGCACACTTACAGCATCTCTTCAGTGTGACACTCATGTCCCTTGGTGCTGTCTTCTCATGGGTTCTCTATAGACTTTGATCCCCTTGAGGACATCAGCTCTGCTTTTCCTTTCTTAGCCCCCAACATAAAGTCCAGTGCTTGACGCACAGCAAATACTGTTGAATGAGTATTGCTAAGACCATAGAAATAGCTAACATGCATTGAGGACTTACTGTATTAAATATCTGGCCAGCATCATCTCATCTCATCTTATTTTTAATCCACACTGCTGTGTTCTTAGAAGGGTGCTACTCTCATGGCTTTGCAGATGAGGAAACTGAGGCTAAAAAGGTTAAAACTGTTAGTTCCTCAGTCGTGTCCAACTCTTTGTGATCCCACAGACTGTAGCCTGCCAGGCTCCTCTGTCCATGGAATTCTCCAGGTGAGAATACTGGAGTAGGTAGGTGTTCCCTTCTCCAAAGGCCCCTCCTGACCCAGGGATCCAACCCTGCATTGTGGGGGATTCATTACTGTCAGAGCCACCAGGGAAGTGCAGTAAAGTTTAAAGGCTTGCCTAAATCACAAAAGTAAAAGTGGTAGAGGTGGAATTTGAATGTAAAAACATTTGAATGACCCGTGTCCATCTGTAGGGTATGGATTCTGTCTTTTAGATAGCTCTTTGCTGAGTTCATTGTTCTCACATCCACATCTCTTGAGTATATTCTTGAGGATTGGTGTTTCCTTGGGTGAGATGTTCTGTGTTGTTTTTTTTTTTTTATTGCAGTGGTAATCTAAGTAGAATGGATCTGAGTGTATCCTTGATCATCTGGATGACCATACTGTGATGGTGTTTCACTATCATGTTAGTGCCAGTTAGTATTACTTCAATTGCAGGACATTATTCAGGGAGCCACAGAGGCAGACAAAGTACGGAGATAACAGTGTGTTTCTACCAGTGAGGCTTCCATAACATAAAGGGTTGTGGGGTGATTTAAATTCAGAACTAGAGAGGAGGAAATTAGTTTCTACAGAGCAGAAAGCAATGGTGAGGTGACAATGCCATAGAAGCTGTGCCTGACCAGGCAGGCCGGCCGTATTCACACAGGGAACAGAGATATGGTTTCAATAAACTAATATTATCCATTATATCGAAGAGAGGTGATTTTTAGTTTCTTTTATAATCTTACATATTTTTTCTTTATAACCTTATTTTGTTGATGGCTATAGAGCACTTTAGACATAAGGAATTTACAGGTTCATGTTTGTGCATATATACATAATAATAAACTGAATCTGTGAAGATTTGGGGAGGCATAATATTTTTTGGTTCTTTTCAGATTTTTTCCTTCTTGAAGGAATCTGTATACTCTTTGAGGTGTGAGTATCCACATCAGCCTGTGGGCATCATATGATCCCCAGGAATCAAACTGAAACTAGATTAATATAATGCTAGTGTGAGTGTGTGTGTGTGTGCATGCTATATCCATGAAACATAAGTGGTGGCAGTAGAAGTTTGGAGCAGTGTTGGCTAGCGCCTTCTGAGGCCCAGCTATTAATCTTGACACAAGCAGCAGTTCCTAATGTAGCTTTGCTAAGCCATGTGGTTTTTCAGTGCACGTCTTGTGTACTCAGTTACTATTGCACCAAAGAAGTATGGCTTCTTTGAGCCAGTATATTTCGAGAATCTTATTCTTCATGACTCGCTTTTGCCAAAAAGTGAAAGGACATTCCTTTGGCATATTTGGCCACTGTAATATCTTTATATGTGCGCCTCCAGCCACTGAAATGCAAACCTGAACAAAATGTATTTCTTGTCCTCCTTGATACCATAATTCTATGTGGCATTACTTCTGTCTGAAGTCAGTAAGGCATCCATGGAGCTTAGGGATAATGAGCAATGGGATCAGTTCATAGTAGTTAATATTCTGCTTTTAAGTGGACACTAATTCATACCTGGAAGTTTATCTGCCACTGTTCTCCATATAAACTCAGACTGTAATGCCTCCAGGCCAGAATACTGGAGTGAGTAGCCTTTTCCCTTCTCCAGGGGATCTTCCCAACCCAGGGTTTGAAACCAGGTCTCCCACATCACAAGCGGGTTCTTTACCAGCTGAGCCACAAAGGAAGCCCAGTAATCCTCTAGTTATGCCAAAAATCTCAAAATGTTTATTTAAGCATACTTATAATTCAATAGAATTACAAGAGAAAAACAATAGAATGGGAAAGATGAGAAATCTCTTCAAGCAAATTAGAGATATCAAGGGAATATTTCATGCAAGGATGGGCATGATAAAGGGAAAAAATGGCAAGGACCTAACAGAAGCAGAAGAGATTAAGAAGAAGTAGCAAGAATGCACAGAAGAAGTATACAAAAAAAGTCTTAATGATCCAGATAACCACAGTTGGCATGGTCATTCACCTAGAGTCAGACATCCTGGAGTGTAAAGTCAAGTGCACCTTAGGAAGCATTACTGTGAACAAAGTTAGTGGAGGTGATGGAATTCCAGCTGAGCTATTTCAAATCCTAAAAGATGATCCTGTTAAAATGCTGAACTCAATATGCCAACAAATTCGGAAAACTCAGCAGTGGCCACAAGGCTAGAAAAGGTCAGTTTTCATTCCAATCCCAAAGAAAGGCAATGCCAAAGATTTGCACTCATTTCACATGTTAGCAAAGTAATGCTCAAAATCCTTCAAGCTAGGCTTTAGCAGTACATAAACCAAGAACTTAACAGAGGAACCAGAGGTCAAATTGCCAGCATTCTTTGGGCTATAGTAAAAGCAAGGGAATTCCAGAAAAACATATACTTCTACTTTATTGACTACACCAAAGTCTTTGACCATCTGGATCACAAAAAATTGTGGAAAATTCTTAAAGAGATGGGAATACCAGACCCTTACCTGTCTCCTGGGAAACCTGTATGGAAGTCAAGAAGCAACAGTTAGAACCAGACATGGAACAACAGACTGGTTCCAAATTGGGAAAAGAGTAATTCAGTGTCACCCTGCTTATTTAAGTTATATGCAGAATACATAATGTGAAATACTGGGCTGGATGAATCACAAGCTGGAATTAAGATTGCCAGGAGAAATATCAACAACTTCAAATATGCAGGCAATACCACTCTAATGGCAGAAAGTGAAGAGGAGCTAAAGAGCTTCTTGATGAGGGTGAGAGGAGAGTGAAAAAGTTGGCTTTAAATTCAACATTCAAAAAACTAAGATCATGTCATCTGTTCCAATCACTTCATGGCAAATAGAAGGGGAAAAAGTAGAAACAGTGGCAGATTTTATTTTCTTAGGCTCCAAAATCACTGTATATGGTGACTGGAGAAATGGAATTAAGAGACGCTTGCTCCTTGGAAGGAAACTATGACAAACCTAGACAGTGTATTATTAAAAAACAGAGACATCACTTTGCTGACAAAGGTCCATATAGACAAAGCTGTGGTTTTTCCAGTAGTCATGTATGGATGTGAGAGTTGGACCGTAAAGAAGGCTGAGTGCTGAAGAATTGGTGCTTTCAAATTGTGGTGTTAGAGAAGACTGTTGAGCGTCCTTTGTACTGCAATGAGATCAAACCAGTCCATCTTAAAGGACATCAAACCTGAACATTCATTAGAAGGACTGACGCTAAAGCTTCAATACTTTGGCCACCTGATACTGGGAAAGACTGAGGGCAAAAGGAGAAGTGGGTGACAGAGGATGAGATGATTCAGTAGCCTCTCTGACTCAATGGACATGAATTTGAGTGAACTCTGGGAGATTAGTGTGGGAGAGGCAATCCTGGTGTGCTGCAGTCTGTGGGGTCGCAAAGAGTGGTCCTGAGTTAGCCACTGAACAGCAGCAGCAATTCAAGTGGTTGTATAGGTAGTGGACAATATTTTTATCAGTCAAATCTTATTTTTAGTAAATCTCAGCCAGTTCAGAGTGATAATTAGCAACCAAATCTATAGAAACTGAGAGGGTGTGGGAAGCTGGGGAGAGACAGTGGGTAGTCAAGAGTACCAGTTAGCTTGGTAACCTCATTTTCAACAAAGTTCTGCATTCTGCATTCTTTTTTTCAGATGAAGTTACCAAGCTAACTAGATTTCAGATATTTCTGCTGTAGTATAGTATATGCAGTCTTGGAAAAACCTGGGATTCTGAAAAATGACATGGGTAATGGCAAGGCTCATGGGAAAACAGTGTTAGCACAGCCAACTCTACAAAGAGACACAACTTTGTAATCTCAGCATGGAAACGCCTAATTAAAATTATTAGTGCCATTGAAAAAACATGCTTGAGTCTCCATAAAGGAGTGCTTTCCATACAAAATGTTACTATGAAGAAAAATGAGAGTTACTTGATGGTAGGGCTCAGGCTGTTGAGTTACAGAGCTCAGGTTAAGTGGGGAGACCCATATGGTTAGTCTTTCTAAGACAAAGCACGCGGCCAACCTGGGCTGAGGGACCTGGGTGAATTGTGTCTAGTATGGTGTTCTCCCACAGCTCCCAGTACTGTAGAATCTTGAGTTCAACTGCTGTAACTGACTGAAAAATATAAATGAACCAAGGAAAGCCATACACAAGCCTGCTTAAGATGACATCATGCCTCTGTCGACCAGTCCCATAGTGCTGATTTGTGTTACAGAAGCATATTTTGTAGCAAAAAAATAAAAAGACTGAGTGGATCAGAATATTGGGAGGATAATTCATTCGACTGAACCTTGGACATTTTATGTTTGAAGAAAATTGTGGCTTCATGCTGAGAAAGAGAACACACGTAAGTCATGAAGTCAGGCTAAGGGAGCCCCAGGCTACAGACGGACACCTCCTCCTGCATGGAAACATGTGCATCTTTATTTAGGGTCTCCTCCGTGGCTGCAGGGAAGGCTCACAGATGCAGATAATCTGTAGTCCC
The DNA here is from genome assembly GCA_007570785.1 of Antilocapra americana. Taxonomy (NCBI): domain Eukaryota; kingdom Metazoa; phylum Chordata; class Mammalia; order Artiodactyla; family Antilocapridae; genus Antilocapra; species Antilocapra americana. Next base: position 2,779,008 of record ML660776.1, on the reverse strand, counting down.
TTGAGTCGGGTGGGGTTCAAGTAGCATGGTAGGGTTCGCTGCCCTAGTAAAGCCTAGCCTTAACCGCAGCAGTGAGGCTATAACCAAAGGGCGGCTATGTAAGTCACACACATGGAGGTCTCCTCTGCCTCCTCTCTCCTGCATGACTCCGTGCTCAGGTCTCAGGCCAGCTGACCGGAGGGATGGTGCTCAGATCATTAGAGCCGGTTGAAGAGGTCTGTGAGGGGGGAGCAGTGGCGTCCTCAGGACTTAAATCTCCGTGTGCCCATTGGAGTAGCACCAGTTATAGAGGCAGACATTTCAGTCCATGGTGCTGGACCGTCTGGGCCATATGGAGCCCAACACCAAGGTCACAGGTGCAAGGCCTTGTCCCGAGGCCACAGACAGGCAACCCTGTACCAAGGTCCTCTCCAGAACTGACTAAGCCCATAGCAACCGTTGCCACAAGCCCCCCCCATCCCCCGCCAACCTTAAACAGCCGGCTCCCTGACCCCATGTTAGGTAAAAACACCCACCCTATGACCCACCCTGTAGCACCCTAGCCCACCACCTGATACCATCCTTCCTGCAGGAGTTTTCTTTGTTCTGAAGCTCTAAAAGTTGGCTCCTAGCCCACCACAAAAGCATTGGCTCTCCCTTGAACCTGCCCGCTGTTCTAACAGCATCTCCTACTCTAATAAACTCTCTTCTCCTCTCATTCTGCCTCATGTCCGGAAATTATTTTCCAGGCTGTGCACAGACTGTGACAGGCAGAAGGGGAGTCAGAAGTAGATGGAGGAAGAAATGCAGACAACAGCAGAATTCTGGGTTCCAGTCCTAGCTCCTGCATTTTAAGATGAGCAGCATCTTCATCTGCAGGATGTGGACAGTCAACCACGGGGACTGCGGATGAGAATAAGCAAAAAAGATGTGTGTTTATTCCCATCCTTGCCACTGAGTTCCTTTATCTTATGCTGGAAAACCTCTGGAGCTTCTCTTCTGTTTGTGTAATCAAGGCTGAAAGACTGTTAAGAGGCAGAAGTGCTCTCAAGCTGCGTCTCTGTGTTATTTAGCGTTCCGTCCATATTACCCCTCCAGTCATCTCCTTTACCTGTTCCCAGGTGGAGAATACTCATAGTTGTCCTCAGTTTATAGAGCAAAGTCAAGGGGTACGCCCTGATGCTGCCAAAGGATTGTGATCTTCCCAGCCCACCTTACTGTTCGGCTCATGTCACAGCCACCTACAAGCTTGGGAGGCCTCCATCTGGCCTCAGATCTGCAGCTCTCCAGTGTCAAAGCAGCACAGCTGCTCCCACTGGACCGTTGTTGGCCCCGGCTGCTCAGTCCCTGAGAGGGGACAGTCCTCATTCTTCCAGGGCCAGGCTGCAGAGGACACCACTGAAGGGAGCTGTCACAGAACATACCCAAAGAACTTGCTCTAGGATATGGGGAAAATATCATTCTCTTTCTCCCCTAGAACAGACTGTGCGCATAGGTGGGCCTCCCACTCACCTGCTAAGAAGAAGGTTCACAGTACAGGTGAGGATCTGATTGGCTGAAAGACAAATTGTCAAAAAAAACTAAATATAATAGCACTTTATAAAATTGTTTGTATAGAACAGTTTCACTAATTTTATGCTTATGTAAGGACAGTGCTGTCTGGCTTAGCAGTAAAGAATCTGCCTGCAGTACAGGAGACCTGGGTTCAATCTCTGGGTCGGGAAGATCCCCTGGAGAATGAAATGGCAACCACTCCAGTGTTCTTGCCTGGAGAATCCCGTGGACAGAGGAGCCTGGTGGGCTATGGTTCATGGGTTCTCAAAGAGTCAGACACGACTGAGTGACTAACACTTTCCCACCTTTCACAAGGACATGTTACATGAAAATAAAAGCAAAGTATCACTATCAAATTTGAAAATGATAATGTATGTTTCTTGGATATTTACATTTGATCTAAAAATAGTTTAGACCTGTGTAAGCATTGTTGGGAACAGCCTCTGTGTGGGACATTACCCTAGAGTCTTCTGGGATGGAATAAAGTAGTCTGTAGTTCCAAAAGCTTCTTTATAAATCGGATGCTTCCTGAATGGAATGGATGAGATGGATTTGATTTGTGTCTTTAATTTTTCCACCAGTATCCAGCAACTGGTTAGAAAATACCAGGCTCGGTTGGCACAGGTGCAGATAGGAGATTGGCCAGCCAGTCACATCCTCTCAAGATTGGGGGGAAGAGGGAAGAGGCTGATCGCAGCAGCCCAACAGTGTGTAACAAAAGTGTTGTGCCATTGAAATGCTAATGCGGGTGAGCATCGCTTTGTAAGATTCACATTGTTAGGAGGCAGACGAACCACTTGAATCACATAGCCTGATTTTTATGGGAGACCTCTTACTTTATTCTTTGCGTATTTCATTTTCATCCTGTGTTTCCTTTGGAATTAATAGAGCCTCTTAAAAACTGCTGTCTATAAATTTTCTCTGCTACATATGTCTCGAAACAGTTTCATTTCTTCATTTAAAACATTACAGCCATTTCAAAATGCCCTGTTTTGTATTTAATTTCACCATCTCATATAAAATACATGTTCTTCACATAATTATGTAAAAATGGGTTTGCAAATGCCCTAGAGATCCATATGATGGGCACATTATAGGATTCTAAGTAATAATAATCTCCTGTTTACATGAGACCTGATTTTCATGCCAGTTTTTATACTCTAATATAGCTGGAACACGGCTTTGCTCAAATATGCCAGTTTATTCTGGTCCATGAAATACATTTGAAATATCACAGATTAGTTTGCCTGGCACAATGCACAACTACATCTGATATTTAGAAGTGAACATAACGGAGCCAGAGATGGGAACCACTGTTGTCCTGTTTGCTATGAGCAGAGTTAAAGGCCCAGCAGGGTGACTGACTACAAGACCCAAGATGCAGACAGGAGTGGAGGAAGCCGAAAAAGGAAAATATAAATTGAAAAGAGTAGGCAATTAGGCAAGAGAAAAAAAAGAAAAGGAACCATATTATCTAAAGGAGAGCTTGTGCACACAAGCTCCATTGATACAAAGAAATCAAAGTAGTTTTCAAGTGTGGTCCCTGAATCCTCAGCGTTAGCATCACTCAGAAACTTGTTAGAAGTGCAAATTCTCCTGGTGCCATACCCTGTCCCCATCCTGAATCAGTCCGTGTGTAAGGGGCCCAGGAAGGTGGCCAAGCCTTCCAGATGATTCTAACGTGCAGTTTAGTTTGTGAACAGCCAGTCTCCTGGAAGTTTCCAGCAGCTTCTATATAGTGTGCTGAATGTTGGAGAGGCTGTGTAGCCGTGTGGAGGGACACAAAGCCCAGCAGCAGGACGGGAAGAGTCAGGGACCCAAAGGACATGAGGATGGAGAGCAGACCTCAGCTGGTGGAGATCCAGGGGAGAGTTGCTCTCTGGAGGGCAAATGTTTCGAAAGCAGCATCTCTTTGGTGACCTCTAAGGTGACAGTGTCATGACAGAGTTAAGACCATTGGAGGAACCGTGTGAAACATGGAGTCCAAGGAGCAGGAGCGGGCGAGGAGAATAGGTGTTCGCTGAACTGCTCGTCGAGGGCCAGTCCTGTACGTGATGCGTCACCACCCAGCCTCAGGTGCTTGGTGTCAGCCACATCTTTAGGAGGAGCCGCAGGAAGGAGGATCCAGGCAGGGCAGGGGGACGTAGTCTCCTGGGGTCTGGCAGGGGGTCAAGGTATTCTGCGCCCAGTAATGAGGGGGTAATGTCAGAGACGTGGCCAGGTGTCCAAGGCTTAGGGGTCATTGGACATCTGAGACAGACAATGATGTCATTTGGGTCTTGTGAGAATTAAAATGCCTATGGAAGTTTTGTGAGATCAGTGTTCCCAGCAGCAAAGTTTTGGGCCCCACAGTCAACGGGGTCAGTACCTTCTTCTTATCCCCTGTGAGAGAACCATGTCTGGTACATTCACTCTGGAACACCTGACTTCAGTCTGTTCCAAGGGACTTGTTTGGATGTTTGAGAAAATTAAAATCATCTAGTCAGTAAGAAATGGATGCCAGCAACCCCCACAAAGAGCAGAAGATGCAAGAGGAGTGATTCTCTTCCTTGGGGCATTCGCTCCTCTGTTTCATGTTCATGAAAATATTCAGGACAAACAATTTATCATTTAACCTTAGCCAAGAGGAATTTGACTTGTGTTTGGTTTCCTAGAGAGAATTAATTTTGAAAATTTGGGATATGGGAAACATGATAATACTCTTGCTGTAGGCAGTGCATTGAAGTTGGCCTTCCTTGTATTTTGGGGCGATTTTCAAAATATTTTATCTTTAGTTTAGCTAGATAGAAACAACTTGTTCAGCCTTTTCCATAAGCTTCCTTTATTAAAAACTAGCATGTGCTTCTTTCAGTGCTTTAAACAATGATTAGGGGGACTTCCCTGATGCTCTAGTGGTGAGGACTTTGCCTTCCAAGACAGTGGGTGCAGATTCCATCCCTGGCCATGAGAACTAAGATCCCACATGCCTCTGGGCCAAGAAACCAAAGCATAAAACAGAAGCAACATGACAGCAAAATTTAGTACAGACTTTAAAAAGGATGGTCCTTATAAAATGTCTTCTAAAAATGATGAGGGAAATGTATTGTAAATAATATTTTCATTGTGTATTATTTGGATGAGTTTTTCCCCAACTTTTTGGGATTCCCTGGTGGCTCAGACAGTAAAGAGTCTGCCTATAATGAGGGAGACCTGGGTTTGATCCCTGGGTCAGGAAAATCCCCTGGAGAAGGAAATGGCAACTCACTCCAGTGTTCTTGCCTATAAAATCCCATGAACAGAGGAGCCTGACGGACTACAGTCCATGGGTCACAAAGAGTTGGATACGACTAAGTGAGTTCACTTTCACTTTCACTTTGCCCCCAACTTTACAGAATGAAATGCACATGCATTTCCTGAGATTTTTCAGCTTGTCTTTGAACTGCTCTAAAATGCCTTTTTAGGCTTTCTTTTTCCAAAATGCCTCTCTCCTCCCCTACCGCCAATCCTAAACACATACCCCTCCCCACCCCCGCTAAGCTCTCTGAGTTCAGAGCCTCTCTACTAAGTCCCATAGGGCAAGACCATGAGGTACTGAGCTCTCCATGCTTCCAGCCCTGTGCCTGGCACAGTAAATACTCAATAAACATTAATTAAACCAATGAATGGCTGGGAAAGACTGCTCTGCATACCTGTTTCTGAAACTGTTCCCTCTCCCATTATTATCTCCTCTTGGTCTCTTTCTCCCCCCTGCACCCTGATGGATTCATTACAAAGACATTAAACCCAGTCCTCAATTTCTCTAAATTGTCTATGCAACTCATTAAATTATGTTGAAAGGTAACAAAGGCCCATAGTAAAACTAATTTTTTTTTTGCATCATAAGCTGTGTAATTTAGAGACATAATGTAGCTCACAGTGCACATTAATTATGAAAGAATATATAATATTCAAACTACAAATTGTGGCCAGAAAAATCTTTTTGATTGTGTAGTGTCAAATGGACTCTAGATGTAGCCCCTTCAAGGAGATGCTCATAGAGAGGGTGAGCTGGGGTCTGAGAGCACATAGATGCAAGTAGATAAAAAGAGGTCATGGGCAGGGTTTCATGAAATTTGAATGTAAAGTGGTATTATGCATCTCTTTCATTTAAATAACCTAAAATGAGTAATTCACTCCCCAGAACATTTGATAAAAATCCTTGGAAGTTTGCCAGCAGGCACGTGGGAGGAAGAAATGCATATTCAAAAGGAGAAGGGGAAAAAGGGAGAGAGAAAATGAGGAAGCCAAACCTGCAGAAGCAATCCATACCTGACTTATTTTCTAAAACAAGGGGAGACATCTCAGTAACAATTGCTTTAAAGGGCCAGGGCCTCACTTGACAAGGCTTAGGCAGTTCATTCTTTGGGAAACACAACCTTGGAAATGCCAGTGCATTTGAGAAAGGAACCCAGAACACTTCCTCTGCATGGTGTTCACCTCAGGTGACAGATCCTTGCTCTGGAAGCTACTTTCTGGGGTGTCAAAACACCTCCAAGCAGTGGTAGTCGTTGCCATAGAGATAACTGGATGATGGATAGCTAGATGATAGACAGACACTGAAGAGATAGTAGATAAATGATCTCATATGTCAGAAGAGCCCTTTGTGCCTAGGAAATTACAGATTTTTTTTTTGAAAAACAATTCTTCTGTCAAAATCAAAAATAGAACTCTCTTGCTTTACTCCCACTCTATATGCATTCCGCTACTTTTCCACAGCTTTTTTCTTATTATCACATTCATGATGAGTTCCACCCATTTGATTCTTGCTTGACTGCTCCTCAAGGAGATTAACTTTCCTCAGAGGTTAAATGCGCTACCAGTGCTGGGGGCAAAGGCAAAGACAGCTGACCATTCAGATTTCTTTATTTCACAATAAATTGGGGCTTCATTTGTTCTTGTTTTGTCATTTTCTTTTGTATTCAGACCAATTTTTTCCCTTTCTTCTTCTTCTTTTTTTTTTTTAACTTTCTACATACCTCACAGAACATCAGATCTTAGATCCCTGACCAGGCATCGAACTCATGCCCCCTGGATTGGGAAGGCTGGGTCTAAACCACAGGACCACCAGGGAACTCCCTCTTTTTCCTTAGTTTCGACTTGTTCATTTCCTCCTTTCCTTGTTTATCCCATCTCTGTGTCCCCAGACTTCTGTGCCTCTCTGTTTTTGTCCCCATTCTTTCTATGGGCACCTGTGTATATTTTTCTAATTCCAGATATGCTAACACCTTGAGTCCACTTGATTCTTAAAATGGCCATGAGCAATTTCAACAGACAGATCTACACATTTTATAAAACAACAGTGAGATGAGATCTTGAGGCTCACCTTAAAACACGGCATGTCCCACTGGTATGGATCCCAGAGCGGACTTTGTAGAAAAGTAGGTTCACATGTGGGCTCAGAGCTGTTATTTCCTCTACAGTGTTACCTCGGTCGGCCTGAAAAATCAGACCTTGTTTTATGGGCCGTTAAACAGCAGCTGAGTCCTAAACTGTGCTGGAAACCACAGGAAATCATGAAGAAATCAGAAGTTGAGATGTGTTTGTTGGGGCCACTTTAGAAGGTCATGGAACAAATTCAGTTCCTTCATTTTGCAGATTAAAAATGGGATGCAGAGAGATGGTGATTTGCTCAAAGTTTTATGACTGTGACAACTCCAAGACTCTAGATGGAGATGCCCGCATTTTATCAAATGACTTTTCTGGTCTGCCCTGTTACAGAAAGGCTGTGTGAGAGAATGGAGAATCATTATTGCTGATGGAGGAGAATTCGGGGCCCTTTTCCAAGTCAGGGGAAAGTGGCAAAAGGAAATATTTTTAGGATAAAAGACAGAGACTCCTACTTTTTCTGAAGATGAAGGAAGAGGGAGGACCATGAAGATAATTAGAAACACCTCTGGATGTCAACGTTCTCATCTGTCAAGTGAAGATAACAGTATTTTCATTGTAAGTCTGTTGTCCTGATTAAAGGAGAAAAATGTGGAGGGCTTGATACACAGAAGGCACTCAAGACAGTAACTGTTACTGTTCTGGATTTGTGACTGAGCCTTCTTTCTAGCCGCCCTCCTGTGAAGAAGAGTTAGCACTCAGATCTGAATGGTCTGGAGCTCCTGAGGCTGGTTTTCAACAAGCTGAAGGTTGCTGAAGTGTTAGTTGCTCAGTCATGTCTGACTCTTTGCGAGCCCGTGGACTGTAGTGCTCCAGGCTCCTCGTCCATGGGATTCTCTAGGCAAGAATGCTGGAGTGGGTTGCCATTTCCTACTTCAGGTATTTTCCCAACCCTGGAATTGAGCCCAGGTCTCCTTCATTGCAGGCACGTTCTTTACCATCTCAGCCACCAGGGAAGCCTGAAGGTTGCTGAAGTGCAAGCTAACTCCATCCAGCTCTGAAATCAGAATCTGAAAACCTGGCTCCAAGCTGTTTGTTATAAAATCAGTCGTAGTTGTTGAGTTGCAAATGTACCCAGAAAGGGACAGGATAGGATGTTTGTCAAAAATGGTTAACTGGTTCTACATGCGTGAAAATGTCTGTAACTCAGTCTCAATTCTGATGAAGGCCGATCAATTAATGTTAATGATCTTCTTAACATTACAGTGGCTGATCATGGTTACAAGTCAGAAACAGGCTATTAGCTGGATATTTGCATACAGGAAGCTTATTGCAAAGTGGCCTTCAGATCCATACCTGCGAGAAAATGGGGAAAGTTGGATCAGACAGGAAAAGGAATTCAATACAGTTGCAAAGCTGATATGATCCTCAGTCAAACCCTCAAGGGGTCATGCCACTGGGATGGTTCTCCTGAATTGTCCAGAATTGAGGCAAAAGGGCTGGATCTTCCTGCCCCACATCAGTGGGCTGTTAGGTGCTGGCTGCCCTGTGGAGGAGGAGTCAGCAGGTGACGTAAGGCAGCATTCGAGGTGAGGGCCTCGCCTAGAGAGGAGTCTGCAGACAGAGCCCCACAGGACCCAGCACGGAGTCCACACAATCTCGTGTGCAGAGCAGCCGGGGAGGCGCTGGGTTGTGTTCCAGGCACACTGAATCAGAGTGCTACCGATGCAAATCTGTGGCCCCAACACAAGGTGCAACCAAACACACTAAAATGTCCGAGCTGGGAGCAGAGAAAGGCTGATTGCAGGACCTCGCAAAGAAACAGATGATTTGCCCCGCCCAAACCCCGGATTCCTCCAGTGTTTCACAAACCGTTTTTAAATGCAAGGTGATGTAGAATGATGCCTGATGCCTGGCACATAAGCAGAACCTGATGGAGCCCACCCTTTTGTAAAAGAGAGGGGCAAGAGGGGAGAGCCTCAGCTGACAGAGTTAAGAGGACAAGAAGGAAGAGCAAGTGGGATGACTCCACCCCTCATTGGATGCATGCCCTCAAGCATGGTACATAAATTCCATTTTCCCCCCTCAAAACACTGGAGACAATGTGCTTTGCCTTCCCTGGCTGACAGGACTCTTGTAAGGGTTCGGCAATGTGATGTGTGGGTAAGCTTGTTGACACTATGCACTAGACAAGACTCACAACAGTTGTTCATCTGCTATTCTAGATTAGATGGTGAACTTTCGTAACCCTAGTCTTCATTCACACAAGTGCTTGCACTGTCTCTAGTGATGATCAACTCAGCATCTGACCAGACAGATGTACTGAGACCCTATCATCAAGCGTTTTGAAGCAGAAACATACACAAGAGAAGTTTCAATCCCTCCAAAGATGCTGGCTCAATCTGAGTAATCTCCAATCCAGCATCATCATGCTCTGCAAGCTCCTGCTGGAAGCATGCTCTCTCACTTATCCTGACATCTCACTCAGTGCCCCTACCCACCCACCCAGCACCAGAACACTACACTCAAAATGCAACAGAAAAAATAGTGGGGAAAAGGCACTTTCAGAATCCCCAAGTTCCCTAGAGCCATCCCCTGCACTTGCAAGAGATGGTTAGACCTTTTACAACCCAGTTTGGCTTTCTCTTATGAAACCCTAAGCAGAGGGTGAGCAAGGACCATAATCACTAAGAAGGGGGAAAAAAAAAACAAACAAGAAAAAACTAATGAAAAAGAAAATTCAACACTTCAGTGGGACAGAAAAGTCCCCAGAAATGTTTTTGTACACAAGGCTCAGATCCTTCCTGTTTTTTGTCTCCTCTCCTTCCTGTAAACATTTCCAGGTGGCTTTTCTGTCTTTATTAGGTGTTAGAAGTCATTGACAACATGATAGTCTTGAGAAGGAAAGGAAATTCAGTGTGTTCTTTACCTCAAACTCCTCCTCAATCCCTTCCCTTCTGGCCGGAATTCATCTTTTTCAACTATTCTGCACGTCACATTTATAAATAAAAATGTGGAATGGACTCAAGTACCCAATAACTATAAAGTAAAAATGACGACAGAAAAGGAGGCAAAATGGAACCAAAAAACTGCACTAAAGGAAATCCTGACTTGTCCTTCTGAAAGTGCAGTGTGTTTGTGTTTGTTGTATCATGTCCTGTGATCAATATAAAATCTCTGTTATCAGTGTTGGGCTTTCAGGGTAGGGAGGGGGGAGGGTGTTACAGTGTCTCCCTGATGTATTTCAATTACGAAATACCCCTAGTTGGTCAGGGTCTCCTCTATTGACTCAACATATATAAGACTTTGCATCCACTATCTTGCCGGTTTGCATCCCCGGCATCAGCAGTCATCAGCAGAACTAAATTCTTCAGAGGGCAGCCAAAGCAGTGCCATTCTGGAAGCAGATGAAGTACGGCAAAGCCACATACATGCAGGTCTTCAGGAGTGGTGCCAGGCCCAGGCAGTGAAAACCAAGAAAGGAAGAGGACCAAGAGCTATGCGTCCTGGATGGTCTGACTGGCAAAAGGGCCCAAAACAGCAGAGATCACTCAAGATGACCCGGTTCCTGGTTCCATCTTTGTCCTCATGATGCACACTTTTGCATGAAAGAAACCTTGACCAGTCCTCACTTTTAAAAAGGAAAATATGAAGAAACATAAAATGTCATGTTTCTGAAAATATGCTGAAATAAAGGTTTGTAAGTAGCCAAAAGGAGGAAATAAATATATGTAATTGCAAATATGGAAAAATAAATAAATAAATGCAAGGTGAGGGAGGGGGGTTGTTACAGACTTCCTGGTGCAGGAATCCTTTGTTCTTGCAGCTGTCCACTTAAGTCAGGTCACGACATTTCTGTAATCCTCCAAACAAGACAGATGTCATTCTCTGGTCTGTAACCTTTTCTCTCTATATAAATGGAAAAGTGTGTTATCCCCTTGAAGTTCAGAGCCTTGAAAATGGGCTCTCCTGTATATTTCAGGCTCTAGGCAACATTCTTAAATTGAAGAAAAGCAACAGAATACAAAGGTTAGCATATTATAAAAGAAGCAGAACTAATACGGGGTCAGATTTGTTCTCCCTGTGAAATGGGAAAGGGACTCAAGGCCCTAGGGACACAGAGCAGCGTGTTGTTTGTCCTTCCTTATGAAGTCTAAAGCCAGACCCTCCTTCCACTGTTTATAAATGTTATTGAAGAAACTTTGGTTAAAACGGGTCCATCAAAGTTGTCAGTCTGTGAAACTGGAGTTGTTGTTTAGTCACTAAGTCATGTCTTACTCTGAGACCCCCTGGACTGTAAGCCCGCCAGGCTCCTCTGTCCATGGGATTCTCCAGGCAAGAGCACTGGAGCGGGCTGGCCTTTCCTTCTGCAGGGGGTCTTCCTGACCCAGGGACCCAGCCCGCATCTCGTGCTTGGCAGGTGACTTCTTTACCACTGAGCCACCTGGGAAGCCCCTGCAACCAGAGAGAACGCCTCAAGTGTCCCCCTAGTTTGCTTCATCACTCTACTGGAGAGTGAACAGACGCCAAGAGTAAGGGCCAGTGTACTCACCACAATTGTGAGGAAGAGAAACGCTGGTTCTGGGGAAAGCCATGATCGCTCATAGATTGGGAGAAGACAGAATTATTATTCAGATATTATGAAGCTAGAGGCTAACCTCGTACCTTTGAACTTTCAAATAAGACTATTTGCTAATTGCTAGAAGTTCCTAAATAATTTGTTTAAATTTGGCTTATTTTGTACACAGAGGTATACAACTGTTGCTCTAGTTTTCTGATTCTCAACTAAGCTGTATTCTTTTTACTTGTTCACCAAGAGTTTATATCCCCCTAAGAGTTTTTTTTTGTAGTGTCTTCGTTTCTTCATGTTAGCAATTTCCACATCAGTTTTATGGATGTAGCCCAACTGATTCACCCATTGCCTGGGCAAAGTGAAATCATAGTAAAGCCTTTGGTATGGATAAGTTAAAGCATGTATAAACTAAAGTGCTTGTATCCAAAGACAGTTTAGATAATTCAACCTTAACTCTGTTCTTGAGACCAATTTTTTTTTTTTTACCAGAAATGGTATTAATAATCAACATTTTTCCCCCATGGGTGATTGGTTTTCCAAAAGCCACTCTTTTAGGAAGCAAAACTGAACAGGGCTGAAGCAGAGCTAAAGTCCTCCTTCCTCTCCCCCCTGTCTGCTCATCTGTTCCTGCTGTTGCCTGTGGCTGGCAATAAACACTCCTTGAAGCCATTAATAAATCTCATTTCTCAGAAAATAGCATCTTCTTTCACTCAATTGCCAAAGACAGAAATGTAGAAATCACATTTAACATAATTTTCTTTTGCACCTTGTATATTTAATATGTCGCCAAATGCTGCCTGTTCTATCTTCTTAATGCCTCATCTGTGTCTTCACAATTTCTGCTTCTACTGCCTTACTCTGGATCCAGTTATCTCTTGAGGTGGTCTCTTACCTGGTTACAGTTACTGGGAATTCTCTAAAGCTGGCTTGGCTCCTTCCAATCACCATCCAGAAGGGAAGAATGTTCTCAAACAAACCTATCATTCCTTCTCTTTTCATACCGCCAGGGTAAATGTGAGATCCCTGCAAATGTTAGACAAGGTGCTTCCTTTTCATTAGATTTTCCTTGCTCACGTGGAATCCTGTTCCACTCAATCCAAACTGTTTTCCCTGCCATCCCATGACCCTTTCCATGGCTGGACATGTCCTTCATCCCCAGTAACTGTCTATTACCCAAGACTCAGCTTAAGCATCACGTCTGCCGTGAAATGTTCCTCTGAAGACCCCCCTCCCATGGTCCTTCCCTGCCAGGTTGCCTGCCCGCTTCCGTATATGTCAAGACATCCAGATTTTTCCAGAAATATGGTAGTCTACATAAATGTCTTTATCTCCAACTAGAAGGGAAATAATGGAAAGGGCAGAATTATCCTTTCCTCTGGATTTATGATGTCTTGAGCAGGGTTTGGCACTTAATACAGGTCCAGAAAGTGCTCTTGTGTTTTTTAGCCTTTTAATAGATGAGAATGTTATACATAGTGCTTTTAGCTCTTAACAACAGGGAAATTTGGCTTTTAATTATGAAGTAATAATTCTTGAGTCAAATAAAGCATAAGACACAAATTACTTTTTGATCAGGTTAATTAAGTGCTTAGAGTTCTCAGAACTGTAGTTAGTTTTTCCTTTTATGCCCTGCAGAAAGAACAATCTATCAAAATAATTCCATGTTTGGTTCACTCTAGAATTTAATATAATTTAAAAATTTGCTCTCTGGGTGATTCTGTTAGGTCTATTTCCCCAAAAAATATTTTTTCAAATTTAATTAAAAAAATTTTTATTATAAGTGATTTACAATGTTGTATTAGTTTCAGGTGTATGGCAAAGTGATTCCATTATACATATATTCATTCTTTTTTCAGATTCTTTTCCCATATAGATTAGTACAGAATATTGAGTATAGTTCCTGGGTTACAGTAGGCCCTTATTGTTTACCTATTTTATATATATATATGTGTATATGTTAATCCCAAACTCCTAATTTATCCCCTGACCCCCTGAAAGTTTCCACTTTGATAACTGTACATTTGTTATAAATAAATTCATTTACATCATTTTTTAAAATATGAGTGATATCGTATATTTTTCTTTCTCTGACTTAGTGTGATAATCTCGAGGTCCATCCATTTTGCTGCAAATGGCATTAATATAGTTTTTGTATTGTTGAGTAGTATTCCACTGTATATATGTATATGTTCACACACACACATATACCACATCTTCTTTATTTTCATTCCTCTGTCAATGGAGATTTAGGTGGCTTCCATCTCTTGACTATTTTAAATAGTGCTGTAGTGAACACTGTAGTGCAAATATCTTTTCAAATTATGGTTTTCTCAGAATTTGGGTTACTGGATCATATGTAGCTCTATTTTTGTTTTCTTTAAGGAAGCTATATACTCTTCTTTATAGTGGCTGTCCATTCCCACCATAGGAGAGTTCCCTTTTCTCTCCACATGCTCTTTAGCATTTCTTGTTTGTAGACTTTTTGATGATGGCCATTTTAACTGGTATGAGGCCATACCTCATTGTATTTTGATTTGCATTTCTCTAATAATTAGTGATGCTGAGCATCTTTTCATATGCTTCTTGACCATCTATATGTCCTCTTTGGAGAAATACCTTTTTAGGTCTAATGCACATTTTTATTTATTTTTTTATTTTTTTATGGAGAGCTGCATGAGCTGTTTATACATTTTGAAGAATTAATCCCTTGTTAGCAGCTTCATTTGTAAATATTTCTCCCATCCTGTGTGTTGTGTTTTTGCTCTGTTTGTCACTTCCTTTGCTGTGCAAAATCTTTTAAGTTTGATTAGGTCCCATTTGTTTATTTTGGCTTTTATTTTCATTACTCTGATATATGATATTGCTATGATTTATGTCAAAAAATGTTCTGCCTGTTTTCTTCTGAGAGCTTTATAGTGTCCAGCTTTACATTTAGGTCTTTGATCAATTTTAAGTTTACATTTGTATATGATGTTAGATAGTGTTCTAATTTCATTCTTTGACATATAGCTGTCCAGTTTCCCAGCACCTTTTATTGAAGAGACTGTCTTTTCTTCCTCGTATTCTTGCCTTCGTTGTCATACACTCACTGACCGTAGGTGTGGGTTTATTTCTGGGGTTTCTGTCTTGTCCCATTGATCTGTATGTTTGTTTCTATGTCAGTGCCATGGTTTTGATTACTGTAGCATTGTAATATAGTTTGAAGTCAAGGAGTTTGACTCTTCCAATACCATTTTTCTTTCCAGGATTGCTCTTGCTATTCCCCTGAGATCTTTACAGTCACTGCCTCAATTTGTATCTGGTTGCATGAAAAGGAAAGCCACTCAGTATATCTCAGACAAAGGTATTTAGTCATAGGAGTGTGTGTGGGGAAATTAGGAGGGAAGTCACCCCAGAGTAAGTGCCACTGTGAGCTGCAGACTCAGGGAGTGTGAAGCTGAGCACAGCTTTTGACCCTAGGCAGCTCCAGGAGGCTGTCGTGCTGGGCCACTAGCATGACTCGGGGCCGTGGCCCACAGTGGGCTGGCACTGTTGGGTCAGGTGCCTATCTGAGGTTCAATCAGTGATCTGGGGGAGAGTCCAGTTATCAGTAAGCCACCCCAATGTGGGCCGAACAGACTGCCTTAGAAAGAGCAAGCCAGTGGGCAAAAAGTGACTCATGTCTCCAGCATAATCATAGGAGTCTTTACGCCATCATGTAAGTTCACACTATACAGATAACATAGATATAAATAATCACGAGGTAATAGTAAAATGTAATCTAAAGATTAGCATATGGTGAGTTTTGCGAAAGTTATTACCTTTGTCTTAATACAATTTTATTGTAAGTTTATATAATTTTCTGCCAACTTCAGCATGCCATTAGCAGGACTGTGGCAGCTCTGACTCCTAAGTTTTTGATAGTCAAATTTTTGAGCTCTGATGTTCACAGTAAACTGTATCAGGTGCTAGACTCATTAAAAACACAGAGTAGGAAGAGGCCTTCCCTAGCCAGTTAGAAGTTTTCTTCAACCATCCGGAAGCACTCAGTCAACTTGAGAATTAATGACTTACTCACAGCTCATTCTTATATGTCCTCTAATAAAGACACAGAAAAAAATTGTCTTTTCTGTTCTCAATTAGTTATTTGGTTTTTAGACATCTACTGAAGCAACCAGAAAGGCAGTTTAATGAAACACAGAGTCATTAAACTCTCTCACATTCTAATCTTTAGAAATGCATGCTTCTCCTTTTAGGTTCTCTTTTTCTTTCCATTGGCTGCAAGTTTTCTCTGCATTTCCTCTAGAATGACCATACTTGGGGGTATATCTGTGACACAGGGAGGGGCAAGCCTCATGGAGACTGCCTGTCTATAAAGACACCAAGTGTGTGTCTGAGTTAAGAGGACTTACAAATCTTGATTTTATAAAATTGAGGGTTTTTTAGCAATGTGTGTTTTTAATGCTTGGTTAGATAAGGTCGTTGGGCCGTGACCCACAGATAGTCACTGCCTTAGACTTACACTGGGTTTTGCACTGAAGCTTTTTCATGTCCTTTCTAGTTCAGTTCAGTTCACTCTCTCAGTCATGTTCGACTCTTTGTGACCCCATGAACCACAGCATGCCAGGCCTCCCTGTCCATCACCAGCTCCCGGAGTCCACCCAAACCCATGTCCATTGAGTCGGTGATGCCATCCATCCAACCGTCTCATCCTCTGTCATCCCCTTCTCCTCCTGCCCTCAATCTTTCCCAGCATCAGGGTCTTTTCCAGTGAGTCAGCTCTCCACATGAGGTGGCCAAAGTATTGGAGTTTCAGCTTCAACATCAGTCCCTCCAGTGAACACTCAGGACTGATCTCCTTGCAGTCCAAGGGACTCTCAAGAATCTTCTCCAACACCACAGTTCAAGAGTATCAGTTCTTCGGTGCTCAGCTTTCTTTATAGTCCAGCTCTCACATCCATACACGACCACTGGAAGAACCGTAGTCTTGACTAGACAGACCTTTGTTGGCAAAGTAATGTCTCTTCTTTTAAATATGCTGTCTAGGTTGGTCATAACTTTCCTTCCAAGGAGTAGGTGTCTTCTAATTTCATGCCTGCAATTTCTAGGAGTATTTTAAGTCAAAAAGGTGACCAGGATTAACATGGGAAACAGAGACCATTCAACAGTGAGCTCTGTGGTCTTTCCCATCAGAAAAAGGGAAGAAAGAAGCAAGGAGCAAGGGGACCAAGGCAGAGAGGAGAGCGTACCCCTGTGTTCTACGTCTTTTATTTGTTTTTTTTTTTAAGTCTTTATTGGGGTGTGTTGATTTGCAGTATTATATTAGTTTCAGGTGTACAGAAAAGAGAATCCATTTAACATGTCCAGTATCCAGTCTTTTTTAGATTCTTCTCCCATCTAGGTAATTACAGAGTGTTGAGGAGAGTTCCCTAGGCTATGCAGCAGGTCCTTATTGGTTATCTGTCTTGTGAATGGTGGTGTATATATGTCAGTCCCAATCTCCCAAGTTATCCCTCCCTCTTTCCCCTTAGTAACCATAAGCTTGTTTTCTGTATCTGTGTCTCTATTTCTGTTTTATAGATAAATTCATTTGTACCATTTTTTTTTATTGTCTTTCTCTCACTGAATTATTTCACCCAGTATGACAATCTCTCAGTCCATCCATGTTGCTGCAAATGGTAGTATTTTGTCCCTTTTTTGTCCAAGCCCTTTTTTGTCCAAGCCCTTCATTTATATTATTTCATCCCCACATATCCTATAAAACCAGCACTTTTACCTTTACAGTTGAAAAAAATGAATTTTCAGATAATTTAGAAGACTTACCCAAATTCTAGCAGTGATAATCAGATTTGGGGTTTGGGTCATAGTCTATCCATAGGCCCCAAGACAGTGGTGAACCCCAAATAAGAGTGCCCACTCTAAGTGCTCAAATGGGTCACAGCAAGAAAAAGGTGGTACTGAGCATGTGGGGACTGTTTCCTCTATTTCATCATCCACTGTTTTCCTCTTTAAGGTTCCTCAGCACCTGAATACTTGCTCGTAGTTGCAGTGACATTGTTGAGTTGCCAAGTCGTGTCTGGCTCTTTTTTGCACTGTAGTCTGCTAGGCTCCTCTGTCCATTGGACTTCCCTGACAAGAATACTGGAGTGGGTTGCCATTTCCTTCTCCAGGGTATCTTCCTGCCTCAGTGAGTGAACCCACATCTTCTACATTGTCAGGCAGATTCTTTCCAACTAAGTCACCAGGGAAGCCCTGTAATGGCATTAGGGTTCCCTGTTTTGAGGGAGGAAAACTCATCTAGTACTTACATAGAAATTTTTAGTGCACAGATCTTTGAACATCTGAAGGTTGCCTTCAAAAGGCTATTGGGATGCCTCTTAGGCCATTGACCTATTCTGTTAATAGGAGCCTATCAGTCTTACTGGGCTTCCCTGGTGGCTCAGAGGTAAAGCGTCTGCCTACAATGTGAGAGACCTGGGTTCCATCTCTGGGTCAGGAAGATTCCCTGGAGACGGGAATAGCAACCCACTCCAGTATTCTTGCCTGGAGAATTCCACGGACAGAGGGGCCTGGCGACCTGCAGTCCGTGGGGTCGCAGAGAGTTGGACAAGCCTGAGTGACTACACACACACTCATCAGTGTTAGTACAATCTGCTAGAGTGAGTTAAGCGTCACAATGGCTTTTATAAATCTTGAGATGTGCTCCCAGGAAAAACCGTGTGAGTTCCACACACAAAAATTCCACTGAAAAGATTTTCTCCCTATCTGTGAAGAGCTCCATTCCTTCTTTTCTGATGATCAGACATCCCATCAAATTGTGTGTGTGTGTGTTTGTGTGTGTGCACATGTTGTGAGCCCTATGCCCTCTTCATCCACCCATTTGGGCTTAGGTGTAGAGCAAGTCAGAGGTGGTGAGATGGAAAACTGTGGCATCCTTTTGGGGACACTAAATTTGAAAATGCAACCTCTTGCTGTTTATTGAAACAAACCCCAAATAAAATGCTGTGGATGAAAGAGTTTTTTACACTGCAGCTATAACCATAGACTGTAGAAAAGAATAGAAAATTGCAACTTCCCGCTGAGAATAAGGGCTTTCAATTTTTTTTTTTTTTTCCACATTGGTGTGTCACATAACACTTTTCATTTCTACATGTTTGGAAGTTAACAGTATAATATTCTTATCAATCTGACTATGTTCACTTTTTACTAAAACATGGAATAAAATATGGTTATAGGAGAAGGATTCTTGACGTCAACATCAGACGTGTTGGTGGATTGGAACATTGAGCAGAAGAGGCAAAATAGGAAAGAATGGCTTCTGGCATCCTGATGGTAGCAAGTGGTGGGCTCTGTGGGGAAGGGTAGAACTTAGCTTCTCTCACATGCTCTGTCCTTATCTGTCAAACTTAGTCAACGCAATATGTCTTGTTAAAACTATTAAATGAGGGCGGAGCTCAGAAAGCATTTTTTAAACTGTGAAACAGTTTTATTCCATGTTTGTAAGCTGCTCTGCTATTATAAATATTAATGATAAACAAGAGCCTAGGATTGCTGTTCAATAAGTAAATATTTATTGAGCATCTACTGTACAAGGCACCCTGCTAGGATAGTTATAAAACAGGTCTAATTTTCCCTCTTTTTCCAAACTAAAAATAAATTTTGTGCAAATATTGTGCCATGAATAACTTGGAAAGAACCACGTTTTCACTCAAATTGTCCTAAGAAGACTCAGGGCTTCATCGCTCAGCTTTGTGGATATTGACCGATGATGAACTTGACAAATCACACTACAACTGGCGATTTTCTGTATCTAAGAGAGTTTGTAAAGGTGGGTTAATTTTTTTTTACGTCAAGCAGCCCTCAAATAATAAACGTAATAACTCATTTCTGTAAGATGCATCATCTAAGATTTCTCAGATCATTTGGAGAGAGGGATTCAGTGAAGCTTGCCGAACTGTGAGGAGGAGGAGGTGGGGCCCGCAGTCCTTCTGCTGTTCCAGAGGTCTCAGAGAGTTGGAAAGGAGGGACCAGTGCAGAACACGGTTGAAGGGGTGGTCAGGAAACGGGCTCCCAGCAGCCATTTGACTACCAGCAAAGCACACAATGGATTCCATCAGATTACAGCTACCTGATCTAGGCTTCAGGACACTGTACACTCAATCATGTCTACAAAAACAATGTTAAGTATGTGTGTATATGAGAAAGAGACATATAAGAGGGTTTGTGTTCCATGCAAAGTCCTTTGTATTTATTTGTTTTTATTAACGTATAGTTCCCTGGTGGCTCAGATGGTAAAGAATCCACCTGCAATGCAGGAAACCTGGGTTTGATCCCTGGGTTGGAAAGATCCTGTGGAGCAGGGCATGGCAACCCACTCCAGCATTCTTGCCTGGAGAATCCCCATGGACAGAGGAGCCTGCTGGGCTATGCTCCCTGAGGTCACAAAGAGTCAGACACGACTGAGCGACCGAGCACAGCACAGCACATAGATGACTTACCGTGTTTCAGGTGTACAACACAGTGATCCCGTTACACGTATATTTATATGTCTCTTCTTTTTCAGATTCTTTTCCATTATAAGTCATTATAGAATATTGGGTGAAGTTCCTTGGGCTGTACAGTAGGTCCTTGTTATATCCATTTCATGCATATGTGTGTGTTAGTCATTCAGTCGTGGCCGACTCCCTGCGACCCCGTGGACTGTAGCCCACCCGGCTCCTCTGTCCATGGGATTCTCCAGGCAAGGATACTGGAGTGGGTGGCCATTTCCTCCTCCAGGGATCTTCCTGACCCAGGGACAGAACTCTGGTCACCTGCACTGCAGATAGATGCTCTACCATGTGAGCCACCAGGGAAGATGCAGTAGTCGGTCTATGTTAACCCCTCCCACTTTCTCCCCTCTGGTGACTGCAACCTTGTTTTCCGTGTCTGTGAGTCTGTTTCTGTCTTGTGACTAAGCTCACTTGTATGATTTCGGCTCCCACGTGTAAGTGATCTGTAATGTCTATCTCTCTCTGACTTACTTTACCTAGTATGGTATTCTCTGGATCCACCCATGGCGCTGAAAATGGCGTTAAGTCCTGTGTAGAGTCGCTTCTATCATATCTTTATGTTAGTGTTTCCTGACCTTGGCACCAGTCAACATTTGGGGCAGATAACTGTTTATTGATGGGGGGCTGTCCTGTGTGTTGTAGGATATTTAACAACACTCCTGGCCTTTACCCTCTAGATACCAGTAGCACCCCCTAGTCATGACCATCAAAAATGTCTCTGGACATTGCCAGATGTCTGCTGGGGACAAAATCACCTCTGATTCAAAGCTACCACCCTCCATGGTACTAAATGTTATACGTGATTGCTGTTATGCGAAAGGTACCCTTCTGAGCTTTTACATGTGTTAACTCATTAATTCTCATAGCTCCTTCATAATGTGAGAAACTGGCTCACAGAAGGCTAAGTCACTTGCTGTTGTGATCTCGTGCCCTCAGCCTGGCTCTGGGGCTCTACAGCCTTCACCATTTATCCTTTCTTGTTCTGCCAAATAACACGTGCCTGCTGATGACCGTGCTTTTGAGCACCCTGTGAATTTCTCTTACAGATAACCTTAAATATTTTTTTCCCATTGTTCTTATTTTTTCTAACATAGGGAAGTTGTATCTTATTCCACAAAGCCTGGTGGCTCTCTCTCTTGGCTGTTTGAAATGGAGTAAGCTCTAGGCAAGTTCTTTTGCAACATGAAGCAAAGAAGCACGTTGATATGAATGCCAGTGAATTAATTAAGGAGGCTCTCACAGGGGCAAAGCACTGGGAACCCATCTGTTTTTGTCCTTGGTCAGCTGCGCTGTATCTAAAACATTAGGGCCTAACGGCTCCCCCTCCGTGTGGCCACTGTCATAGCTTCTTGATCTTGTTTGCCTTCTCATGCCTGCTTTGGCCTGACTTTAGCCTCCTCTGACAATGAGATTATTTTCCATTGCACTATGACTATTATTTGCTTAATGAACCAAATTCAGGAAGCAGAATAACTTTTAAAACTAAATCCTCCAAATCCTGAAAAACACAGTTGCCTTGGAGAATTCAAGAAACCTGGCCAAAACTCACCAATCCCAGGGATGACAAACACTCCCTAACACCGAGTGGTTGAAGAGTCGGTCAGTGAGGGTGGGGTCCCCCCAGAGTGCGATTCCCAGGCTCAGTTATAGACGGGCGCCTCGAAACATTAGGGATCTAGAATAAATGACTTTTTTTTTTCCAGAAAAGAACTGATTGATGCTCAATCAATATTTAATTAATCTTTAAAAGAGATTTCAGAGACAAGTCCAGCTGCATTTTGGAGGGGGGATAAAAACATCTTCGCTTTCTCTTTAAAAAGACTTTTCCAGAGTTCTAGTAAATGGCCTTGTATACAGTCCTGACCAGCAGAGGGCTTCCATACCTGACAAATGATTTCTGAACAGAACAAAAGGGAACAGGGAAATTTCTTTTACTATTTTAACATTTTCCATTTTTTTCCTCCTTCTTTTATCACCAAACTTATTTCAAATTGAGTTTCTACTCAACTACAAAACAGTTTTTGCAGGGTTTTCTTTTTCCCTGCATATACTCTATAGAGTAAAATTGGCCTTCTTTGTTTGTTAAAAAAAAAAAAAAAAAAACGGTAAGGTTAGAATTGGGGGGGAATGTTTTCTGCTTATATGGTTAGATAAAGCCTGTGCCAAGGGTGATTGATATTTTGAAGAAATTTACAAATCAAATAGAATCAAGAGACTGTTCATTGCTAAAAGTCTGAGTGAGAAGTCACTTCAGTCGTGTCCAACTCTTTGTGACCCCATGATCTGTAGCCCACCAGGCTCCTCTGTCCTTGGGATTTTCCAGGTAAGAATATTGGAGAGGGTCTCCATTCCCTTCTCCAGGAGAGCTTCCCTGACCCAGGGGTCGAATTAGGTCTCTTAGGTCTCCTGCATTGGCAGGCGGTTCTTCACCACTAGTGCCACCTGGGAAGCCCCTCCTCTGCATATCCGGCATGCAGCGTTAACCCAGGGTACCAGTGGTATTTATCTCTGGCAGTTGTTCTTGAACCTTGCTTTTGGTTCCTGGCTGCCAGAGAACCTCGTTTATCAGACAGTTGTTCTCTGATCCCCCTTTTACATTCTAGTCCTTTTTAACATTTAGAAAAGTTTAGATTCTGAAAGGGCACCCGAGACTGGTGAGGGCTAGGCACACGGGTATTCTGAACACATGAGAGAGAGAATAGAGTGCATGGCATATGAGGGTACACTGAGGCGTGTGGCTACATTGAGGCGTGGATGCATTGAGGCTTGTGGATTAACTGATGCGTGTGGGTGCACCAGTGCTCGTGTGTGTCCTCCCTGTGAGATGGTGCCCACAAGCTGGGAGTGGTCATTGACTAATCTGGTGAATTCTTCTTTGCAAATATGGAGATGTGTAGAGAAGCGCTCTAGAATCTTCTCTCTACCAGGCAGCCTGCACATCGTCACTGAAGTCCTCAGAAGTAACAGCCTGCCTTGGTGTTCAAGAGAGCGATGTGCCGGCAGGTCTTCAGCACCCTCAGCCTGGTGGGGAGACTGCGAGTGCTTTCCTTGCTAACAGGGTGGGCAGGTGCTCATGTGTGCTGCTCTCACATCTGAGTATCTGTAGTGATAGGGAGTATTGCCAAGGAAAGGTGCTGTGAAGGTGAAGTCCTTTGACTCGAAAGACAGAACTGGAACTGGGTCCTGGCTTAACAAAGGTGTGCCTCGTGCAGTGAGTTACCCTCCTCCCCACGTTGGCGCTGGTCGCCTGCGGGCACAGCTGACTACATCCTTCTCCAATGAGGGTGAAGACCTTGTAACACCAGTATGCGTGTACCCCTCATTTTTCCACTTTCTCTTATCAAATATGTTTTTGTTAGGTGTTCACAAATTTGGGGTGCCCAGGAGTATAAAAATAAGTTTAGAAACTCCAAATCCTGGAGTAGAATGGCCATGCTAAAGCATGACAGAATTTCATAATATTTAAAGTGAGAGATATTTTCGAGGAAGGCTAGTGATCTACTCTCTCTTAATCTATAGAAAAAGACATAGGTTTTGTCTTTCAGGTTTGTAAGTGAAACAGTTGGGGTGGAACTAAGGGGAAAGACTCAGGAGGCCAGAGTTTGCATTGTGGAGCGGCAGTACATCACAGCCATGAGGAGGCTCGGCTTTGGGCCGAGGGGTCCACTTGAACCCCAGCACTGCCCCGAAGGGCCGCATCTGTGTCAACTGTAAACAAAACAGAACAACATTCAGTATCTGCCTTACTGGGCTGTAAGAGTTAACTGAAATAATACGTGTCAAATGCTGAGAAGGTGCCTGCTACATAGTAAGGCCTCAGTGAAGCCTTCTGTTACTCTCGCCAGTTATCTGATCCTGTCTCCTTTGAATTGTCATGCTAGTTGAGTCCCGGCTTCCTCACTCTACCTCCCGCCAATAATAATATCAGGTTGTAATCATCTTGTGAAGATTAAGGGAGATAACTGTGAAACAATCTGTAGTCGCAAAGCCCTGAAGAAAAGTAACATGGTATTAGTGTTGCCTTCTTAGTGCATGTCTTAGCTTTGCATTAGAAAAAAAAATGTACCACTTATCACTGACAGTTAGGGCTGGTTGGCGTCATTATGGTGGGTGAGTTGGGAAACTTACTCAAGGTGGTGAAAAATGCAGCTAAGGTAACATCTCCTCCTTTGAATACTTCCTTTGTTGTTTTATAATGTCATTCAAGTATTTTTCTTTGGCACTGACCTACGGCATTTTGAATACTTAATTGCAAAGAACGAGCGTACGTCTTTGATCAAGTTGGGGAACACTGGAGGAGGGGAGACTGTTAGGTCACCCAGGAGACGGAAGGTGGCTGAGGTGGGGAGACAGGAGGCAGTATCTCACACTTAGGAGAAACAGTTTGGGAAAATGACAAGAGGGAAGTGGGCATTGGTTTAAGACTCAGGGATTTGTATTCATGTACATCTCCTGCTATCACGGTTACAGTGTCAGCAGGTGGCTTGCATTTCTAGCCAACTCCACTCATTTCCCTGGTGATATTTTACGGTTTCCACACCTCAGTGTGTGTTTTTCTTAGCACACGCCTTGGTCTGATTAAGTCCAGGAATGTCAGGGGTCACCTTACCATCCTCCACGTCTGACCTTGGTTTACGCTCGTCACCTCGTCTCTGTCTGAAGTCCCTAACAGAAAGCAGAGCAGGAAAGATACCGCGCAGATGTTTAACAGGCCAGGGACAGCTAAAGTCAGAGCTAACGCACTTTAAAAAACAATAGCAACAAGATTCAAGCTCAGCTTTTACTGTTTTGATTATAAATGCTTAAAATATTCCTTAGATAATCTTAATGTGTTAATATAGTTCAGGTGGTTGTTACATTAATTGATCACACCTGGCCCCTTTCAACTCTTTTTGACCACACTCTATCTTGAATTCACTGTGCTTTTTCATTCTTCCATACTTTGCCCATGAATGCGTTCTATCATGGAAGTGACAAACCAGCTGCCTTTCTTCAAAAATACGTCCGCTGATGCAGTTTATTTGCTTTGTATAGTTTTAAAATTTTGAATTAGTTGCAAATACTTCAGAAGCAAATGGTTTTATATGTGTGGATTTCCATATTTTGCTGTCATGGATTTCTACATTATCTGGAAAAATCAGAAGGGACTCTGCTCGTGATCCTCCATAGCAGTGGCCAAACCTGCATGGTGGCTGCCCCAGCTGGCAGGATATGAATCCTCTGGTCCTTGGTGGCTGCCTCCATGCCCCTCTGCCTTCATTCCCTTAAGTATCTGTCTCTGTCCTCTAAGATCTGAGCATGTTAAGACCTTGGAGTAGGTGTTGGATCATCCCTCAAGGCTTCCTGGGTCAGCTCGAGCCATTAGGTTTCCTGTAGCAAGTAACTGGAAGAGTGTTTAATGTCCTTCTTGCTTTGAATTTTAAGTAGCTGCTATGTAAATTCGTCTCAACATCATCGTCTTTTAAGGGCAGAATCCAGTCCCTTCTCACTTGTCTCTGAAGGTGGCAAGGATAGGGTTTCCCCTACATACACGTGTCTTTCAGCGTATTTTCCTGGGTACAGGAGCTGGCTGAGTGATGGTAGAAACCTAAGAATGAGTTATTGCCCTATCGCTGGCCATTATGTGTTCCTCTGCAGTCATGTAATTAAGAAGGCATTCACAGTTTGCTTTATGGCACTATCAAAGTTTCCAAAATGAATAAAATAGCGTCATCATTAATAATTTGAGTTCATCATCTTTGACCCAAAGGCATCCCACACTAGAGACTGCAAATATTATTTTAACCAGTTTAATGGATTACCGGGCGAGAATGGATTAACAGGTCAAATAAATTAATGGGTAAATTGATGTGAACATGTGGTTGAACGACTTTCCAATTGTAATTGTAACTGTAAAAGGCAGACACCCTGAGGGGGAATTAAGCAGCAGCAACAAACACTATTATCATTAGAATTTCCGGAAGCAAGCTTAATAGACAGGATGTTTTCTAATGAAACTGTAAAACAATTAGAATAGCTCTTTGGAGCTTTGGTGGCCTTTTTTGTTTGGTTTGTTTGTTTGTTTGTTTGTTTTTCTCTTCTAGTGCATCCAAAGGAAGAAACTAGGTTTCGAGTGTCAGCCAGTTAAAGTTTCACAATTATTATAAATAATCATCTATTTGAGAGGCGAAAAGATGGACAGCAAAGTAGACAATTAAACATGTGCTCCATAAATATGTATAAATCCAATACCATCTGCCACATCGTCCAATTTGACTAGTTGTCTTTATATACCAACTTCATAAATCAGATTAAAAAGGTTCCCTGAAGCAATGTTCCCAGGAATGACTGGATAGTAAGGTCTTCATTCTTTTACTAAGACTATAGTTCTCATTATTCTTGTGACAAAAATAATGTACTTTGTTTTGGAGGGTAAAGAATCAGTTAACTTTGCCATGCAATAAGCCACCTTAGAATAATAAATTCAACTAACAACAGTTCTTTTAGCTCATGGTTCTAGTAGACAAGTTTTTCTGGGCTGAGTTGAACTTGGCTGGTTTTATATGGGCTGCCTCCTTCTATGGTCAGCTAACAGGTGGGGTGTGGTGGGCAGGGCTGTCTAGGGCTTCACTCAGATGTCCAGTGATTGGCTACCTCTTGGCTTGGGGCTGGGTGACACATTTTCCATCCACCCATAGGCTGAGCCTGGGCTTCTTCGCACAGACCGAAAACGAGTGCAGTTGCCCCTGTGAAAGCATATTTTAAATTCTGCCTCATAGTTACTATTGAACAATTGGCCAAAGCAAGTTTGCAGTTATTTAACTATATTTGGCCACTGGGAAAATAAATTAGGCTTCCTATAATCAATAAATTACCTGCTTAGACACAAGGAGAGAAAAAGTGGTTTGTAATTTTGATACAGTATTCATTTTGCATGATATAGAAAATAATGTATACATGATAAATATAAGTCTTTTGGAGTTCTGTCAACCTGTGTCTTTTTATACACAGAAATATACAGATATAAAAATAGGTGTCACATTTTTTGCATATTTATTTCCCTTGCACTCTCAATTTTCCTTCTATAAGAAGAACGTGCTGAAAAGTACCTACCCTATAGAACTGTCATGAAGATTAAATTAAAAGCTTCATATAGTGCTCAACACAGTAAGCACCCTCTGAATGCTGTCTGCAAGGGGCAATATGGAACAACCTCAGTGCCTCTGCTGCTGTTGTTTTGTTACACAGTGATAATAATCTCGATCACAGCATCTCCTCGAGAAGAGAGATTTTCATCATACAAAAGCCAGAAATCCATCTGGACCAGCCACTGTTTTTCGGTAGTGTATCCACCTTTTAGATGCAACAGCCAATCTTTGTATAATCATGTATACATTTTCCCACCTCTTTTATATTTATGTGCTGTTTCATTTCACCATTCCAGAGCATAGATACTCATTATGGTTTTCTCAATACATCACATTTCCAGCTAATTTTGTTTTAAGAAGAAGAAGAGAAAGTGGGTTGAATTTCAATTACTGTTTTCTCACTAAACCCTCTGTAATTTCCGATGACTGTGATGAGGCACAAAGTTCTGCATCAGAGCTTTGGATAATAGGAGACGTGGAGATGTTTCCTCGGAGAGTGGTGTGTCCATTTAAAGCATGACGTTTTCATTGTTAAATATAGTTTTAGCAATGCATTTGCTTTCCAAGCACAGCTTATTTGTAGCTGAAGAGCCCTGTCTACCACACAATGTTCGAATCTTTTACTAAATCTCATATTGGACAGGACGTTGTATACTATGACCTGATTTTAAAGGAAAAGATAAAACTTACCCCAAACAGAAGGCAGCAAATTTTTTCTGTAAAGGGCTAGAGAGCAAAAAGTCCAAGCTTTGTAGGATATAAAGTCTGTGTGGCAACTACTCAAATCTACTTTTGTAGCAAAAACAGCCACAGACAAAGGTAAATGGCTGTAGCTCTTTTCCAATAAAACTTTATTTACCAAAATAACAGTGAGTCAGCTTTGGTCAGTGACCATAGTTAATGGACCTTTGACCTAAAAGGAATTCTAAATCTTTCAAGCAATTAACAGAGAGAAGATGTCTATTTTCTAGTCAGTTCATTTGCTCAGTTGTGAATCCAACTCTTTGTGACCCCTTGGACTACAAGCATGCCAGGCCACCCTGTCCATCACCTAAGTTTCAGACAGTTGTGATGGTGAGAATTATAGCTACCCCCACTACCTCTGTTTCCTTTGGGAGTGTGGTGTCATTCATAAACATTTAAGATAACCAAGCAAGAAAATGATTCTGTTTTCTTTCTAGTGTTTCCATTTTGTCATCCTGTATGTTTTTTATATTTGAAAATGGCCATTGATAATGGCATATTTGGCTAGACTTTTGAATTTCACAGACCAGTAAATTTAAATAAAAGCATTGAAGCAACACAGTTTCTGATTAAAATGAATTTTGGTGAAGTCTTTAAACACACATACACACAACTTCTTTGTCACCACCTACTTCACACCTGTAAGAAAGGCATTTCTATTAGTACTAGAGTAGAGGGGGTTTGAAGGATAGTCCTTCAAGTTGGAAAGACAGACTGTTGCGTAACACGCAGTCTGTATTTTCCTCATTGCTCATAGATGCTTTGTCGCGGAACGATTTTAGTTCACAAGCTCATATTTCAGATGGTTCCTTCAAGATTTCCATTTCACTTATTCTGCATCTGTGTCAGCATAGAAACGCTTCTCAGGAGTTTCGTGACTTTAATGTCAACTGAATTATTTTCTCCTGGAGGAGCAGACCTTTTTCTCTAGTGAATATCTCCCTTTTAAAGATATGCATGAGAACTGCCCTTCTCTCACTTAACAGCTAATTGTTTTCTTGAAGATGGTGATTGAATCTTATTAACAATCCTGTGGGCTAAGCATTCATTAAGCTAAGTGACACAGCAGGAAACTGAGACTCCGAGCAGAAACTGAGGAATTTGCCTGATTTTTTGCTTTGTGCATTCCACCAGTCTAAGCTAGGATTTGAGCCCGCGCCTCTGATACCAAGTGTGTTTCTTTGGCTCCTGCTGCTCTTTCTCTGCGCTCACAGCTGTGCTGTCATCCGTGAGGGTCCTGTCAGCAGGTGAGGTCATATGTAAATGATAGCACTTTTGATATCCTCTGAGAGCTTGAGATACGCTAAGCACCACGCCAGTCATCTTCATGCATGATGTCCTTTATTCTTCCCAGCTCTCTGAGGGAGAGACAATTCTAATTCAACAGATGAGGAAACTGAAGCTAGGAGTTTAGTCATTTCATCTGTAACTATTCTGGGGCAGTGGAGCAGGAAGGAGCTTATTGTTTGAACTCGAGTCTGCCTTTCTTTGACAACAAAAAGGTGAGAAGCTAAATCTTGTTTTAGATGAGAATGAATGATCCTTAGGTTTTGAACATATATATAATTCTAATAATAGATTTAGAATGACATTTGTGTTTTACATCAGAAATATACTAATTTAGTAGTTTCTTATGTATCTGATATTGTGGAGTGTTTCTTGTAAGTGATATTTATAGATAATTAAAGCTTACTCTTTTAAGTGCCAAAACATATTTTAAAAAAAATTTAAGTGCTGTTTAGAAAGCTGTCTTTGTAAATTGGTAGCATATACCTATCTAGGGAGGTATTTGATGAGGGAGGTGGACATCAGAGCAGGGCAGTGGCTCCCATAAATGGAGAAGTAAGGATATTAATCTTCTGACTTTTCATGAGCTTTTAAAACTGTATAACTTGGGCTTGGTACAGTTTGACTGTTTGGTGTACAGAATATATTGCTTTATCCCAGAAAGCTTCTATATCCAGAGGATCAAAAATATTTTCATGATTTCATGTCAAACATTGATGGATTTTCAATGTCATGTGTTAACTTTGAGAAGTCTTGCCTTTGAAGAGAAGTCCACATGGAGAGTAAGAATTTAGCACAGTTGCTGTCCAGTGCATTTGTGTTTTATATCACTCCCTTGTGCCCTGTTCTGTGGACAGTATGTGGTGGGCTGGATGGAGTGACTTGACCTGACTCAGCACAGGCTCTGGAGGAAAGATGAAGAAATCTCCTTATTTTATTCACCGTCAGTTTCATCATCCCCATTAAATAACAATGTTCCCTCCCAATAAGACTCTATACAATCATTAGGCTCTTTATTTACGTAAGTTTATATATGCAGAAAGAAGTGTACAGTATCCCTAGGTCTTCCTATAGAAAGAAACACATCAGAAGTTGCAAAAATGCGCTAGGCTGTGCTAAGTCACTTCAGTCATGTCTGACTCTTTGCACCCCTACAGACCATGTCCCGCCAGGCTCCTCTGCCCATGGAATTCTCCACGCGAGAATAGTGGAGTGGTTGCCATGCCCTCCACCAGGGGAACTTCGGAACCCAGTGGTCAAACCCAGATCCCTTACATTGCATTGGCAAGCGGGTTCTTTACCACTTGGAAGAAAGTGGGAAGCCCGCGAATGTGTGTCAGCAAATGTAGATATCACAGCTTTTCTCAGACGCTGAAAGGTGCTAGCGGAACATGTGCTCTCAAGCAGCCATCAGTATTTTGGAGAGGAGGAGTCTTTGGAGAGGTCCTCCTTAGAGACAGCTAAAAGCTGCCGATGCTCCAGCCCGCACTGTCCTGCAGAGTAAGGCACTGATAGAAGTGGTCTGTGCACTCACGTGTTTTCCTGAGCTCCCCGCCCACTCTGGGAGGCCCCAGTCATGGACGGCTGCTGAATGGCCCCTTAGTCCCAGTGTGACTCAGGAAATGCATCTTAAAAATTTTATTTAATTAATCACTTGAATTGAAATACATTTCTGAACTGAGTCAAGGACGCACTAGTACTCTATTCATAGTGGATAGCTTAAGGACTTTGGTTTAGAATCTGATGAATATCAGTTGAACTATTGAAGTTAAAACCTGGGTTTCATGGTGAGAGGTGGCATGGGTGGATTATTCCAATTCTATATCCTTAATGTGAGTTCCTCAGTAAAGTAGAGTTGCTATTATTATTATTGAAATTAACATTTATTCAATGAATTTTTGAGCACTGACTACATGCCAGATTTTTGTTCTTGGTGTTGGGGATATAATCAAATAAAATCCTTGCCTTCATGGAGCTAAGCTTCTAGTGAAGAATTATTGAATTTAAATTCTAGCTAGATGGTTTCATGAGGCGAAGTTTGCTCGTGCTACACTGACATTTACAGAGAGGGTGTGTATGTTTAATTTTTCTATTGTTTGATTTTATGTCCCCCCAACTCCCATCTGAGAGAATGGGGAGAGGATGGATTTAAGTACTTAGTTGCATTCTACTCAGAAATTTGGCTTAGTCCAGTCGATTTTTGAGTGTTTTTGTGAAAGAGGAGATAAACTGAACTTCTTTAGGTAAGGATGTCAAGAGATTTTCTATTTCTGCCCTTTTGCTCCTAAACTCGCTACGACGGTATCTGCCTGCCTGGAGAGCGGTCTGGCCAGTGGGACCTGCAGATGCTGGGTGGCAGTGGGGGTCTTGGCTCTGCCTTCAGACCTCGTGCTGTTCTCTGGCGGGAGCCGGCCTGGGTACAGGGATGTCTAGTGGCTGCCCGGTCACTGCGGGCCCTGCTGGTCTGTGTGGCCCAATGGCATCTACAGCTGCTGGGCCTGGCTGCCCGGCACTCCCTCAGCCTGGTCGGGGCCCCGCTACTCTCTCTGCTAACCCAGCCCCACTTCTGCTCCTGGGTCTCATAACCTCCCAGAGATGAACTGGGCTGGACCATCTGCCCAGGGCCGCTCTGTCCTCCACATGCTAACTCCTTCTAGTCTAATTCTCTTGCCCAACCTGCACAGCCTCTCAGCTTCTCTTCCAAGCTGCAGAGGAACCCCAGCTGGCTAGGAGAGCTCAACTCAGCGTCTCCTTCTGCCTGCCCACCCTGAGCTGCTCATTAGCTTCAGGTTGTCATTGTCCAGGGCCGGTTGGGATGGGGCAGTCTGGGAGCCCACCTCCTTTCAAAGTCTTGGGTCCCCTGGGTCCCCCTGTCTTTGACTTTCCTTTCCATTTATGTAGTACTTTCTCCTCTGGCAAAAAAAAAAAAAGAGCATGTAAGCACTTTAATGTCTTTTCCTGTCACTCCCTGGCATTGTAGCAGTGGCTGTTTCTTTTTTTAAAACTCCCTCCCTCTACCCAGCCCCAGCTTCTTCTCTGTCTGACATTCTTAATAGTAGTTACACCATCTTGGGGAGTGGGAAGGGTTAGAAATGCATCGGGGGTATTTTGTGGTTGGGGTACCATGATGTTTGGGGGACTCTGTGAGCATTTATTTAATCCAGGGATGCTGAACATCCTTCAAAGCATGAAAACCGTATCCTGCAATATACACCTCCTGTGTCTGCATGACCTTCAAATGTCCTTCTAGAAATTGTCATATGAAGCCTGCTTAAAATTATCTGAGCCTGAATTATAACTTTCTTACACACACACACTCACATATATATTAAGTATCTAGATTCAATTGTCCAAGAATGTAACGACCAAACAAATTGAAAGAATTTTTCTTTGTTTGTAAATTTGCACACATCGCCAATAGTAATGCCCCTGCTGGCATTTCAGTTGCCAATAAACACACAGGTGCTCGTCAGAATTTGTAGCTGTCGCGTCCCTGATGATATTGCGTTATCAGTGTACACATCCGCCTAGCTCGTTATGCCTTCTAGTGAAATTGTGTCTGAGTACCTCCATGTGAAAACATGGATCACATCTTTATCATTTACTTTTGTTTATCCTTTACCTTATGGTTAGAGAATTATTATTGATTTTTAAACTTATGTTTGTAGATAGATTATATTTTCTGGGACTCTCACTTCAGGATATTTTATACATTTTTTTTAAAGTGTACCTTCAGTCTATCCTACTTCTTTTCCATGACCTCCGCCTCATGGATCAATCCTAATGTGTGGAAGAAAGTGATTATCTAGTAAAATATGGGGAGGAGGGAGGTGTTCACCTAAGTCTTCACATAAGATACTAAGAAGTATGAAATATAGCTCGAAACAGGATAAATGCAGTTACAGGAAAAAAGACAAGTAGAAATAGACAATACAATAAAATAAACCAAATGAAAAGCACAAGTAATTTGCAATTAATTTTTACTTAGTTTTCATTTCTCATGATTCTCACTAACTCCAATTTAGGTTGTGATGAAATCATTCTGCCGCTACTCTGTTAGTGTCATTATAGATTAATAAAATTATTTGGGAAAGCAATCTGGCTATATGATCTGTAATCATTGCAGTGTGCATTCTTATTGATCTGGTCATTCTTTTCCTGAAAATTTAAGCTAAGCCAAGCAAAAGGAAAGACAAACCAAAGGGTGTTCATTGCAGTGTAAAAGGGACCAAAATACCAAAGAACAGGTGAAAATGTTAACAACTGTAAAGTGACAGCAATCTGGAAACAAGCATAAAACAATCATATATAGTTCAAGGATATGATTGCAACAGCTCACTCATCTGTTCCTTCGTTCATTCAGCCATTATTTATTTAGTACATACTAGTGAAAAGCATTGTATTAGGTGCTGGGAAAATTATGAGGAAAATACAAGAGAAAGGAAAGGAAGTACCATGTCATGTGTATCGGAGAAGTAGGTTTTTACAAATTCACAGAATACCTTCAGCTCAGTAAATGTGAGTTCACAAAAAACAACCTATAACCCGTTCTAATCCAAACTGTTTGGCTAACCACCTGGGCAAGTCACTTCTTCCTTCTCAGGCTGTGTTCTCATCTGTAGGGTGGAGAGTTTGAGTTTTAGAATTCAAGGGTCATCTCATTTGCTGATTCTGCAAATGCCTTAAATAGATACTTGATTCTTTCTTCTCCATCATACTATAGATGGTACTACCCGGTTTGTTACCAACACCGCTAGTGTGAAATGGTCAGGGTTTTTTGTTTGTTTTTTTGTATTGTTTTTTTCCTCCCAAAATACTAGCAGTTAATATGTTGCTCACATTCTAACTTAGCAGTTACTATGGATTATTGCATGTTGTAACAGATCCTAAGCATGAGCCTTCCTCACCATGGAATTTACTGGGGCATTGAAATTGCATGTGAACATCTTGAAGCCTTTGAAACCACAACTGGGCTACACTGTTTCCCTCAGCACCATTGCATTTTGCTCATGGTTACTTTTGATGTGAATATTTCCCAGCTGAACAATATTATATTTGGATGAAGCTAAGGAGACAGTTGATGTGACTCCTCTATTAAATCTGAAGGGATAAACAAACAACAGACAAACCTTTGCTCAGTTGATGAGTAATTTTACAGAAGGCAATTTTATCTTACATGTTTTTCTATGGGAAAATTTAAACAAGGCTCGTGATTCAAAAAATCACAAAATGCATGGCAAAGTGCCCTTTGGTTTGAACCTCTAGGCTGGTAAAATATGGAGAGTTAAGGTTTGCCTTTTGGGAAAGGGGGAGATGTGTGGGCCCTTTGTTTCCAGAAATTTTGTTCGTTTTTTCCGATTTTATAACCGTGCCTTTTCCAAGGCAGTTCCACCCTTTTGTACTTGAGTAGCACAGTAGCTGCAACAGCTGTGTTAATTAAATAGATATGTCACAGCGCCGGGGCCAGTGTCTGCTGCCACGCTGGCAGCCAGGAGCCTGCACGCATGCAGCGGGCTGCAGACAGAGCCAGCGCTCGCTGAAGGGACAGGGCAGATGCAAAGCGGAAAACAATAGACTAACAACAGAGACTGAGCGCTCATCTGTGTCCATATTAAATATCCCATAAAATATTTATGGGATTAAATATGAGCACGCTTTTCTCCACAGCCTTGCAATATTTGAATATAATTCTCAGAACCCTGGGTAAGATCACCTATAGTGATGACAAGCTGATTTTAAGTGCTAAACTGTAAATTGTGTGACTCTGAACACTGTGCAGAGTTCCTTGACTCAGGAAATAGTCACCAAATGTCTGGGTGTTCCTGCACCTTGTTGGGGCTGAAAATACAGAGGTGAATAATGTAGAACTTTAAAATGATACAGAACGTGTTCGATTATAATAGATATTTTCAGTGTAGTAAAAATGCCAAATATATTGTGTGTATGTGTAATTATTCAATACAACTAACCATGTGTCCAACTTATACCGCCTCTTCTTCAAGAAAAAAAATGTTTATCATGAAAATAAAAGATATAGAATATAAAAATCATTTTTGAGATATTGAAAAAATTTAGGTTCTGCAGTTTTTTCTTGCCACAGTTTTATTTTTTTCCCCAGAATGACTCTTGAATGTTTGTTGATTACTTTGAGATTAATGTCCAAATGACTTTTGTGGCTTTAGTTAAAGAAATATTAATAGTAATTAATGTTGTATCGCTGAAATTTAATTTGTCTTCTCTGTATTCTGCTTGCATAATGGTATGTTTTTGTTCTCATTGATTCATCAAGATCATTAAACAAGAGAATAAAAACAATTGGCAGTTAACTTCTGGAAGAGTCCAGTGTGTGTGCTTGATGGTCTCAGAGAAGCTGAGCGGTACTGAGACTTCACTGGAAACCATCGCGGGGGCGGGGGTGGGGTGGGGTGGGGTGTCGCATGGCACCCTCTCCTGGGCCCTCCACAGAGCTGTGCCCTGAACTTCCACCCCATCTGCCCAAAGGGTGGAGAAGCAAACCTCAACAGCCTTGCCTCTGTGGCGTTCTGTGCTCTATTGTAGTCTGGCAGAAGGAACCAAAAGTAGCCTATCAAAACCTCATGGCTCTAGAACATTCAGAAGTCAACCGGGGTCATCTTTCCATTTTTAGAAATTGGATACTCACTCAGAAAAATGCAAGTTTGAAAATGAAATGTCCCTCTCCCAAGAAAACCTTCATATAATCCCACAGCTTCTAGTGCTGTCATTCTTATCAGCCTTCAGGGAGTTACTTGACTAAATCTTTGGGTGATGAGTTGACCATACATTCATAGCACAAAATTCAGAAGAATTTATTTTAAAAATAGCCCTTTATTATCTGCTGTTTCTATGGGGCAGCCACATGTATCTCAAAATCAGCCTCTGGACCTCTAGGCCCCCTCCCTCCTTTTTTATTAACACATTTTGAGGTAAAGACTCACCCCCACTGACGCATTTTGGAAGGTGAATGGGATGGAAGTGTAACAGTACAGTCGTTTAGTGCCTGTGAAAAGGAGCAAGGAAGAAAGGGCTTCAGAAGGAGAAATGATGCGGTGTGAAAACGATGAGGCCCAGGGGCAGATGCAGTCCTGATCTTAAATACACACTGCGGGAGGGCCCGAGCAGGGGGAGAGAGCTGCTCTGACGCAACACCTCCGCACTGTTCCCCTGCCTCGGGGCCGAGTAGAAATAGACTCCATTTTTAAGACGAGACGGATATCCCTCCTGAGGGAATGTACAGCACAGCTAAAGACCAGGTTTTGAAAGAAAAATACATGCGGAGATCATTTAGGTCTGGTGGAAAATGACAAAGAATTTTCAAATTTGGCTTCAAATACTTTTAAGTGGGTAAGTTGAAACTGAGGGAATAGATCTGAATTTCAGCCACAGGGCTCTCTTCCTGCCCCCAGTCTGGGCTCCCCCGCCCCCAATAGATACAGACCAAAGGTCTCACTCACTCACTCACTCACACACACACACACACACACACACACACACACACACACACAGAGATACAGACCCAAAGGTCACACACATACACAGAGGCACACACACGCGAACGTAAAACACCAAAACCAAATACAAACAGCACCAGCAAAAACCAGCCCTTACGTCTCTGCTTTTATCAGTAAGAGCTTTTGCTCCATTTCCCCCTAATATCACTCTTAGTTTTAATTGGAACATTTTACAGTAAATATTAGAGAACTTGTCTCTGTTTTGGAATGAACTTGGTTGAGATGCTGGATGCGGTTGTTCCAAAGGAAAGCTTTAACCAGGACATTTCAAATGTGATACTGCTTTCTGGATCACTCATGTCTTGGGATTGTCCATGGTTACCATGTATTTTAAGATTGTGATTAATATGATTACTGGTTTACCATATGGGATGATTGAATTTAAGATCTGGCATCCCTTGTAGCATATGCAAACTATTTTATAAATAGGAGGGATAAACAACAAGGCCCTACTGTAGAGCACAGGGAACTATATTCAAAACTCTATGATAAACCGTCATGGAAAAGAATGCAAAAAAGAATATATATGTATATATACGTGTGTTTGAATCACTTTGCTGTACAGCAGAAACTAATGCAACATTGTAAATCAACTTTACTTCAATAAAACAAATTTCAAAAACCAATTATCCTTTGAGCCCATCTTTTGAGGCCCTCAAGTAGATCTCTTTCAGTCAAGGTAAAAAAAATTCAGTTCTTGGGCTGTCATTTTTTTTTTAAATGTTTTTTTCTCAAATAATAAAATGTTTCAAATATACCAGAAAACATGAATAAAAATTTAACATCATGTTCCTTTCTGTCAGACTTTATAAATGTTCCTTGAAAACATTGAAATTAAACACTCCACATGTAGTTGATGATTTGTTCCACCCTGTGTCCTTCGTGTGTCCCACAGGCAGGTGATCACGGCTGTGAAGGAGGCGAGCGTGCTTCTGCTCATGTGTTCATGTGTTTGTGCTCTGGTCATACATGCTTGTCTCCTTAAACGTTTTGTGGTTTTGGTCTTTCTCTTTGGATGTTTTACCTTAATCATATCACACCGTACTTGCCTTTTACAATTTGATTTTTTTAAATTTTATGTTATATACTTGTCACGCTTAAATTATTGTTAGATGTAGATCTTGTGAATCAGTTCAGCTGCTATACAGGTGTGACATTCAAACTGTTTAACAATCTGTGTGGCATGAGCACCAGCCCATCAGATTAGGATACTGAACAGGAAGAGTAGATGCCTGCTAAACAATAGCCCTGAGTCTAGAGTGCCTCCCAGGTGAGTGCTTCAAAGCACGAATGGTTGTGAGGCACGGAAACACTCAACTTCTCAATTAGAATTTGCTCAGAGGTCAAGGTGGTTAAGAATCTGACTGTAATGCAGGAGTCCCCAGTTTGATTCCTGGGTAGGGAAGATCCACTGGGGAAGGGATAGGCTACCCACTCCAGTATTCTTGGGCTTCCCTTAAATCCGCCTGCAACATGGGAGACCTGGGTTCGACTCCTGGGTTGGGAAGATCCCCTGGAGAAAGGAAAGGCTACCCACTCCAGTATTCTGGCCTGGAGAGTTCCATGGACTATTCCATGGGATCGCAGAATCAGGTACAACTGAGCGACCTTCACTTTCACTTTCTCCAACAGTGTAGTGTCAACGATCCCCTAGCTCTATCAGAGTTCCGACTTCCCTACATCCTCATGAATTCTTGATACTGCAAAATATTGACATTTTAATGATGACTTGATGGATTTGAAATATTGCTCCTTGATTTTTAATAACATTTGTCTGATTATCAGTATGGCTGACCATCATTTCATCATATATTTATTAACCATTCAGGTTATACCATTTGTGAATTATTTATATTATTATTTTTTATTTAAGCATTAGTTATATTATTGTGTTCAATATTAATGCTTTATGAATTATATGTAAAGCAAATACAGCTGCCAGTCCACAGTTCAATTTCCAACTTTTATTATGTTGCTTATTGTCATATACAAGTTTTGCATTTCAGTACAATTGAATTTTTTATATCCTGTTTTAAAAATATTCTTGCTTAGTCCAGCATCATAAATGTACTTAGTTCTGAAATTGTAAACTTTTGTTTCTGTAATTATTTTAATTCATTGGAGTTTTCAAATATGATATCAGAGAGTAATCTGACTGCTATCTTTATGTAAGCATAAGCAAAGTTTAAATACATACGTAAGACTTCTCTGCTTCTGATATTTGGCTTCATTACATCTATTTGCGTAGCTTTCTGTCAGTACCACTACTTTGTCTTAAGTTTTATTAACCTTACATTGCATGTTGTTGTTATTAGCTGTTTTTTTAATTGAAATATAATTTATTTGCAGTATGGTTTAGCCACTTTACTATTAGCAAACTCTGAGAGGTAGTGAGGGGCAGGGAAGCCTGGCTTGCTGCAGTCCATGGAGTTGGAGTCTGATGTGACTTAGCAAGAGAACAACAACAGCGACTTTATTATTAACTTATTTCCAAAGCTTTCTGACTTTTTCTTGATACTTAACTCTTATATGTGAAGAGTTTCATATGAATTCCTAATTAAAATGACAAGTACCCAAGAAATAGCTGATAGGACTTTGGTTTGTAACCACGTTGAATTATAGACCAATTTAAAATAAATTGGTATCTTTAAATATCAAATCCTTTCATCTGTGGCATAGCATATCTTTTCTATTTATTTAGGATATTTTTATGTCGTTCAGCAGACTTTTGTAATTTGTTCTTTAGAGGCCATGGGTATTTTGTTAGAAGGATTTCTAAATGCTTCACAGTTCTTGTTGCTGTTGTAAATAGGGATACTTAAAATGTTATATTTTCTAACTGAAAGTGTCTGGTGTATAGGGATTTTACTGTTTATATGTTGGTCTTATAATAAGCAGCCTTGCTGGATTATCTTATTACTAACTGCAAACTTTCTTGAATTTTTGACTTGACAATGATATCATTATGGACTCAATGCTTGT
Organism: Antilocapra americana; assembly: GCA_007570785.1. Lineage (NCBI taxonomy): Eukaryota > Metazoa > Chordata > Mammalia > Artiodactyla > Antilocapridae > Antilocapra > Antilocapra americana. The sequence goes on along the minus strand of ML660776.1, from coordinate 2,739,359 downwards.
GCCCCACCTTCTAAATTTATATGATGAAATCCTAACCCTCAACATGAGGACATTAGAAAGCGACCCCTTTAGAAGCCAGTTAGGTCATGAGGGTGGCACCACATGAATGTATTGGACCTAGACAATTCTGTTGTACAGCTTTTTTTCTCTTTTTCTATTAATTTCTGCTTATGTCTGTATTTCTTTTCACTTACTTTAACTTATTCCATTAATTCTTTACCCTGAATTTCTGAGTTGAAAAACAAGCTCATTGATTTTACAGTATTTATTACTATTATATACATTTAAAGCTGCAAATTTCCCTCTGAATACCTGTTAATTATTGAATGTAGTATTGTTCATTGTTACTCAGATGAAATTTCTAGTATGATGCATTGGTCTATAAAATGTAACTTTTTTTTTGTTTGTTTTTACTTTTTGGCATTTTTTTTTCTTTAATCACCTTTTTTACAGACATATATTTGATTTACAGTGTTACATTAATTTCTGCTATATAACAAAGTGATTTAGTTATTCATATATACATTCTGTTTTTAATATTATTTTCCATTATGGCTTAATCTTAGGATATTGAATATAATTCTCTGTGCTGTACAGCAGGACCTTGTTATTTATCCATTTTATGTTTAAAAGCTTACATCTGCTAACCCAAATATCCCACTCCATCCCTCCTCTAACCCTCGCTCCCTTGGCAACCACCAGTCTATTCTCTTTGTCTGTGACTTTATTTAAGTTTCAAATAGGTTTTTTTGGTCATACTTTAGATTCCACAGGTAAGCGATACCATGTGGCATTTGTCTTTCTTGTTCTGACTTACTTCACTTAATCTGATAATCTCTAGTTGCATGCATGTTGCTGCAGGTGGCATTATTTCATTCTTTTTTATGGCTGACTAGTATTCCATTGTATATATCAATATGTTCTGCATCTTCCTGATCCAGTCCTCTGTTGATGGACATTTAGGTTGTTCCCATGTCTTGGTTATTATGAGTAGTGCTGTTGTGAACACTGGGGTGCATATATATTTTCAATTTATAGTTTTGTCTGGATAGATGCCCAAAAGTGGACTTGTTGGATCATATGGTAGCTCTATTTGTAGTTTTCTGAGGAACCTCCATACTGTTTTCCACAGTGGTTGAACCAATTTATATTCTCACCAACAGTAAAGGAGAGTTCCCTTTTCTTCACATCCTCTCTAGCACTTATTATTTGTAGATGTTTTAATCATGGCCATCCTGACTGGTGTGATGTGATACCTCATTGTAATTTTGATTTGCATTTCTCAAATGATTAGTGTTATTGAGCATCTTTTCGTGTCTCTGTTGGCCATTTGTATTTCTTTGTAGAGAAATGTCTATTTAAGTCTTCTGCCCATTTTTCAGTTGGTTTGTTTATTTTTGTTGTTGGTGGTGAGTTGCATGCACGGTTCATATATTTTTGGAATTAAGCCCCTGTCATTTACATCATTTGCAAATAAAAAAGTTAACTATATCTTAAAATGTTTAAACATAAGGATATTTTTGCTCTTTTTGATGTTTATTTCTAATAACATTGCATTTTTAATTGAATCGAGTGCTAAATTTATTGGACTATATATTCTTAACATATGGGTAATGTGTGGGAACTTAGCGAACTACTCAGTGTAAAACTTTTAAATATTATGTGTATACATGTAAAATGTAGATTTTTCTAAGTATATTGATATAATGTTCTACATATATGCATGACATCTAACTTTTTGAGTAGTTAAAATCCTCCTCATTCTCACTGTGAATGTGTGCATATAAGGTCTAAGTTATATTAATCTTTATCAATGAATGGGTATATTTTATCCAACATAAGTAATTACCTAAACATCCTTTTGGTTTTCATGCACCTTTAATTTTAGAAGTTTTCCTTTCTTTTCAAACAAGTATACTCTTTTTTCTTAGTTACTTGTTCTTTGAAAAATGGTTTTTACCTTCATTTTCAGCCTTTCAAGAAATATAAGCATTCTTAAAAATGCTCACAGATAATTTTAGTTTGATCATGACTACTTCTCTCTGTGGTTCCATCTGATTGACTCTTCATTTAAAAAAATGGAGTCCTATGTACTCTGGGACCCTAGGAGTTTGACTTCTAGAGAAGTTCTATTTTGTTAATATTGAATCTTACACCACAAATGCCATATGGGCATTGCACGATTTTGATATTTGCATTTTCCTTCAAGATTTTTTTTGTTTGTTTCTGAGAGCTTTGACTGAAAGTAACTTTCCTTGCTTCATTTAATAATGGAGTTTTTATGGGACTTCCCTGGTGGTCCAGTGGTGGAGATTTTGTGGGTTTGATCCCACATGCCTGCTGCCAAAACAGAACAGGATCAATATTTTAACAAATTTGATAGATTAAACATGGTCCACATCAAAAAGAGAAAACCTTTAATAAAGTAAATAAAAGCAGAAGTGGAGTTTTTATAGTATTTCTCTTGGTGCTCAGAACAGCCAGCTGAAAGCCAAAGCTGTAGTGGGCCTTCAGCCACATGTCTGTTCCTCGCCTTTTGTCCTCAGGAGTTACATCTAGTGCAATATCTGTTGTGTTTCTACAGTCTTCTGAGGATGATGTCTCTATTTTTACATTCCTTCTTTACTTCTGTCTTTGGGGGGGGTTCTTCTTTTTATACTTCTTAGAAACTCGTTTGCACATATCTACTTAAACTTATTTAAATCCCAACATTCTTTACAAAAATCCCAATTCCTGCAGCTGTTGTCTTAATGTTTCTAAAAAACTTTAGTATCAATTCCATACCATATTCTTGAAAAGTAATATTTATACATATGTACTACAAGCTGATACTCTGCTAGGCACTTCCACACGTCTGATTTTATTATATTCTAGAGGTCACCTGTGAAGGATTATGTTTATCCTACAAGTGAGAAACTTGGATTCAAAGAGGTTAAACAACTTGTATGTAACCCCAGAGCCCTAACTACCCCTAAGAGGAGTGAAATCTTTATCAGATGAACTCAAGTGTGCCATGCATTTTCCTATGTAACTAGTTTCTTTATATCCTCTTTTCCTGTTGTACTGATAAATAAATAACCTCTAGATTGACTTAGAATGGTATACTATATTAGAGACACAAATCCTCATGTATATTTGCTGAATGTTCGTCTCATGATATACAGTTAGAGATATCTTGCATGTTTGTATAACCTTGAGTATAGAGCCAGCCATGCTGTACATATTTATTGCATGTCTGCCCTTGACTTTGCAAAAGTCATTTATTCCCGTGAAACATCAGATCCTGGTGGTGTGCATGTCAAGTTGGAGGAGAAATCTTCAAGTGGCTTTTGGGAGAGCAATGAAGGCAGCTCCTCACTGCGTGAGGCCCCAGTCCCGTGAGTGCTTTGCTTTGAGGCATCGGAGCCTGCAGTGGTGCTTTTGTACATGTCTGCTTCACCCTGCTTAGAGTCAGTGTCTGATGGCATCAATCAGTCAGACCCAGACAGAGAAGCAAAACAAATTTAAAAAGGTTTCTCTGAGGTCCTCCAAATGAACAAAGGTCTGCTTATCTTTGCCTGCTTTTGAGCATTCTGTGCCTGAGCTCTTGAGAACTTATATCTAAGATGAAACAATGAAGATAACTCACAGGATTCCATTGTCGAAAAATGTGAAGCTCTCTTAAATCTGCAGCAACAATCAGAAACTCACTAGTGTGGATTCCACGCCTTTGCCCTCAGTCCTGGGAGCTAGTAGGGAAGGGGCACTGGCTTTCAAAGGCAGAGACTGATTTGGGTTTCAGTTTGAGCCTTGCCACTTTCTAGTCTTGATTTCCTCATCTGTTAAATTGATCCAATAAGACAAACCTTCTCATTGGGTTTTTGTCAGAATGAAATTAGTTACCACGTGCCTGGCTTGCAAAAAACACTCGTAAAAAATGTCACCACCATTTATATAAATCACCAGTCTAGCAAAGTCTGTTCTGATTCTTTTTCTTGATCTTGCTTTCTCCCAGATGCCTGACATTTTCAAGTTTGTCCTGTAACTAAATATTTTCATTCAAATCACTTTCCCGAGACTCATGGTAAGATGCATCCTAATTCATCATTTGGATAATCCACTCTCCAGTTATTTCTGAGCTAAGAAAAAATAAAACGTGCTACTTGAAGAAAAAGAGATAAGTTGGTATTTCTTGGATTGGTGTGTGCAAATCAAGGACCAACAAGAAAATGGCAAGACAGGACTGCTCATATTCAAGACTCTTGGTTGTATGAACTCAGAATTCAGCTTAGACTTGCTGAGTTCAATGGACTTTCTTAGCTCCTAGTTAAGCCCTGAAGAAGTAGATGGGGCTGCAGTCATGGCAATATGCTCTTTATCTCTCCCCATCTTTTGCGTATGTTGTGTGAATTTTAATTTCAGAGAAATTCTCCTCACAAGTAACAAAGGTGGCCCCAGAGAGCTCCAGGATTACTCCTTTACAGCCTTGGATGTAAGAAAGAGAGAGACAGAGGCAGACCCTTTTCCCCTCAACAGCTACATCCATCCAAGAAAATATTTTGACTAGCTCTGCTCTGCTTGAATCTTGAACCCACCGGTCTATGACTAGGGGAAAGAGTTATATCGGCTACTCAGGGTCATACACCCAGTTAGTGGCAATGGAGATCAGGCTTCAAACACTAGAGTGACAGATGGGCAATTTGTACAAGGAAAAAGGTGTTACATTTCCAGAAGAGAGACAGGGTGCTGAGAAGTCAAAACAACAGATGTCAACTGCAAAATTTTCTACTTTCACATGGGTGCAATGACTTAGAGAGTCTCATCAGTTCATAAATTTAAGGTACTAGTGCGTTAATTATTTCTAGAATGTAAATTTTAGACCAGCCCCATCTAAGCTGAGTAAAAGTAATATAATTAGTTTATAGACCTTGCAAATTCAGGGGAAAATAAGAAAGAGTCATGTCCAACAATACCATGGGAAATACCCAGATACCTCTATGGATTCAATTATGGATCATGGTGGTTTTCTTACTTAGTATGGCTTTCTTACTTACTTAAAGAGAAAAATTCTCCTTTTTTGCAGTTTCTTTTATATGGCTTAGTTGTTTTTTTTTCCTCCTTTTTTCTCCTTATGGAAGTAAGTTCTTTTTTGACCTGTGAGGCTGAGTTTTAAAATCAAACTTCCCCTGGCTTTTTTTAAAAAAAATCTTTTTGTTTTTCAATAGATGAATATAATTTAGTCTGTACTCCTGGATTTATTAAAATTTTCAACTCTGAGAGAAATAATTGAATAAATAGACAAGCCACAGACTGGAAGAAAATATTTGCAAAAGACATATGTGATAAAGGATTGTAATTCAAAATATAAAAAGGACACTTAAAACTGAACAGTAAGAACACAAACTCAAATTATTAATAAAATTTGGCTAAAGACCTTAACAGTTCACCAAAGAATATGCAAAGATGACAAATAAGCATATGAAGAAACTGCACATCATATGTCATCAGGAAATGCAAATTATAATGGTAGTGCAGTACCACTGCAAACCTATTAGAATATTGAAAATTCAAAATACTAAAAATACTCAATGCTGGCGAGAATGAGGGATAATAGGAGCTCTCTCATTGCTGGTGGGAATGCAAAATTCTGTTCTCATAAATGCTCAAGTTTGCACAACTTTATAACAGTATACAAGGGTTGTAGATTTTATATATGGCCAACCCTTGAGCAACGTGGGTTTGAATTGCACAGGTCCTCTTATAGGCAGATACCTTTCAATAATATATGCTACATGCTCCCTCGTTGGTTGAACTCATAGATTTGGAACCACAAATACTGAGGAAGCTCAGATATGAAAGAACTGTGGATATAGGGCACTGACTATAAAGTATATCTGTTTGTTTATCGAAAGTACTTGTAAAAATTAAGTCTGTTTTAAAGAGAAGAGAAATTATTTCAGCTACATGTAGTTTTCACATAGAAGCTGATAGACTTGAAATGAGGATTTGGTTGAGTGGCTCCCCCCAAAGTCTTGAACCATTAATTTAAAAAATGGGTGCTTGGAAACAACTAAATTTTCAGTAACAGTGCTGTGTGATGCTTTGTCTAACATTTAGAACTTTGTGAGAATGGGGAGGCAAGGAAGTTAGAGTCCCATTCATCATCATCAGTAGAGGAGAGGTTTTACTACTGCTGAAGGTAAACGGCTAGAGACAAGTCATAACATGTGGATAGAGACAAGTCATAACATGTTTCTAATCAAAGTACGTGATGTAAAGCCCACTGTGGCTTTTATTTCTAAAGAAAAGCAGGTGCAAAGCACTAGGACGTTTGAGCGGTGGCCTTGTCCCAGGATATGAAGCCATTCCCCCTAAGCTTCTCATTTGTTCAAAGGAGCCTGTGTCTTTCATGAGAGGTTTTTAATTTTATTTCAATTTTTAGATTGGAGTGTAGTTGCTCTACAAGGTTGTGCTAGCTGTTACTGTAGACGCCGTGGGTCAGCGTATGTAGCATACATGCCTCCCCTCCCTCCTGAGCCTCCACCCACCCTACCCCCCACCCACCCCTCTAGGTCATTAGAGAGCAGCGAGCCGCCCGCCCTGTGCCATACGGCGGGGTCCCACCAGCCGCCTGTTTGACACAGGGGAGTTCACGTGTGCCAGTCTCGATCCCTCGATCCATCCCATGCCTGCCCCCGTGTCCACACACCCATTCCCCACATTTGTGTCTCTGTTCCTGCCCTGAAAATAGGTTCATCTGTATCATTTTTCTAGATTCCACATATATGCATTAATATATGATATTTGTTTTTCTCTTTCTGACTTACTTTACTCTGAAAATTTCTAGATCCATCCACATCTCTACAAATGACCCAGTTTCACCCCTTTTTATGGCTCAGTGATATTCCATTGTATACATGTACCGCATCCTCTTTATCCATTCATCTGTCAATGGACATTTAGGTTGCTTCCATGTCCTGGCTATTGTTAACAGTGCTGCATTGAACACTGGGGTGCATATATCTTTTTTGCATTATGGTTTTCTCCAGGTATATGCTCAGTAGTGGGATTGCTGGGTCCATGGTGTGGAGAAAGGGACCCTTTTCCACTGTTGGTAGGAATATAGATTGATACAGCTTCTATGAAGAACAAAACCTCATAAGAGGTTTTGATATGTCCTCAAAACCTATCAAATAAGGTTGATGGGAGTTGTCCCTTTCACATATTGATGATGGATGGTGAACACCTCCATGACTGACAGCAGGCTCGACCTCCTCAGAATAAGCAGGAAGATCAGCTCTTGCCTTGTATCTCCACTTATGTATTTCCAAACTTGTTTGAAATCAGTTCAGAATGTATTGGCCTGAGAAACTTTAGAATATTAATCTATCTCATCTATGGTAAATGTGACTCATCTGAACGATTTTTTTTCTATCTCAAATTCCATTTTTACTCTTTCAATCATGAAAGTATATTCCCTGGATCTTATGACTACAGTCCGTACATTAGATTCATGAGCATTGAATTTAGGGAGGGAACTTTGTTTAACTTCTGGCTTCTCAAGTTGAAATGTAGAATCTGCTTCTTGCATGTTAGCCTTCACCCAGCGTGTATTGACACCCTCTCCTGGCAGTAACTGTGGTCAGACAGGATAATCTGCATCTCTCTGTGAAACTGAGCCTTGTCATCATGAAATGTTTGCACACTGTCCTCGCTGCGCTTAGAGTGGTACCTGAAACAAAGGTGGTCCCCATGAAGGAAGAAGGAATCAGCTCATGAACACCATGGAGCCACACGCTGGGCGTCGTTCAGACCCGGCCCCTGCCACACGTGGAATTTACTAGCTCTAAAGTGCATCTATCTTTTTATTTTTAGGTTAAAAAATAACCTTACGTTTTAGATTATAAAGCTTACCACAGGAAATAGTATATCTTTAAAATATAAAAAAGTTGAAAGTCACTTAATATTTTGGCATATTTCCCATCAACTTTTCTTATGCTACATATAAATGCAAATGTACATAAACCTAAACATGTACATGTGTGCGTACATAAAATAACTATACATATGTATGCATGTATCATATATGCACATTAGAGACAAAATTCTACTGTGTTTTATAATATGTAGATAAGCGGAAGGATTAAGAGTTTGTGTCCTGCATTTTCATTTTGCACACTGGTTCCACAATGTATCACCTGATCGTTGGACAAGTACCTTAACCTCTTAATGCCTTGTTTTATTTCTAGTACGGGGATAATGTGAACATCATTCCCACAGCTGTTGGGAAGATCAGTTGAATATGTATATGTGCGCACACACACACACACACACACACGCCCATTTGTAAAGTACCTGGTAACTGTCAATGTGATTGAAGTATTCCCTGTGATTATACTATGATCGCTTCAGAGTGATAAAAGATTCTTGTCCAAAGATTTACTGGCTTTGCAGTATTTTTTGAATGCTGTATATAATTTAACTATTCAGTTCTTGGGCATTCTGTCATTTCTGATTTTTCTATATCTATAATGCTTTGATGGCCACACTAGACCTCACAGCTTTTGCTTAGCTTTGTTGCTCTTTGTTTTATAACTCTGAATTATTCTTCTAAGGGTAAAAGACTGTAATACACAAAAAAACAAAAAATATTCTATTGAAATGAAGTTCATTGGGAATAATTACAGGGTGTTTCTTCCAGGAAGGAAAAGCAGAACAGACATGAGATATAGCCAGACCAGCTTGGCAGGGAAGCTCAGCATATCAGGGCATACCTGAAACCAAAGGCAAGTTATTCCTATGGCACTGAAATCGCAAAATGAAGTCTACTGTGAAATAAGAAATAACACTGGTAGTGATGAGACAATCTTCCCTCTTGTCTCTATTTTAGTCAGGTATGTATTAGCTCTGGTAGATGTGTTTGTCAGCTCCTTAGGTATTTCATCTATTATGACAGAAATAGTACAGCTAAATGTTTTAATGGATACAATACAAATATTCATTAAAATATCCAACATTTATTTCATACTCTCTGTGTATTAGATACTCATAGAAGTAGAAAATGAAGACACAGTCCTACCTTTAAGGAACTCATAATTAGTTACAGTAAACTATGATTTTCACTAGAATAAAAAGTATTTTTTAACCAAAGTTTATAGGATAAGGGAGTAAAGGTCCACTCCTTGTCTGGGGAGAGATAAGGAAGGATGAATGGATACAAGCCAGCGAAAAGGCTCGTGAGAGCTGCCTTCTGTTCGCGCTCACGGGACCTGTACTCCTAGAACCATGCAGTTTGTAGAGTGCACGGTTTGGCAGCAGCTTCAGGCTACCTTTTGGCCACAAAATTAACCTTAAAAAGAGTGACCTCATCAGAACTTGGCAATCATGCTTGATAGTAGAAGATATGTTTTGCTATGAGGACAGATTAAACCTCAGATGTCAGTGGCTGAGCCTAAAAAAGTCCTCCTTCTCACACAAATCTAATGCACATTTCTCCACATGGAGCTTCAGGGATCCCAGCTTCCTCCATCTTATGACGCTGCTGTTTTAACACATCACTGCAGTAAGGAGGAAAGAGAGCATGAAGCGTGAGCATGATCGTTCTAAGTTCAGAGTCATGTCTGACTACATCCTTCACAGTCATATCTTATTGGCCAGAATGCAGTGATTTACCCAACCTAACACTGTGAGACCCTGGAGATGTATTCCTTCTGTATGCCCTAAAACAGAAATAATATAATGGAATTTAGTGAAAACATAGCATTATCATTCCATAATGTGACAGTCTCCACTTACTCCCAGTAGCAAGCCTTTCACAAGTTTTGATGTATGAGGAAGGAGACCACTAAAATGCTGAAGTTAAGTTGCAGCTTTATGATATTTATGAGATGTGAAAATCAACTACTAAGTAATGTGTTTTTAGAGTTTTACAAAATATCACTATGGCTATGATTCTTTGAACAGTGATAGATCAAATCTGTATACTTGATTATTTTGAAGTCTCATTCTCCACTCTTTGGAGGAGTTTTCCCTACTCAGGCAGTGGAAATTCCATTCTGCTAATCATTCAAAAATCTTCAGGGCACCCACAGGTTCCTTTCTTTTTTCTTGTACTCCACATCAAATCTGTAAGCAAATTCTATTGGCTTTACTTTCCTAAAATATTCCACACCAAACCACTTCTCCCTTCTCTGTTGCACCAGTTCACCCAGAACTCTGGGTGTCCTGCATCACTAAGACAGTCTCCTGTCTCCCTGCTTCCACCATTGCCTGTACCAGTTACGTGTTACTGTGTGACACATTATCCCCAAACTTAGTGCTTTAAAGCAAACATTTGTCATCTCACTATTTCTGTGGGTCAGGAAATCAGGAGAGGCTAAGCTGGAGCCACAGTGTCTTTTATAACCTAGCTTTGGGAGGTCACATGCCATCACCTCTAAAACATCCCATTGTTTACATGCGTCATCCCACCTCATGGTGTGAGGGGACCACAGAGAGTGTGAATGCAGTCGACCCCAAGTATCCACTGAGGGGACTGGTTCCAGGACCCCTCCCCATACCCAAATCTACAAATGCTCAGATCTCTTACTTAAAATGGCCCCTTGTCTCCCTGGAGTAGTGTGATCGCTAGTCAGTTGAATCCACAGGTGCAGAACCCATGGATATGGGGGACTGGCTGTATGTACTTGAAAAGGGGGATACTGGAGCCATCTTGGGGGCTCACCACTATGGTCCCTGTGGTCCGTTCTCTACCTAGCCATCAGAGCAGCCTTTTGAAATACATAATCCAGGTTGTGTCATTTCTCTGTTGAAAACTTCTCAATGGTTTCCCACTTCTTTCAGCATAAAGTGAAGCTTCTGAAAGGCCCACTACTGGCTCCTGGTCTTCCCCTCTCACTCTTCCCCCCCGTCTATGTACCATAGCCACATTGGCTTCCTTGCTTCTAGAACATTCAGTGGGATGGCAGTCCCACCAAAACCACACTTTTTCATGGGTGGGACTCAAACCCATCCAACACTCAGATTGGGGTTTGAATCCTTGGGCTAGGAGTTGAAAGCATTTGAGATTTGGGACTTGAACCAACTGTCTTTTGATTAAAATGACTCACCTGGTCTCAGGACTTACTGAAGCTCAGATCCTTTTGTCTCAAGAAGAAAGAATTTCAGCATGAGGCAAAGCAGCAGGCAAAGAGTGGGTTTATTAGCATAGGACACTTTATGAGAGATACACATGGGCAGACAAGGGAGCAAGGCCCTGAGAACACAGAGGGCTGCATTTTTATACTCAAAGCCAAGTGGAGAGGAAGGACCACCTTCTTCCTCATTCGGGAGTAGATGTCAAGGCTTCCCTCGTTATCTCCTCACTTGTCCTATTTGGTCTAACGAGGACTGTCTAGTACCCCTCAAATCACATGTATGTTAGCAGAGGGAGGTAGCACACACTAGAATGTGGTAGCTCCTCTCAGATCTTGGTGTGCCATCCCCTTTACCTCTGTTCCTGTCATGGCTACATGCAGGAATGCTGCTCTCCAAGGACTGTTAAGTCTCTGACTTCGTGTCACAAGATTCAGACTCCATGTCTAGTGTCCTGTGTTTCACTATCAAGACTTGTGGCTTGAGTGTGCCTGGCACTTAGATACACCTGATCTTCCTTTAAAGTGTGTGTGTTAGTCACTCAGTCGTGTCAGACTCTCTGTGACCCCATGGACTGTAGCCCACCAGGCTCCTGTGTCCATGGACTTCTCTGGGCGAGAGTACTGGAGTGGGTTGCATTCCCTTCTCCAGAGGATCTTCCCAACCCAGGGATCAAACCCAGGTCTCCTGCACTACAGGTGGATTCTTTAACATCTAAGCCACAAAGGTAGTGTAGATTATTGCTAGATTGCTGGATTCTTTTCTTGAGTAGTCATGAGCTTGCATCAGTCTCCCATGATCCTTAACATTTCCTCTCTGTCTTCATCCCCTGGTGGGATTTCTGCATGCTCCTGTGCATGCGTGCTCAGTCCTGTCCAACTCTCTGTGACCCTGTGGACTGGAGCCCACCAAGCATCACTGTCCATGGGATCTCCCAGGCAGCAATACTGGAGTGGGTAGCCATTTCCTTCTCCAGGGGATCTTCCCAACCCAGGGATCGAACCTGGGTCTCCTGCATTGCAGGGGGATTCTTATTGTTTGAGCCACCAGGGAAGCCCTTGAAAGCAGTGCATGCATACATATATACATGTATATATATATACATATACACACACGTACAATAAGACACTCTGGACAAGGCCAAACTCTGGAGACGGTAAAAACATCAGGAGTTGATAGAGGGGTGGGGGTGACAGTGGAGTAGGAATGAAAAGGAGGACCACTGAAGATTTTCAGGGCGGTGAAAGTACTCTGTGTGAGACTACAATGATGAATGCGTGAGAGCTAAGTCACCTCAGTCATGTCCGACTCTGTGCAACCCTTTGCAACGCTGTTTATTTGTCCACACCCACAGAGTGCACAGCCCCAGAGCGAGCCCCCATGTGAACTGTAGGGTCTGGTGACGACAATGTGTCATGTGGGCTCGTCACTTGTAGCAAAGGTACCGTCTGGTGGGGATGCTGACTGTGGGGGAGGCTGTGCAGGTGTAGGGACCGAAGGTGTGTGGAAAACCTCTGGATGTTCTTAATGGTGACCCTAAAGCTGCTCAAAAAAAACCTTAAAAAAAAATCATGAGAGAGAAACAAGTAAGCATAAAAAATGATTCAATGTTTGACTGCCTCTGGTTTAATCAAGGCCAGTTCCAGAAAGCCTAATCTCAGGCAATGAACTAAAAATCGATAGGAGTTGAATATGGATTTTTATACTTTTCTGAGTTCCTTTAGTTGAGACCACTCTTAATTCCAGAGGCAGGGATCACACCTTGGAGTTCTGTTTTGAATTTTGCTGTTTGATGTACTTGCTTGGTTTATAAATTCGCTAGATAGTCAGAACCTTCTTTTCAGTAAAACCAAATGTATTTATGTCCTAGAACTCCTTATGTGGAAGGGAAAGGTCAGTAATTTAATGTCCTTTAATGTAATACTTGGTAATAATCCAGAGTATTTATGGATTTTGATTTTCTCTGTCTTCTGAATAAGAAGGAATATGAATAGTATAAAGAATCCTGAAAAGAATGTGACTCTCAACCTGGAGTTTGATTTATACTCTAAACTTTTAGCATCTGCCAAGCTCTAAAGATGTAACACACATGCAATGATGCTTAAGAAACTTGCAATAAAGCAAAAGCGCCTGGGACCTGAATCTTCTGTTGCCATAGAGAGGAAGGCAAAGGAAATTGCACCACTTGCCCCTTGATCTTACCCCTAATGGAAGTCACCCAGGGCCTCCTAGTTCATAAAGGCACTGCTCTAAATGTGGGACACAGTGCTAGTCACCAAAACCACACTGCTTTTTTTTTCTGAAAGCAGTACGTGCATTTGTTAGACAACAACCACAGGAGGGTTTGGGGCTCAGAGATGCTTTAGCTTCATTTCTGATTCTAACCCTTTAGGTTCTGGGATGCTTTGTAATCTGCAAAGGTCATATCTTTGTGTTAGAGAGTGGTCTGGATATGGGATTACATGATCATCGCTGAGTTCATACCCTCCCTACATCCAGGGCACATTACAAGTGGTTGTGCTGTGCTGGTCGTTCTATGCCTGTCTCTTTGGGATTTGTTAAAATAATATGTAAAAGCCTTTGCATAGCTCCTTTTAAAAAATTATTATGAGTCACTTTTATTTCGTGTTTCCTATTTCCAAACATGGTGCTGGACTCCTTATGCATGTTATTTCATTTGTGCCTCCAGCTGCCATGTAGCATAGTTTAATCTACATGGAGAAGGCTCTATCTGAGGCTTACTTCAGCTTCTTGCCTGTGGCTGCTTAGCAAGTAGAATCAGGGGAGGTAGGATTGGAGTCCCTATCTGTTGTGAAGAATGTTCTAGACAGGAACAAATTTAATCAGTAGCTTCGAGAGAAAACAATTACGAGGAGAATTTAAACCATATATTTTTAAATATTTTTTATTGTGGTAACAGTCATATACTGTTTTCACCGCGTTTGACTGTGCAGGTCAGGGGCACGAAGTGCGTTCACTTTGCTGGGCACCCCTCACCGTCATCCATCTCCTGAACTTTTCACCTTCCTGAGCTGCAACTGTCCTGATTGCACTAACTCCACGTTCCCCCTTCCTGCAGGCCTGGGCATCTCCCAGTGTACTTTCTGACTCTATACTTTAACCAGTCTTGGTACCTTGTATAAGCGGAATCAGTCTTTGCACCTAATGTGTATTGGAATGCATTTTTTAAGGATATTTTTCTGTGGACCATGTTTAAAGTCTTTATGGAATTTGTCACAATATCACTTCTGTTTTTTGTTTTGGTTTTTGGCCACCAGGCATGTGAGAACTTATCTCCCTGAAGAGGGATTGAAGCCACACCCCCTGTATAGGAAGGTGAAATTTTAATTGCTGGACCGCCAAGGAAGTCCCTGGAATGCATTCTTGAGATTAACTTGAAAATAAATTGTACCTTCTCCCCCCGACACCTCAGACCTAGAGACTGTTATACAGATAAAAGTAAGTCAGAAAATAAAAACAAACCAAGTATCACATATCATTGCATATATGTGGAATCTAGAAAAATGGTACAGATGAGCCTACTTGTAGGGCAGATATAGAGACACAGACAGAGACAAATGCACAGACTCCACGTGGGGAAAGGGAGTGGGGTGAATCAGGAGATCGGGATTGACATATATGAGGTACTATCTGTAGAACAGGTAACTAGTTAAAGACATTCTTTTTTAGTGACGTCACTGCACACGTCTCTTGAGTTTCAAATCTTTCTCCTGAAGGAAAGCATTGTTAGTTTGTTTCATCCCTTGTTGACAGTGAATTATTTTTTCCCAAGGTTTTACTATGAAAAATTTTAAACAGAAAAAAATGAAAAGAATTGCAGAGCAGACCCTCCTCAGTCTGTGCTTTTTCACTTCCTTGGAGAATCCTTTATACTCTGCCTTCTGTCTCCCCAGCATACACACCACCCACAGTCCCCCTGGCTCTGAGTGCGGGGTTGGGGGGGGGCTAAGGCTCACTGCGGGGCCTTATCTAAGCTTTGATAGACGAAATGCTCTGAGTCTCATTTTAGTTGAATCTTGAAACCTCATCTATTGATACATATTTGTAGCTCTCATAAGAGGTCATCTATACACAGAAACCCTGGCCTACAGGATGAAATGAAATATGGCTCATCAAGGTTTTGTTTAGCTCGTACAGAGTTTTTAAGAAGTACAAATTCAGATTCCTTTGGGTGGACTGTGCACATCTCAGAGCTTGCAGTGAACCCCTCATCCCCTCTAACTGTGTTACTTTAGGGTAGAAGGCCATCTCGAGCCTCCCTGAGCCTTTCCAGTTCTTTTTCCCCCCAAATCACCACCACCCTGAGATATATCACCACCAGCTCTTTACCTACCTTGCAACAGGAGCTTGGTTTCCCAGGTCCTAGCTGTTTAGGCAGCTCTGAACTCTGATTTCTTGTGAGGATGGTGACAGATCTCAAGTTGTGTCTATGGGTAGCTGCTTTCTGCTAATCTTTTCAGCTCCTCAGGGGTACTGCCTAAGAGTCTTTGAATGCTTTGAAGGGGAAATTGTTGCAGAATTGGCTTGCCTCTGTGTGGTTCCTTCTTGGTTCCTCAGGTCCTGGCTGCCTTAAAGTGAAAGTGAAAGTCGCTCAGTCGTGTCCAACTCTGCAGCCCCATGGTCTACTCAGTCCATGGAATTTTCCAGGTCAGAATACTGGAGTGGGAAGCCTGTCTCTTCTCCAGGGGATCTTCCCAACCAAGGGATCGAACCCAGGTCTCCTGCATTACAGGTGGATTTTTTACCAGCTGAACCACAAGGGAAGCCCAAGAATACTGGAGCCTTGGTAATTCTTTAATTCCTTATAAGTCCACCATTTCCAGAAGCATCCAGTCTTATCTCTTTAAACTGTCTGATTCATGCATGTTCTACCAGCCTCATCCTCAGGGCATTTGATGTGGCCAGTCCCAATTTAATGTTGCCAGTGGTAAACGGTTTGGTGATGTGAATAATGATATTTCTCCTTTATATGCTTTTCAAATTTGTTTCTATCAATTTCAGGTTTCCATTTTAGTGAACTTTTATTAGTGAAAGATAATGTTACTGTTGAATCCTAATTGTAACAAATAGTATGGCACCCGACTCCAGTACTCTTGCCTGGGTCGTGAGGAGTTGGACATAACTGAGCGACTTCACTTTCACTTTTCACTTTCATGCACTGGAGAAGGAAATGGTAGCCCACTCCAGTGTTCTTGCCTGGAGAATCCTAGGGACGGGGGAGCCTGGAGGGCTGCCATCTATGGGGCCGCACAGAGTCGGACATGACTGAAGCGACTTAGCAGCAGTATCCTCTTACCTGTTTTTTAGTTTCTGAAGATCGTATCTTTTTAGTAATTTTGAATTTGTTTCAGAATTAAAAGAAATGGAAATCTACTTGCCCAAATAAGCAATGTGACTGTTAAGAAGTCCTTGATATAATAATCAGGAGACCAAATGTAGCCTTTGACAGTATTGGGCAGTGTCCTTGAGCAAATCCCTTAACTTTGGGTGTATTCATCTAACTACAAAATTATGTCTAAAATTCTAGGACTCTAAGAACAGAAAGATCATGGCTCTGGGAGTGAGAGGTGGTAAGATTGACAGAAGATATTTATCTTTTGTGATTGAGCTCATGGATCGCTTCTCTTACAATAATCCTATATCTCATGTTTTTCACACTGAGACTATCCCAGTCATGTACAACATCCACAGTCCTACCTAAAACCATTGTGCCCTTAGGTCTCCCTTCTCTTACCCTGCAATCCTCCTCACAAACCAAAGTAAGTAATTCTCAGAACAAAAATTCAAGTACTGAGGCTCTAGCAAGCAGCTCTAACATCAGAGAATTATTTTCAGATCTCTAGGATCTGAATGGGAGTCTTAGGAAAGGGAGTCTCCTTAGGAAGACTCCTTAGGAAAGGGAGTCTCTTGACTGGCAGAAGGAACATCTGCATTCACACTTTTTGTGGGTTCATTGCCAGGGGCCCTCTAGAAGTGTCCAGTGCTTAGTGCTTGAATCCCCGTGGGGTCCCAAGCATGGACCCACTGTGGCCAACCTTTTCTTCCCACTGCCTTGCCAACTCCAGCATCTTGAGCTGGGATAAGCCTCGTTCCAGGAGACGTAAAAGGGCAGTGGCAAAGATGTTGGTTGGCCGTGTCCCGTCTGGGAAGGTCAGGGCGACGTGACCATGCTGTCAGGGTTAGGGGAAGCCGGGGAAGGGGGTGAGCAGGAAGGAAGGGATAATTTAACTGAACCCAGTTTGAACCTTCCAGCAGTTCAGTTCAGGGACAGCTCTGACGTCAAAGCTGTTTCTTATTTTAAAAAAGCCAGGCTGTCTGATTCAAGTAGCCCCTCTTACCTTCTGCCAGTCCAAAGTGCCAGGTCATGACCTTTGGAAAATTGTATTTATAACTTTAGCCCAGGTAGAGCTTTCCCTTTCTTCCTCTTGTTAGATAAGGTTCTGATGCTGAGGGCCAAAGGACAGAGGGGCCAAAGAAAACTTCAAGTCTCACACATCTGATGGATTTTACATTCTTGCATCATCAGACTCTGGATCTTAAATAACAGCCTCTCCTACAGTGATTTCAAGCCTTTCCTAAACTTAAACATTTCTTCCTCTGTCCTGTTTAAACTGACACAAATAATAAGAATTTTTAATTAAGTGTGATTTTAAAGAATTGCTGTGATAGTTTTATAGATGTGCTTTCACAAGATTAAAAAAAATACCTATACAATTATAAAGTAAACCTGATATGTAAGTATGTCAACCTTGTAAAGTATGATCCTTTACTTTTCCTGCAGACTTTTAATTTTGTAACATAATATTTCCACTGTTTTAAATCTTTGTCCATCACTGTTTGGCACCTTTGTTTTCAGAGCAACACATTATAGTAGGGATTCAGGTTCAGCCAGCATTAGGGAATCTTCCGTCTGGTGGCATCCCTATGAGGAAGCTGATGATGTTTTTTTCTTCTAGAAGAGTGAAGGGATGCACAGGAGATTTTGTGGTTTGCCCCGAATACTTGCATGGTCTTCACAAACCTTTTCTGACCCCCCTCCGGGTCGGACTGAATCCCTCCTTCCCTTAAACTCACACAGAACCCTGCCCGTGGCTCTGTTGGTATTTCTGCAATACTGCCTTGCGTCCCTCTCTTTCTGAGCATCTCCCTTACCAGACTTCCGAGGTTCTTGGTGTGTGATGTCAGGAGCCAGGCTTTGTATCACTTCCTGCCTGATGTACCACGTCCTCCTTGATGTCCAGTGTGTGTCACACCTGTTTAAAATTGTGATTCTCTGAGTTTTTTGGATTGAATCAAGTTGATTTATGGCTATCCTATTACTTTTTGTTGAGCCTTTCATTTAAAAGGTATCTACTGAATGCCTGTAATGTGCTTGGCTAAGCACTAGAGGTATAGAAATAAATGTGAGACAGAAATCCCCGCTTTCATGGAACTTAGTGAACAGAAAGAAGTAGTAAGCAAGTAAGTATCAGAAACAAGTAAATTATAGAGTATCAGGTGGTGATAGTGCTATGAAGAAAGCAAGGAAGGAAGGGGTGAAGTTGGCAAGAGGTTGTAGGTCTAAATGGCAGTAGTCAAAGAAGAGCCTCTGAGAAGGTAGTGCTCAAACAGATGCTGAGGAGGTGAGGGAGTGACCCATGAATATATACCGTTGACATTTAAAAAATAAAATCGACGTGAATTTAAAGCATGTTTTTAACAGGAAGGCAAAACATTGGGTGATTTTTCTCTCGTTTTAGATCCATTTTGTTGATCTTAGACTAGAAGGGCCTTAAAAATTATCTTGTCCTTCTTCTTTTTATAGTTTGTAGATGAGGAAACTGAGGCTCAAAGAAGTCAAGTGTATGACTTTAACTTGGCCTTAGACTGACCACTGGAATTGTGGAGCTTACTGAAAACCCAGTTGTGCTGTTGAGATCTGGGTCATTCTTCCATCCCTCTGCTTACTCAGCAGACATCTGTCTTACGCCGATTCTGTGGTGTAAGGCAAGCCTGAAAACCATGTCAAAGAAACAGGTGTGTCCTCAGTGTACTTGATAATCCATGTGGAAGACCAGCTGCATATCTAGAAATCGAAGGCTACTGAGGCCAAATGTAAACAACAATATGAATTCAACTTAAAAATGTAATCCCTGAGGCATGGAGTTGGTAAGAGAGCTGAGTCTTGATCCAGCACTAGAGAAAAGATGCGCCACTTAGGGGAGAGAGAACGTCATTCATTTCAAGCAAAGGACAGGGAAGCTACAAGGCTGAGAGGGCAGAGTGGACTGACACAACCCAAGCTTCCCTGGAAGTCTCCCATGGGGAAATAGTGATGAACAATTCCAACATACCATATAAATTCAATGTCAGTGGAGAAAGTCGTAATTAAGCTTCATTTAGTTTCCACCTTGAGCAGAGTAAACGTCTGCCTGTCTTATGGCTCTGGATTCTATCAGCCCAGCTAAACACTGAACAGGAAGTCAAAGGCGCTTCAAAAATGCCTTGACACATATGTTAAATATTCCAAGCTGATATTAACATCCCCAAAGATTATTAATATGTAGGAAATCTACTTTGATTTTTAAGGCAGTTTGTTTCTTAAGGATAAGAAAGTGGTTCACAAATCTAGCTGACAAGCTAAATCACCTGGGAAGTGTTTAAAAAACTGTTTCTTGGTCCCACATGTTTTGATTCAGGAGGTCTTGAGAAGGGCAGCAAAATGAGTATTTTTAACAAGCTCCACATGAATTTAGATAATCAGTCAGCTTCAGAAATGTGCAATATGGAGGGCTCAGCATTGCATGGACTGTTTGCTCCTCTCATCCATATGTTAGAGACTTGAATGATATACTGATTTTAATTTTAATTGTCTTATTATACATAAAAGGCCTGAAGAGGAAAAGATCATGTATCATTGTATCCACAGGTTGACATGTTTTGACTTTCTAATGAATGAACTTCTAAATGTTGTTTGAGGTGATTCAGATTTCTTTTTCCTTGGGTTGTAGGAAAAATGAGATACTTTATCATATTTCTAGAGGAGAAGTAATCTGTACAATAATGTATAAAGTTCACTCTTAGGTAATGGAATCAATTGATAAATTTCTTCTTTAATTTCTTTTTTTGACCCATTGGTTTTTTAGTAGTGGTTTTTAGTCTCCAGGTCAGTGGTTTTTTTTTTTTTTTCCTTTTCCTGTGGTTGGTTGATTCCTAGGTTCATGCCACTGTGATCAGAAAAGATACTTGAAATAATTTCTATGTTCTTAAATTCGTTGGGGCTTGTTTTCTGCTGTTCTTTGTGGTCAGTCCTAGATGAAGACCCATGTGCACTTGAAAAGAATGTGTTTTCTGCTTTTTTTGGATATAATATCCTGAAAATATCAATTAAGTCTAACTGTTCTATTGTATCATTTAGAATCTTTGTTGCCTTATTTTCTGCTTTGAAGATCTGTCCATTGTGAGTGGGGTATTAAAGTCTCCTACTATTTATTATATTCCTATCAATTTCTCCCTTTGTGTCTATTATTATTTGTTTTATGTATTTCTGTGCTCATATATTGGGTGCATATATGTTGAGGCATGTAAAATCCTCATCTTGTAGTGATCCTTTTTATCATTTATAGTTCTCTTCTTTATCTTTCTTGATAGACTTTGTTTTGAAGTCTATTTTGTCAAATAGGAGTTTTGCAAGCCTTGTTTTCTTGTCAGAATAATTTGATTATTCATTTTTCAAATGAACAGAAATGTACATGAGCAATATCATGGGCACTCCTGATAAATGGTGATAATGAGATAGTCAATTCCATAGATCAAACTGGCACGATTGCTGGTATGTAGTTAGGATTCCTAAGTGATAATGGGTACTACTATTATTAAAATATCTATGCCTTCCTCAGTCAAATCCTAAGTAGATTGAACACATAAAATAATTGATGTGTATGGAGGAAGGACAAGTGGGTGTGTAAGAGATTTCAGTGAACCAGACTCTTCTGGTACTGCAAACCTGATTAGTTCTGCTCAAGTCCTAGTCCACATGCATCAACAAAGACTTAAGTACCTCGTTGCAAACAGCATTCTCTTATGTGAGGACCAAGTGGTTACATTAGCTCTGAAATCAAGCCAGAGTTTAAGAAAAAGTTTGACATGAAGATCAGAATTTAATTCTGCTTAAGAATCTCAGAACTGTCTCATATCCTTAGATCAATGTGGGAACTGATTTTGTCTTCCTGACATGGCCCAGAGAAAATAGTCACCAGGTCCTGTGTGGTTCCTTTGACCTAGCAGGCACATGACTACACTACATCTGCTGCTGCAATATATGTCTCTAGAAACTGCGTTTTATTTCATCGAATTCATCTTGAGACGTTGTCCTAACGTGTTCTGTTTTCCTCATTATTCCTGACCCTCTCATCTTCTGACTTTGTCATTAGAGTTCATGTTTCTTTCCTCACCTTGCCACAAAGGCCTTCTTGCTTGGGGCTGATTGATAAGCCCTAGGCTCTGACTTGACTTCATAACGATATTTACCCTTACCTCATGGGTCAACAAACCCTCTTCAAGTTCTAGTAGGAGAATCAAGTACAGTATAACCCAGAGCCTGAAGATAGTCTTGCTGATTGGTGATGATGGAAAAAGCAGTTCAGTTCAGTCTCTCAGTTGTGTCTAACTCTTTGAAACCCCATAGACTGAAGCATGCCAGGCTTCCCTGTCCATCCCCAACTCCCAGAGCTTATTCAAACTCATGTCCATTGAGTCAGTGATGCCATCCAACCATCTCATCCTCTATTATCCCCTTCTCCTCTTGCCTTCAGTCTTTCCCAGCATCAGGATCTTTTCCAGTGAGTCTGTTCTTCACATCCAGTGGCCAAAGCGTTAAGACTTTCAGCTTCACCATTAGTCCTTCCAATGAATATTTGGCACTAATTTCCTTTGGGATTGACTGGTTAGATCTCCTTACAGTCCAAGGGACTCTCAAGAGTCTTCTCTAACACCACAGTTCAATAGCATCAGTTCTTCTGTGCTCAGCTTTCTTTATAGTCCAACTCTCACATCCATACATGACTGCTAGAAACACCATACCTTTGACTAGATGAACCTTTGTTGGCAAAGTAATGTCTCTTTTTTACTATGCTGTCTAGGTTGGTCATAGCTTTTCTTCCAAGGAGCAAACATCTTTTAATTTCATGGCTGCACTCACCATCTGCAGTGACTTTGGAGCACAAGAAAATAAGTCTGTCATTGTTTCCCCATCTATTTGCCATGAAGTGATGGGACTGGATGCCATAATTTTAGTTTTCTGAATGTTGAGTTTTAAGTCAACTTTTTCACTCTCCTCTTTCACTTTCATCAAGAGGCTCTAAGTCAACTTTTTCACTCTCCTCTTTCACTTTCATCAAGAGGCTCTAGTTCTTCACTTTCTGCCGTAAGAGTGTTGTCATCTGCATATCTGAGGTTATTGATATTTCTCCCAGCAATCTTGATTCCAGCTTGTGCTTCATCCAGCCCAGCATTTCCCATGATGTACCCTGCATAGAAGTTAAATAAGCACGGTGACAGTATACAGCCTCGACATACTCCTTTCCCAATTTGGAACCAGTCCGTTGTTCCATGTCCAGTTCTAACTGCTGCTTCTTGCCCTGCATACAGGTTTCACAGGAGGCAGGTCAGTTGGTCTGGTGTTCCCATCTCTTGAAGAATTATCCATAGTTTGTTGTGATCCACACAGTCAAAGGCTTTGGCATAGTCAATAAAGCAGAAGTAGATGTCTTTCTGGAACTCTCTTGCTTTACTGATGATCCAGTGCATGTTGGCAATTTGATCTTTGGTTCCTCTGCTTTTTCTAAATCGAGCTTGAACATCTGGAATGTCACAGTTCACCTACTGCTGAAGTCTGGCTTTAGAATTTTGAGTATTCTATTTGCTAGAATTTTGTTAAGGATTTTTGCGTCTATGTTCATCAGGGATATTGGCCTGTAGTTTTCTTTTTTTGTGGCATCTTTGTCGGGTTTAGGAATTAGGGTGATGGTGGCCTCATAGAATGAGTTTGGAAGTTTACCTTCCTCTGCAATTTTCTGGAAGAGTTTGAGTAGAATAGGTGTTAGCTCTTCTCTAAATGTTTGGTAGAATTCGGCTGTGAAGCCATCTGGTCCTGGGCTTTTGTTTTTTGGAAGATTTCTGATTACGGTTTCAATTTCCGTGCTTGTGATGGGTCTATTAATATTATCTATCTCTTCCTGGTTTAGTCTTGGAAAGTTGTACTTTTCTAGGAATTTGTCCATTTCATCCAGGTTGTCCAGTTTATTTGCATATAGTTGCTGATAATAGTCGCTTATGATCCTTTGTATTTCTGTGTTTTCTGTTGTGATCTCTCCGTTTTCATTTCTAATTCTGTTGATTTGGTTCTTCTCCCTTTGTTTCTTGAAGAGTCTGGCTAATGGTTTGTCAATTTTATTTATCTTTTCAAAGAACCAGCTTTTGGCTTGGTTGATTTTTGCTATGGTCTCTTTTGTTTCCTTTGCATTTATTTCTGCCCTGATCTTTAAGATTTCTTTCCTTCTACTAGACCTGGGCTGCTGCATCTCTTCCATTTCTAGTTGCTTTAGGTGTAAAGTAAGGTTATTTATTTGACTTTTTTCTTGTTTCCTGAGGTGAGCTTGTATTGCTATGAACTTTCCCCTTAGCACTGCTTTCACAGTGTCCCATAGGTTTTGGGCTGTTGTGTTTTCATTTTCATTCATTTCCATGCATAACTGAACTTCATTTTTGATTTCTTCTGTGATTTGTTGGTTATTCAGCAGTGTGTTGTTGGGCCTCCATATGTTGGAAGTTTTGAATGGTTTTCTCCTGTGGTTGATATCTAATCTCACTGCATTGTGGTCAGAAAAGATTCTTGGAATGATTTCAATATTTTTGAATTTACCAAGGCTAGATTTATGGCCCAGGATGTGATCTATCCTGGAGAAGGTCCCGTGTGCGCTTGAGAAAAAGGTGAAATTCCTTGTTTTGGGGTGGAATGACCTATAGATATCAATTAGGTCTAGTTGGTCTATTGTATCATTTAAGGTTTGAATTTCCTTGTTACTTTTCTGTCTAGTTGATCTATCCATTGGTGTGAGTGGTGTATTAAAGTCTCCCACTATTATTGTGTTGTTGTTAATTTCCCCTTTCATACTTGTTAGCATTTGCCTTACATATTGTGGTGCTCCTATGTTGGGTGCATAAACATTTATAATTGTTATTTCTTCTTCTTGGATTGATCCTTTGATCATTATGTAATGTCCATCTTTATCTCTTTTCACCACCTTTATTTTAAAGTCTACTTTATCTGATATGAGAATTGCCACTCCTGCTTTCTTTTGGTCTTTATTTGCATGGAATATCTTTTTCCATCCTTTAACTTTCAGTCTATATGTGTCCCTAGGTTTGAGGTGGGTCTCTGTAGACAACATATATAGGGGTCTTGTTTCTGTATCCAATCGGCCAATCTTTGTCTTTTGGTTGGGGCATTCAACCCGTTTACATTTAAGGTAATTATTGATAAGTATGATCCCATTGCCATTTATTTTATTGTTTTGGGTTCGAGATTATATACCCCATCCATGTTTCCTATCTAGGAAAGATCCTTTAGCATTCGTTGGAGGGCTGGTTTGGTGTTGCTGAATTCTCTCAGTTTCTGCTTGTCTGAAAAGCTTTTGAATTCTCCTTCAAATTTGAATGAGGTCTTTGCTGGGTACAGTAATCAGGGTTGTAGCTTGTTTTCTTCCAGAACTTAACAGACATTTCTCCAAAGAAGACATAAAAATGGCTAACAGACACATGAAAAGGTGCTCAACATCACTCATTATCAGAGAAATGCAAATCAAAACCACAATGAGGTATCACTTTACACCAGTCAAAATGGCTGAAATCTAAAAATCTACAAGTAATAAATGCTGGAGAGGATGTGGAGAAAAGGGAACTCTCTTACACTGTTGGTGGGAATGCAAACTAGTACAGCCACTATGGAAAACAGTGTGGAGGTTCCTTAAAAAACTGCAAATAGACCTGCCATATGACCCAGCAATCCCACTGCTGGGCGTATACACCAAGGAAACCAGAATTGAAAGAGCCACGTGTACCCCAATGTCCATCGCTGCATTGTTTACAATAGCCAGGACATGGAAGCAACCTAGATGCCCATCAACTGACGAATGGATAAGAAAGCTGTGGTACATATACACAATGGAATGTTACTCAGCATTAAAAAAAAAATTCATTTGAATCAGTTCTACTCAGATTGACGAAACTGGAGCCCATTATCCAGAGTGAAGTAAGACAGAAGGAAAAACAACAATACAGTATATTAACGCATATATATGGAATTTAGAAAGACGGTAACGAGAACCCAGCATGCGAGACAGCAAAAGGAACGCAGATGTATAGAACAGACTCATGGACTCTGTGGATGAGGGCAAGGGTGGGATGATATGGGAGAATGGCATTGAAACATGTTAATTATCATGTGTGTAATCAATCGCCAGCCCAGGATTGATGCTCGGGGCTGGTGCATCGAGATTCCCCGGGGGGAGGGAGGAGGGAGGGAGGAGGGGTGGGGGTTCTGGAGGGGGAGCATATGTAAACCCATGGCGATATCATGTCATTCTATGGCAAAACTAATAAAAAAATAAATTAAAAGAAAAGAATTTTGAGTATTACTTTGCTAGCATGTGAGATGAGTGCAATTGTGCAGTAGTTTGAACATTCTTTGGCAGTGCCTTTCTTTGGGCTTGGAATGAAAATGGAACTTTTCCAGTCCTGTGGCCAATGGCGAGTTTTCCAAATTTGCTGGCATATTGAGTGCAGCACTTTCACAGCATCGTCTTTTAGGATTTGAAATAACTCAACTGGAATTCCATCACCTCCACTAGCTTTGTTTGTAGTGATGCTTCCTAAGGCCCACTTGACTTCACATTCTAGGATGTCTGGCTCTAGGTGAGTGATCACACCATTGTGGTTATCTGGGTCATGAAGATCTTTTTTGTATAGGTCTTCTGTGTATTCTTGCCACCTCTTCTTAATATCTTCTGCTTCTGTTAGGTCCATACAGTTTTTATCCTTTATTGAGCTCATCTTTCTATGAAATGTTCCCTTGGTATCTCTGATTTTCTTGAAGAGAGCTCTATAGTCTTTCCCATTCTGTTATTTTCCTTTATTTGTTTGCACTGATCAATGAGTAAGGCTTTCTTATCTCTCCCTGCTATTCTTTGGAACTCTGCATTCATATGGGTATATCTTTCCTTTTCTCCTTTGCCTTTCGCTTCTCTTCTTTTCTCAGCTATTTGTAAGGCCTCCTCCGACAACCATTTTGCCTTTTTACATTTCTTTTTCTTGGGTATGGTCTTGGTTACTGCCCCCTGTACAATGTCATGAACTTCCATCCACAGTTCCTCAGAAGATGGAGAAGTAAGGGCTGAAAAAAAGATGGACTGACTGCTTATCAAACAGCTTTCTTTCTCATCCAGAGCCCCAGATCTTAGGGGGTGGGAGCGGGGAGCTGAGTTAGTTCCTCCTCTCTGCATGGACAGAGCCATCTGTGTTAAACAGGATCATTCTCACTACAAGCAATAACACAATTAAAACTGACTTAAACATAAAAGAGAATTTTTGATGCCCCAAATTAGGAAGTCCAAGATAGTGTTAGATTCAGGAATGGTATTCTTTAGATGTTTAAATAACATTGTTAGAACTTTATGCCTCTCTCAACTTTGGGTTCTCTCCACTTTCAGGGAGATTCCTACTCATGTGGCAGGGTGGCACAGACATAATTTACGCCCTTGTCACTTCAAGCAGAAGCAGAAGCCTTTTTTCCTAGTTGCTGTGTAGGCTGAATAGCTTAGGTTTTCATATGGCACACTACCCCCACCCACCAAAGGTGTCTTCTCATTCCAGTGCATCTTTGGTGCTGTATCATTATATAACAATATTAACAAAATATCTCTTCCTTCATTGATGCGTGGGTTCTCTTTCCCCACTCCTGAAGACAGGGCAAATCATTTTATTGTTTGGACCAATAATAATGTGCCAGAGTTTTGCCGTGTCAGTTCTGAGCCCAGTCCTCAAGAGTTGTAAGAGTTTCTGCTCCCATTGATTTTTCTTCCATGGATCCTCAAGTAGGAAATTAAGGCTGTCCTTGTGGAAAGAGAGGCCACCTAGATAGAGAGTCCCTGGTGGCTGAGGAAATGTGAATACAGCAGTTTGAGTGAAGATGCAGCCCACGTGAAGGTCCAGTTGTGACAGTAGCCAGTTGGGCCAGACACCAGCACGCAGCTGCATGAGGCAGTTCAGCCAGTGCCACGTGGAGTGGAGATGGTCCAGCTCCAAGGAGCCTTGCCCAGGTTCCTGATCCACAGATTTGCAACTAATACAATAGCTATCATTTTATGCTACTAAGTTGTGGGATAGTTTGTCCTTCATTAATGGAAGACTGGAGGGGTCTTTTAATATTTTATTAAAAAATTCTTGAAGTATAATTGACATATAGCATGTTAGTTTCAGGTGTTCAGTATAAGGATTCAGCATTTGTGTATACTATGAAGTGATTTCCACAATAAATCTAGTTACCATCATCACTGAACAGGTACAGTCTTTGTTTTTTTGTATAATGGGAAAGAACTCTCTAAAGATTGACATTTTAGCACCTCCAAATATTTGATTGAGTATTATTACCTGTAGTTACTGTGTTGTGTGTCATACCTGAGTGATTTATTAATACTATAATTGGAAGTATGTTCCTTTGGACTCCCACACTCCTTCCTCTGGGAGCCACCAGTCTGTTCTCTGTATCTGTGAGCTTGACATTTTTTGCTTGTTTTTGCTTTATTCTGTTTTTAGGATTCTACATATAGGTGAAATTACTTGTATTTTCTTTTCTCTGTCTGGCTTATTTTACTAGCATAATGCCCTCAAAGTCCATCCATGTTGTCACAAATTTCAAGACTCTGTTCTTAAAGGCTGAGTAATATTCTGTTTTGCATACATATGCCTTCTACATCTTCTTTATCCCTTTAGTCATTAAAGGTCACTTAGGTTGTTTCTTGGCTCTTGTAAATAATGCTGTCGTGAACACAGGGGTGCACATATCTTTTTGAATTAGTGTTTTTATTTTCTTCATATAATACCCAGAAATAAAATTGGTGGGTCATATGGTAGCTCTATTTTAATTTTTTGATTGGTTTCCATAGTGGTTGCAGCAGTTTCCATTCCCACCAACTGGGCACAAGATTCACTTTTCTCCACACCCTTGCCAACACTTAACCTTATCTTTTGGAAAACAACCATTGTAAAAGACATGAAGTAATACCTCATTGTGGTTTTGACTTGCATGCCCCTAATGATTAGTGACATCAAGCATCTTTTCCTGTCAGTTGGCCATCTCTATGTCTTCTTTGGAAAAATGCCTGTCTGAGTCGTCTGCACATTTTTAATTGGGTCATTTCCTTGCTATTGAGTTGTGTGACTTCCTTATGTGGTTTTATATCAACTCTTTATCAGATGTATGATTTGAATATATTTTCTTCCATTCAGTAGATTGTCTTCACTTTCTTGATGAATTCTGCTGCTGTGCATAAACTTTTTAGTTTAATATAGTTTCATTTGTTTATTTTTGCTTTTGGAGTCAGATCCAAAAATTAAATGCCAAAACCAATATCAAGAAATTTACTGCCTAGTTTTCTTCTAGGACTTTTTATGTTATCAAATCTTATATTTAAATCTTTAATCCATTTTGAGTTAATTTTTTGTATGGTGCTAGATAGGGTCCAGTTTTGTTCTTTTGCATGTGGCTGTCCAGTTTCCCCAATGCCATTTATTGAAGAAAACTGCTTTCCCTATCATACATTCTTGCTCCTTTGTTGTAGATTAATTAACTATTTATGTGTAGGTTTATTTCTGGATTTTATATTATGTTCCATTGATCAGTGTATCTGTTTTTTGCCAATACCATAAATTCTTTTTATTCTTATTGTAGCTTATAATATAGTTTGATATCATACAGTGTGATGGTTCTAGCTCTTTTCTTTCTCAATATTGCTTTGACTACTCAGGGTCTTTTGTGATTCAACACAGATTTTAGCATTGTTAGTTCTATTTCTGTGAACACTGCTGCTGTAATTTTTATAGCAACTGCAGTGCACATGCAGATTGCTTTGGGCAGCATAGATATTTTAACAATTCTAGTCTATGAGCACAGAATATCTTTCCATTTATTTGTGTTTTGTTCAATTTCTTTCATGAGTGTTTTATAGTTTTCAGTGTAATGATCTTTTACCTCTTTGGAAAAATTTATTCTTAGTTATTTTATTCTCTTTGATACAAGTATAAATGGAATTTTTAAAGTTCTTTGTCTCATAGTTGTTTATTGAATGCAACAGATTTTTATGTATTGATTTTGTATCCTGCAAACAATGAACACATCTAATATTTTTAGGTAGAGTCTTTGGGGTTTTCTATGTATAAAATTATGTTATCCTCAAATGGGGCTTCCCAGGTGGCATAGTGGTAAAAGAATCTCCCTGCCAATGCAGGAGGTACAGGGGATGCAGGTCTGATCCCTGGGTCAGGAAGATCCCCTGGGGGAGGAAATGGCAGCCACTCCAGTGTTTTTGCATGGGAAATCCCATGGACAGAGGATCCTGGCAGGTTCTAGTCCATGGGTCGCAAAGAGTCAGACATGATTGAAGCTGCTAAGCATGCACACATGCTTCATCAGTTCAGTCACTCCGTCTTGTCTGACTCTTTGTGACCCCATGGACTGGCAACTCCTGGAGTTTACTCAAACTCATGTCCATTGAGTCAGTGACACCATCCAACCATCTCATCCTCTGTCATCCCCTTCTCCTGCCCTCAATCTTTCCCAGCATCAGGGTCTTTTCAAATGAGTCAGCTGTTTGCATCAGGTGGCCAAAGTATTGGAGCTGCAGCATCAGTCCTTCCAATGAATAGTCAGGACTGATTTCCTTTAGGGTGGACTGGTTGGATCTCCATGAAGTCCAAGGGACTCTCAAGAGTCTTCTCTAATACCACAGCTCAAAAGCATCAATTCTTTGGTGCTCAGCTTTCTTTAGAGTCCAGCTCTCACATACATACATGACTACTGGAAAAATCATAGCCTTGCCTAGATGGACCTTTGTTGGCAAAGTAATGTCTCTGCTTTTTAATATGCTATGTAGATTGTTCATATTACTCCTCTCCTTCCAAGGAGTAAGCATCTTTTAATTTTATGGCTGCAGTCTCTATCTACAGTGATTGGAGCCTGAAAAAATAAAGTCAGCCACTGTTTCTACTGTTTCCTCATCTATTTGCCATGAAGTGATGGGACCAGATGCCATGATCTTAGTTTTCTGAATGTTGAGCTTTAAGCCACCTTTTTCACTCTCCTCTTTCACTTTCATCAAGAGGCTCTTTAGGTCTTCTTCACTTTCTGCCATAATGGTGGTCTCATCTGCATATCTGAGGTTATTGATATGTCTCCCGGCAATCTTGATTCCAGCTTGTGCATCCTCCAGCCTAGCGTTTCTCATGATGTACTCTGCAGACATGCATATATGTATGTGTATATATATATAATATGTATCTATGTATGTTTATCTAGTGTAATATGCCCTCTATGTTAGAGGCTTCCTTGTTAATTTCATTTTAAGTGATATATCCATTAATGTAAGTGTAAGTGACATATTAAATTTCCCTACTACTACTGTATTTCTGTATCTCTCCCCTTGGATCTGTTAATATTTAATTTATATGGTCTTTGTCTTAAAGTCTGTTTGTCTGATGTGAGTATTACCACCTCAGCTTTCTTTCATTTCCGTTTGCACAGAGCATCTTTTTTCATCTCTTCATGCTCAGTCTGTGTGTATCCTTACATCCAAAGTGAGTCTCCTGCAGTCAGCATATAGATGGTCTTGCTTTATAATCCGTTTAGACACTGAGTCTTTTGATTGAAGAACTTATTTATTTCCATATAAAGTAATTGATACTTATACTATTGTGATTTTAATTGCTTCTGGGTTGTTTTGTGCTTCCTCTCTATTCCTTTTTTCTCTTGCTCTCTTCCTTTGTAGTTTGATGTCTGTCTTTATTATGTTTAGACTCTCTTCGCCTTTTCTTTTGTGTATGTAGTATAGGATTTTGCTTTTTGGTTATCATGAGGCTTACATTTTAAAATGTATATATATATATATATATAAACAGTTTATTTTATGTTGATAACAATTTAAGTGTGAACACATTCTAAAACTCTACATTTTACTTCCCACCACCACAGATTTTTTTTCAATATTAGAATCAGGCTAGAATATCCTTCTACACATTCATAGAGATCAGAGTAAGATTAACTATACTAGTAACATGTAGACTGGGAGTAAGAGCTGTGTCGCCTCAAGGGAAACTAGGATATTAATATAGGAATAATTATGCAGACAAAACCCTCAGATGTTCACTTCCCCATCTACTTTGATTATATTTGCCTAATTTTATCTGTACTACTGTTTCCATGTGTATTTATACAGTACCTAAAGAATAAGACCACTTCTACTTCCTTTTTATATTTCTCTATGAGTGTGACACATTCAGGGAAAGAGCTTTGTTTATATACAAATAGATTTTAGGAGCCTATAATCAGGACCTTTCCACATTTTGTGTTCTGTTGTCTTGAAAATCTGGCTTTTAGAATATACATATAAGCAGATGGCTTCTTATACATAGCATGCTAAAGAGTTTCAGTTCTGCAGCAAAAACCAGAAAAGAAAAAGAAAAACGATATATGTGATGATCGGACTTTACCTCAAAAATACCCATTAATACTATCAAAATAACTTCCATTAAATGAAAAAGCACAGGAGGGAGAGAAAAATGCTTATGGTTTGGAACGTATTAAACACAAGAAATTTAATATTCATGTATTTTAAGTTCATTCTACATTTCTTATCATTACAGTGTGTTTCAGGTTGAGGTGTGAGAAATACTTTGTATTTTCCAGAAACTGAATCTTTCATGGAGAGAGAATATTATCTTTACAACTTGTTAAAGCAACTGTGAAATAAACTGAATCTTTTTGCCTTCAGAATGGAAGGGCTGGTTGACACCTTCCCTCATTTGTCTAAGAGTTTTTTTTTTTTTTTCCTTTTCCCAAACCAGGCATTTGGAAGATATCTTAATAAGATTTGTTGATAATTCTACTGATATGAAAAATTCATCTACTGTAATCTTTAGACATTACCAACAAAATAAGCCTGGTTTCTATAACTTTCCTCTCGATACAGTAAAAAAATTTTAAAAGTCATTTATTCCTTTGTACTTTCTTAGTTATTTGAAGAATGGAGGTGTTTTCTATTTCTGGTCATAGATGAAATAGATTTCATGTTGAACTAAACACATATGAATATGAACTCAAGGCATTTCAGGAAGTCAGTTGGCCAGCACATAGATTAACAAACAGCAGACTGTAAATATTATAACTGATGACTGCCTAAGGCTGACTCCTTGTAAGAAAACCCCGCTTTCCCATGTTTGCTCTCCCACCACAGCTTAAGTGGTCCTAATGGATTATTCTTTCAGATTTTGCTTTAACTCTGTTTGTGGAAAGGCCTTCTATCGAAACTTGGAATGTATTCATTTCTTCAGTGATCTACTTAGGAGACTTTCATAGAGAACAGACTTTGGGTACAGCAAAAGAAGGAGAGGTTGTGAAGAACTGAGAGAATAGCATTAAACATATACATTACTGTATGTAAAATGGATGGCTGATGGAAAGGTGCTGTATAACTCAGGGAGCTCAACCTGGTGCCTAGATGGGAGGGATGGGTGGGTGGGTGGAAAGGCAGCTCAAGAGGAAGAGGACCTCTGTATACTTAGGGCTGCTTCATGCTCTTGTAAGGAAGGAGCCAACATAATATTGTGAAGCAAGTATCCACCAAATAAAAATAAATTTAAAAAGAAAGAAAATAGAGGTGTGTTATGTGTCGGTTAAATGAGTAAGTGGAGAAGTACTTGAAGGTGAACAAGTCTCAGTCTAGGTGAGACAGGAGTCATGAATTTGTAGTTTGTAACAATGTTTGGAAATGCTACCATTGTTGAGTAATATGTAGAGCACAGTGTATTGACATATTTGAATATAAAAGAAATGAAGCAGAAGTCTGGGATGAAGCAATTGCATGGATGTTTTTATTTGTGCACATAAGTCTCTCTTGTATTAAGTCATGTCCAGGAGGTGCCACTGGGGCATTAGTGTTAAACAGTGTTTCTCAATCTCAGTGGTATTGACACTTTAGACTGGAGAGTTCTTCATTATGGGAGGCTGTCCTAACGAGTGTTGGAAGTTAAGCATCATCTTTGACCTTTGGCCCACTAGATGCCAGTAGCACCCTCCGCCTCCCATTGTGACAACAAATTCTTTGGACTTTAACCAGTTTCTCCTGGAACAAGATGGGAGAGAGAAATCAATCCCAGGTTGAGAATTGTTGGTTTGGAACATTCATGGATACCGGGAGTGAAGTTTTCAGTCACTTACCATGAAATACTCTAACTAGAACATTAGCAACACCATCATTTATTCTGCAAGGCTGTGCTCAGAAGAAAGGTAGTGTATTGACCATGATTATCTGACCATAGACTTGGGTGTGCTGAAAATGCAGCTTTATTTTGGGGGAGAGTGTACATGCTCAGTCACTCAGTCATGTCCAATTCTTTGCGAACCCAGGAAGTTTAGCCCACCAGGCTCCTCTGTCCATGGGATTCTCCAGGCAAGAATACTCGAGTGGGCTGACATGTCCTCACTCAGGGGATCTTCCTGACCCAGGGATGAGACCCAGGTCTACTGTGCCTCCTGCGTTGGCAGGCACATTCCTTACCACTGTGCCACCTCGAAAGAAGTACTTACTTGGGGGGAGAGGGACTTAATTTCTGTTGTAATGCCCCCTCCAATTTCATTCCACCAGGGTGCCAGAAATTTAATCACGGTCAATATTATATTTCTTTTCTTTGGATCTCACCAAGCTTCAGAGGCAGAATGCGCAGGAGTCAAAGGTGGGACTCCGTAACAAGTGCCTACACTCACATCCTTTGACACACTCAACGTTCATTCCCTACGGACGTCAGCCATGGTGCCCGTTGATTGGTGCTGAATCACTCCTTTCCTGTCTCAGTGTCCTCAAGGTCTGGTAGCTCCCTCTGCTGTTTCTGTGCTGTTCTTAGATACAAGGAAGTTTTTCTGCTGCTCTTACACCATCCTAAGAGATGAGAAATTCCACAGGCTGTCTAAATAATTGTGAGGGTTGGCATAAAGGTGAATGTTATCTTCGATGGCCACAATCAGTGGCCATTTTTGTCTTACTACAACCCTTTGGTTAAAGTGGGCTAGCATCATACGCTATATGATTTTTTTTCCACACTGGGTTGTTTCCAATTTGCAATCAGTTTCCATTCCAGCAGGTAACTTCAGTGAGTTGCTGTCTCTACCCTCTCTCGAATGATGCCTAGTTTAGTGATCCTTCAGTCTTATCTGTATGAATATTTCTGTGCCACTCTTTTCCTCCTCCTTTTCCTTTCCCCTCCTTTTCTTCTCCCAGTGCCTCTCTTCCCTCTCTTCCTGCTTCTCCTTTGCCTCCCTTTCTTGAACTCCTTCTCTCTTCTGACATTTAATCTAAAATATCCTAAATTTCCTTGTTGGAACTATTCTTGCCACTCCTGACTCTTCTTGGTGGCATTGATGTGTGGTAAGTACTGGTTATGACTAGCCAAGCACTAGTATTGGATTTTATCATCACATGACATCCTTAACATCTCTGAGTTCTGAGAGAAAGCGGCCATTTCAAAAGACCAAGGCAGCGGTTGCAGCGATTCTCTGACCTAACCTCAGAGGCCACACAGCATCACTTTCCGTGGATTGTGTTGGTCACACGTGAGTCACTAAAGCCTGCCAGGCTCGCAGAGAGGAAAGTCAGACCTCATGGTGTGTAGTGAGCTGCTGGCCACCATGCGGAGGAGCATGGGGGGCGGGCAGCACCACCACCATGGGAGAACACAGGTTACCATAGCCACATTTGGGTGCTGGTCCTGTTGTTTACCAGTTGTCTGTTTGTTTATTTTGCCTTGAGATCTTTTTACCATCTCAAGATCTAGCTCTCAAAACTTCAAGTTGGAAAGTTAACTTCAGATGTGATTAATTTCTCTTCTGACTATTAATAAAAAGTTCTTTCCACATAGACCCCATACAGCATACACTTTGTGTTCCCAAAGTTTATACAAGTCGTTCACTAGGGAAAAATAAAGGAAACAAAAATTCTGCCATTTTGATAAATCTACCATCAACATTAATTCAAATATAAAATTTAAAAGGAATCTGAAGATCAGACTTTCCCTAGAGCATTGGCTTATCTGAAGCAATTTTTTGTATAATATTCTAGGAAAGCAGTGTACTTCATAACTATCTTGAATTCAGCTCTTTGATCAAATACCTTTCTATTTAAAGATGAATATCTATATGGCAGGAGATAAGATAGAAACAGGAAGACAGCTTGCTAATACTGTGTCAACTGTGGTTCTTTTTTTGTTAAGGTAGAATAGAAGTACTTTTAATAAGTGCTACTAAACTTACTGCCTCCAAATCAGAGACAGTCATTTCCTTGTTAAAGAAGAGGTCACAAAGAACAGTCTCAACCCTTAGTGTGTAGGTAGACTTTAAGTTCTATTGGATCTGTTTTATAGTGCCTAACTAGATGGATGACATAATCACCATGAGCAGAGTGGTTTTTGAGGAGAACGAATACAGTCAGACCTTAGTTCCTGAGCCTGTGGCCGTCATAGGTAGGTAAGTGCATCGTTACAGAAGTAGAGCCATTTTTCCCATTCTGGTTTCTCCAGTTGTTGAGCTGATAATCACAGACGGAATCAAATATGGCAGTTGGTGGGAGAAAGATAAATCAGTTTAGAGAGATTATTTTAGAAAATTTCCAAGAATTTTGGTATCTTGACAATATCCCTCAAAGTCTTGATAACCGAAGGGCACCTCCTTTGTCACACTGGTTCTGTTTTTGAAGGTCATCACTACGGATAGGTCATTATGAGGACATTCACTCCTTCATCTTGAAAGCTAGACCATATGCACAAATCACATTAATTTAACAAGTTAAGATGGTGTTAATCCGTGAAGTTAGAAAAGCCAGTGCAAGTGAAGTCAGAAATGTTAGAAAGTCTGGCTTTGAGTCATGACTCACTCACCTCAGGTAAACACCTGTCCCACCCAGGCTGAAGTTTGCTAACAAATAAAGTCCTCATGACTCCTTCCAGCTCTAGAGTTCTACTCCCTTAAGTTATCTGAAAATAGCAGGTTTTCTTGGTGATTGATGCTGTAAGATATGTTTACCAGTGCTGCAAGTGGGGGCACACATTTTTAAACTCTTTCCTTTCAGCCACTTCCCCCTTACCATCCTAGCTCAGGGACTGATGCACAAAACCATTAAAATACCTAAAGACTTTAAATTAAGCATATTCTCTTTTATGACTGGTGTAAAATTACAGCTCAATGAAACCATGAAAAGAAGGAAAACAGAACTTGTTCAAATACCAAGCTCCTTTGAAAATTAAAAGGAAGAACTTCCCTGGTGGCTCAGATGACAAAGTGTCTGTCTACAATGTGGGAGACCCAGGTTCGATCCCTGGGTCGGGAAGATCTCCTGGAGAAGGAAATGGCAACCCACTCCAGTGTTCTTGCCTGGAAAATCCCATGGATGGAGGAACCTGGTGGGCCAAGAGTCAGACACGACTGAGCAACTTCAGTTCACTTTTGAAAATTAAATGCTTTCAACTAAGAGATGACTCTCGGGGAATTAGTTTTTCATCACAGCCTCTGGGTTCTCCTATCACACCTCATTCGACCACTTCACCATAGCATCCACTGGGCTGTACTGGGCAGAGGGAATTTTATGCCTGGTATTGTTGAGTGATTGTTATTTTTTTTAATGCCCTAAAAATGTTGACTCAGATTTAGAACTATATTTGAGTGTAACAGAAATTCAAGAAATAAAAACAAGGCAAGAAAAGCCAGCATGATTGTTGTTGTTTAGTCACTAAGTCAGGTCCAGCTGTTTTGTGACCCCATGGACTGTACCTCACCAGGCTCCTCTGTCCATGAGATTTCCCAGGCACGAATATTGGACCAGGTTGCCATTTCCTTCTCCAGGGCATCATCCTAATCCAGGGATTGAACCCCTGTCTTCTGCATTGGCAGGCAGATTCTTTACCACTGAGCCACCGAAAAAGCCCAGCATAATTGTTAGAGATGCCCAAAAGAAGGAAGGAAAACAGAGTGAGCTATATGTAGTACACCAGAGACAGTTGTGGATGTGATGGGTAGGGATTGGCATGTGAAATCCAGTTTGTATATAGGAGGATGCCAGTGATGCCAGATCGCCATCAGTTTTCTCTTCATAGGTTTATCAGTATCAGTTCAGTCGCTCAGTCATGTCCAACTCTCCCTATCCATCACCAACTCCCGGAGTCCGCCCAAACCCATGTCCATCGAGTTGGTGATGCCATCCAGCCATCTCATCCTCTGTCTTCCCCTTCTCCTCCTGCCCCCAACTTCATAGGTTTAGAAGCTTCTGAAAATAATTCTTTGTAGCTCAAGGTTCAAAAAGCTTAATTTGCATTAATACATAATGTGCAGTGAATGTGAATACCAGACTTTTTTATCTGTACCTCTCAGAAGGAAGCAGAGACAATAACCAAACCTCGTAACTAGCTCCAAAGATAGACACGCTGTTCATTTCCATTCTGTTTTGCTGCAGGGGGGGGGGCTGGGGTGGAGGAGGCTAAGAGGAGGCACAGTTATTCCCTTGCTTCTCAGAAAGATACCCAGCCAGGTAGTCATGGAAAAGGATAGGAGACTTTGGAGAGCAGCCCTCTCCAGCTCAGGTCGGCCCATGCCAAATGGTTTGGCTGAGGTTTGGCTCTGAGTTGCGAAGTCTTCCACGAGGAACCTTGCATCATAGGCAGCAGGGCAGAATGAACACAGAGTTAGGACTTGGAGATTAGAGAGACTCCGTGTGTGTGTGCTCAGTCATGTCTGACTCTTTACAATCCCATGGACCTTAGTCTGCCAGGTTCCTTTGTGCATGGGATTTTCCAGGTTAGAATACTGGAGAGGGTTGCCGTTTCCTCCTCCAGGGAATCTTCCCAACCCGAGGGTCAAACTCACGTCTCCTGAGTCCGCTGCATTGGCAGGTGAATTCTTTACCACTCTGCCACCTGGGAAGCAGAGAGACTCCAAGTCACTGTAAATTCTGAGAAACCTTCTCCAGAGAAGCTGTCTACCCATTTCTCAGTCCACCTCTCACCTGCTGTACCCTGGGGAACAGACCACTTCTTCCAACCTCCACAGAGCATGTACACATGTATACTTGACTGAACACAAGATGGAAATTTTACTCAAGACAAGCCCTCAGAATAAAAGGTGCGAATTACACTCTAGTCTTTGTAAAGCATCTCCTGTCAGAGACAGCATCACTGACCCTGTCCTTTGAACAACCAAGAATTGTTGGTCAAAACAGGTTAGCACAGTGTATCCTCTGTGGTTACTGGTTTTGCGAATCTATAGGGGCCGTGTGAAAAGGTAGGCAAATTTTAAACGAGGCTTTTGGAAGACCACTTGGGCTTCCCTGGTGGCTCCGCATTAAAGAGTCTGCCTGCCAATGCAGGAGACATGGGTTGGATTGCTGGGTCTGAAAGAGCCCCTGGAGGAGGAAATGGCAACCCACTCCAGTATTCTTGCCTGGAAAGTCCCACAGACAGAGGAGCCTGGTGGGCTACAGTCCATGTGGTTGCAAAGAGTCAGACACGACTTAGCAACTGAAAAACAACAACTCAAAAGCCACAGAGCAAGTTCTAGTGTTGTGGAGATCACAAACACTTACAGAATGAATAAATAGGTTATGAATCCCAAGGTTGTACAGATGAGTGCTTAAGGCTTGACTTACATTTTCCAACCAGAAGCATTTTACATGGACTCAAAAAGTCAGCATCTCAAATGAAGTTATGCACTGGAAAAAATAGATTAAACTATGACTCTGTTGATAGTGAAGGCAGATTTAAAAGATGTGTGTAGAGTTTTCATAACATTTCAAACAGTGAGAGAGTAGTATTTCTGAAAGTATGTGTATGCTAAGTCGCTTCAGTCATGTCCAACTCTGTGTGACCCCATAGACTGTAGCCCTCCAGGCTCCTCTGTCCATGGAATTGTCCAGGCAGGAATGGGTTGCCAGTTCCTTCTCCAAGGGACCTTCTCAACCCAGGGATTGAACCTGCATCTCTTATGTCTCCTGCATTGTCAGGCAGGTTCTTTACCACTAGCACCACCTGTATTACTAATGTAATATAATTTTACATTTTAAAGTAAGAAATTAAATATCCTTGATCTATATTTAATCACTTGATCTACTCTCCTAAAAGTTTTTATGTTCAAGTTAGTTGAGAACATTTTTCAACCGAGAAAGTAGAAGCTTGATTTATTTCCAGTCTTGTCATTTGGAAGCCATAGTTTATTACCTGTTTCTCCAAAAGTGCTCTAAGGTGTTTTGTTATAAGTCAACCAAGAACCTACCTCACAAGCTGTAGACTCACCGGAACAACCAGGTCCTACGGGATCTGAGCCCAAGAGACAAGGAGAAGTAGGAGCTGGAGTCTGGAGGGTTGTGATCTTAAGAGTTTAGAAATGATCTTATATACTCAGGCTATTGCAGCCAGGGTGAGAGAAGTAAAACAGATTGATTCATCTTGTTTTTCATTCACTTGAGGGTGTCGTACCCTAGAAAGATATTTAATCCAATTTAATATGCATTCAGTCTTCCATTCACTTAGCAAAGCACAGAGCTGAGAACCTTTCATGTTCCATACCCTGTGCTGAGTTCCAGAGAAAGAGCTGTCAGACAGAGACAAGTCTCCCTGCCTCAGCTAAACAGGTGCTCGTGGGACAAACCGAGTGCTGGCTCCAGGGGTCCTGGGCTGCCCAGTTCCGTGGTTAGAATTACTGAAGCAGGACTGTGTACTCAAATAATCAGAGATTAACATCTTTTTGGAAATGTGCATTGCTGCGTTTGTCCTTATTTTATCAGATATTT
Source organism: Antilocapra americana (assembly GCA_007570785.1). NCBI lineage: Eukaryota > Metazoa > Chordata > Mammalia > Artiodactyla > Antilocapridae > Antilocapra > Antilocapra americana. Next base: position 2,699,097 of record ML660776.1, on the reverse strand, counting down.
TATAAATAATGAATTAGGCACTGGAGAGTAATGAATGATTATTAAAAACTCATGGAGCTTCAGAAAAAACTCACGGGCAACAGAAGCATTGATCAGATAATGACCCAAATCACGGGTAACATTTTGAGAGATAGATGCTACAATGAACAAGTATTTGTTATTTCCAGAACCTAAATGAAACTTTTATATTTTTTATCGGGGTGTACTATACATGTAGAAAAGTGAACAAATCATAGATGTTCACCTCAATGAGTGTTCACAAAGAAACAGAAAATAACCAGCCATCCCAAAAGGCTCACTTGTGCCCCCTTTGTCACCAGTTACCCTAAGGGTGACCAGTATCCTGATCTGTGAAAACTTCCTCTATTTGTGAACTTTATGTAAAAGGAATAGTGTTGCTTGTTGTGAGGTTTTTAGTATCAACTTACTTTATTCAACATTACCTTTGTTAGAGTCATCTGTATTGTTGTGCATGAATTTTGTAGTATCCCATTCTATGTGTAGACTTCAATTTATTCCTTTGGCTGTTAATAGGCAGTGGAGGTTGTTTTTACTTTTTGTCAGTTATTTTAAAGTTTTATTGATTAATTGGCTGCACCATGCAGCATGTAAGATCTTAGCTGTCCTGCCCTGGGAGCTCAGAGTCTTAACCAGTTACCATCAGGAAGTCCATGTAACATCCATTTTCAATTTTCATCCTCTGGTAGCAGAATAGTACAAGCTTATTTAAAAAGTGAGAAATGACACAAACTTAAACTTAATTCATACTTATATATCAATAGTGCTTCTATGAACATTCTAGTCCATGTCTTTTAATGAAAATACATACTGACTTTTGTGGGTATGTGAAATTGGCAGAAATGGAATTATTGGATGAAAGGGTGTATATGTTCATTGCTAGTAGGAGTGCCAAACTCTTTCAAAATGGCTGTACCATTTTGTATTTCTAACAGCAATGTACAAGAGTTCCACTTCCTGCACATCCTTACTGGCCCTTGGTATTGTCAACAGTGTCATGTTGTCATTTTGATGGCATTTCTAAAAAGGGAGGGCAGGAATGGCTCCCCTGAAAAACTGACAGCAGAGCTGAGACTTGAAATGATGCGCTGTAGTTAATTAGGGTAGGATGGAAACAGATTCCATGGACGGAGATTGGCCCTGTGCACAGACCAGTGGCAGGAGGCAGCGTAGTCAGGAGGAGCTGGGGAAGGGAGCAAGTGTGGCTGGAGCTGAGGCAGTCGGTAAGGTGAGGATGGCTGTGTCTAGGGCATCTGATGGGGTGGAACCTTGGAGGTTTATCTTTATACTCAGCGTGCGCAACAGAAATCCTCATAAGACTCTAAACAGAGGAGATAATTATATTTGACTCTGATCAGTATAGCTGCATCATGGAAAACAAATTAGAGGGGCTGGATGGATGGAGAGAGGAAGTGGATATGCAGAGAGACTTACTGCAGAGACCCAGAAAGACAGCGCCAGGTCTCTAGGCAGGAGGCTTCTTCCTGTGGCTTTGTTAGTCTGGGCTTAGAAGCCCGTAGTCCACCTGATGTTCGTCACAATCGCAGACCTTTTGGAATATAACTATTCCTCAGAACCATAGATTACACTCAGTAGCAGTATGACCAATCTTCACCTTATCTAGTTAATCAAGAAACCTATTTTAGAATTTTCAAGCACTCGAGTAGATTGACTAATACAGTTAAAGTGATGGGCTCTGCTGTCTTTGCTTCACTTACTGAAGTTGAAATCATAACTGGCTTTGCCTTTTTTTAGGACTCATAGCTCAGTGTGTGACTGTGGGCACTCACAGAAAATACCAACGCAGCCAAGTTTTCCTCTCATATAAAGGAAATGTAGGTGACATACCTTTGTAACAAAGGAAGCTAGAATCTAGGTTTATGTACCTACCTGTCAAACTGGAGTCCATTTGCCGGCTCTGGATCACTAGCACTAGGGACTTGGGATGACTGCCACTGGGATTAGTCATGGGAGTATGGAATGCAGAAGTGTGGTACATTGATGTTTACATACAACTGTGAAAGAATAGAGTGGAAGTTATTTATGTGAGCTTCTCTAGTGAAACCTCAGTAGATTAGACTAGCTATCTAAACAGTCATTAACATGACAACATAATGATCTGGGAAATTAATTTAGAGTACATTAAAAAGTGATATGCAGAAATCTCTTTAGATGGAAATTGAGAAATGGAGAAGATGTGAGTGTGACTGCATACTTGCGTGTGTACTTCTACTTGAGTGTGGCATTATCACAGACCAGAGTTTACCATGAACTCATGAACAATTCATTACCTCTCTCTAGACATTGGTTTCTATGTCAGTGAAATGGAGGAATTGGCCTTAGATAATCCTTAAGGACCATTAAGCTCTAATGTCTGAATTTTTCATTATTAATCAACTGTAATAACATGTTCTCCATTGAGCCCTCTACAACAGCCGAATTCCTTACTCACAAGTTAGAAAAATAGGATAATTAAAACATACAGAAATGTGTAAGAGTTTTGTAGATTTTTTTTCATGGTAACCCCCAGAAAAACTAGATACTTCTGTCTTTTTCTTAATTAGTTTTTGAAATGTTTATGTGATTTAGTAGGTGTAGCCAAAATGCAACACTTCAGTTAATAATATTTGTTGACTGGGCTTCCCAGGTGGCTCAGCGGTAAAGAATCTGCCTGCCAATGCAGGAGATGCAGGAGACTCCGGTTCAATCCCTGGGTCAGAAAGATTCCCGGGAGGAGGAAATGGCAATCCATTCCAGTATTCTGCCTGGGTCGCCAAGAGTCGGGCACAACTGAGCACACACACAGTTATTGAGGTTAATAAAAAAAAAAGTATCAAAGAATCCTTTGGAAAAATTTCTTACTTGAATTGTTCTAACATTGAGACCATGGGGATGCATTGTGTTTTACTTTTAAACCCATATAAACTAACATTAAAAGGAATAACATTAGAGAGTAATTATAGAGACTATCATAAACATTAATTAAGCAACACATTGTGCTTTGAGATCAGTTTTTATTTATTTTCTTTGCAGATAAGAAAATTCTCTTAGGCCTCTTATCAATAAAGCAAACTAAAATAGGCCTTAAGTATCAGGACTAACCTAACTAACAGGATAAAAAGCCATTAGACTGATTTTAGCTGCAGCAAGATAAGAAATTAAATGAAATCTTTGAGATTAAAGAAAATAAAAATTGGTTCGAGAAAACCATATCTGCCAATAAAATTTCTAAGCATCATATGAATAAAGACTGTCCTTCTGAAATATAGTAATTTTGACATTTTTATTTATATGGTAATACCAAGATGGACTTTTCATGTTGTTGTTTAGTTGGTAAGTCGTGTCCGACTCTTTGGACTGCAGTACACCAGGCTTCCCTGTCCTTCACCATCTCCTGGAGTTTGCTCAAATTCATGTCCATTGAGTCAGTGATGCCACCCAATCATCTCATTCTCTGTTATCTACTTCTCCTCCTGCCTTCAGTCTTTCCCAGCATCAGAGTCTTTCCCAGTGAGTCAGCTCTTCACATCAGGCGGCCTTAGTATTGGAGCTTCAGCTTCAGCATCAGTTCTTCCATTGAATATTCAGGGTTGATTTCAGTTGAGTGGTTTAAGATCATGCTCAGTTTACAATTGATTGGTTTTATATCCATGCTTTGTCCAAGGGATTCTCAAGAGGCTCCTCCAGCACCACAGTTTGAAAGCCTCAGCTCTTTGGTTCAGCCTTCTTTATGATCCAAATCTCACATGCATACCTGACTACTGGAAAAACCTTAGGTTTGACTATATGGACCTTTGCTGGCAAAGTGATGTCTCTGTTTTTTATTTTTTTTTATTTTTTTATATTAAACATTTTTTTTATTAGTTTTGCCAAACAATGACATGATATCACCATGGGTTTACATATGCTCCCCCTCCAGAACCCCCCTCCCTCCTCCCTCCCCCCGGGAAATCTCGTTGCACCAGTCCCAAGCATCAATCCTGGGCCGGCTATTGCTTAGACATATGATAATTAACATGTTTCAATGCCATTCTCCCATATCATCCCACCCTTTCCCTCATCCACAGAGGCCCTGAGTCTATTCTATACATCTGCGTTCCTTTTGCTGTCTCGCATGCTGGGTTCTCGTTACCGTCTTTCTAAATTCCATACATATGCGTTAATATACTGTATTGTTGTTTTTGCTTCTGGCTTACTTCACTCTGGATAATGGGCTCCAGTTTCGTCCATCAGAGTAGAACTGATTCAGATGAATTTTTCCTTAATGCTGAGTAACATTCCATTGTGTATATGTACCACAGCTTTCTTATCCATTCATCAGTTGATGGGCATCTAGGTTGGTTCCATGTCCTGGCTATTGTAAACAATGCAGCGATGAACATTGGGGTACACGTGTCTCTTTCAATTCTGGTTTCCTCGGTATATATGCCCAACAGTGGGATTGCTGGGTCATATGGCAGGACTATTTGCAGTTTTTTAAGGAACCGCCACACTGTTTTCCATAGAGGCTGTACTAGTTTGCAATCCCACCAACAGTGTAAGAGAGTTCCCTTTTCTCCACATCCTCTCCAGCATTTACTACTTGTGGATTTTTGGATTGCAGCCATTCTGAGTGGTGTAAAGTGATATCTCATTGTGGTTTTGATTTGCATTTCTCTGATAATGAGTGATGTTGAGCATCTTTTCATGTGTTTGTTAGCCATTTTTATGTCTTCTTTGGAGAAACGTCTGTTCAATTCTTTGGCCCACTTTTAGATTGGGTTGTTTATTTTCCTAGAATGGAGCTGCAGGAGTTGCTTGTATATTTTTGAGATTGTTTGTCCGTTGCTTCATTGGCTATTACTTTCTCCCATTCTGAAGGCTGTCTTTTCACCTTGCTTATAGTTTCCTTTGCAGTGCAGAAGCTTTTAATTTTAATTAGGTCCCATTTGTTTATTCGTGCTTTTATTTCCAATATTCTGGGAGGTGGGTCATGTAGGATCCTGCTTTGGTTGATGTCAGAGAGTGTTTTCCCAATGTTATCCTCTAGGAGTTTTATAGTTTCTGCTCTTATGCTTAGATCTTTGATCCATTTTGAGTTTATCTTTGTGTATGGTGTTAGAAAGTGTTCTAGTTTCATTCTTTTACAAGTGGCTATCCAGTTTTCCCAGCACCACTTGTTAAAGAGGTTGTCTTTTCTCCATTGTATATCCTTGCCTCCTTTGCAAAGATAAGGTGTCCATAGATGCGTGGATTTATCTCTGGGCTATCTATTTTGTTCCATTGATCTATATTTCTGTCTTTGTGCCAGTACCATACTGTCTTAATGACTGTGGATTTGTAGTATAGCTTGAAGTCAGGTAGGTTGATTCCTCCAGTTCCATTCTTCTTTCTCAAGATTGCTTTGGCTATATGAGGTTTTTTGTATTTCCATACAAATTGTGAAATTATTTGTTCTAATTCTCTAAAAAAGACCTCTGGTAGCTTGATAGGAATTGCATTGAATCTATAGATTGCTTTGGGTAGTATACTCATTTTCACTATATTGATTCTTCCAATCCACGAACACGGCACATTTCTCCATCTGTTTGTGTCCTCTTTGATTTCTTTCATCAGTGTTTTATAGTTTTCTATATACAAGTCTTTTGTTTCTTTAGGTAGAAATACTCCTAAGTATTTTATTCTTTTTGATTCGATGGTGAATGGAATTGTTTCCATAATTTCTTTTTCTGTTTTTTCATTGTTAGTGTATAGAAATGCCAGGGATTTCTGTGTGTCGATTTTGTATCCTGAAACTTTGCTATATTCACTGATTAGCTCTAGTAATTTTCTCGTAGAGTCTTTAGGGTTTTCAATATAGAGGATCATGTCATCTGCAAACAGAGAGAGTTTTACTTCTTCTTTTCCAATCTGGATTCCTTTGATTTCTTTGTCTGCTCTGATTGCTGTGGCCAAGACTTCCAAAACTATGTTGAAAAGTAGTGGTGAGAGTGGGCACCCTTGTCTTGTTCCTGACTTCAGGGGGAATGATTTCAGTTTTTCACCATTGAGGATAATGTTTGCTGTGGGTTTGTCATATATAGCTTTTATTATGTTGAGGAATGTTCCTTCTATTCCTGCTTTTTGGAGGGTTTTTATCATAAATGGATGTTGAATTTTGTCAAAGGCTTTCTCTGCATCTATTGAGATAATCATGTGATTTTTTATTTTTCAATTTGTTAATGTGGTGTATTACATTGATTGATTTGCAAATATTGAAGAATCCTTGCATCCCTGGGATAAAGCCTACTTGATCATGATGTATGATTTTTTTAATGTGTTGTTGGATTCTATTTGCTAGAATTTTGTTAAGGATTTTTGCATCTAAGTTCATCAGTGATATTGGCCTGTAGTTTTCTTTTTTTGTGGCATCTTTGTCGGCTTTTGGAATTAGGGTGATGGTGGCCTCATAGAATGAGTTTGGAAGTTTACCTTCCTCTGCAATTTTCTGGAAGAGTTTGAGTAGAATAGGTGTTAGCTCTTCTCTAAATTTTTGGTAGAATTCGGCTGTGAAGCCATCTGGTCCTAGGCTTTTGTTTTTTGGAAGATTTCTGATTACGGTTTCAATTTCCGTGCTTGTGATGGGTCTATTAAGATTATCTATCTCTTCCTGGTTTAGTCTTGGAAAGTTGTACTTTTCTAGGAATCTGTCCATTTCATCCAGGTTGTCCAGTTTATTTGCATATAGCTGCTGATAATAGTCTCTTATGATCCTTTGTATTTCTGTGTTTTCTGTTGTGATCTCTCCGTTTTCTTTTCTAATTCTGTTGATTTGGTTCTTCTCCCTTTGTTTCTTGATGAGTCTGACTAATGGTTTGTCAATTTTATTTATCTTCTCAAAGAACCAGCTTTTGGATTGGTTGATTTTTGCTGTGGTCTCTTTTGTTTGCTTTGCGTTTATTTCTGCCCTGATCTTTAAGATTTCTTTCCTTCTACTAGACCTGGGCTTCTGCATTTCTTCCATTTCTAGTTGCTTTAGGTGTAAAGTAAGGTTATTTATTTGATTTTTTTCTTGTTTCCTAAGGTGAGCTTGAATTGCTATGAACCTTCCCCTTAGCACTGCTTTCACAGTGTCCCATAGGTTTTGGGCTGTTGTGTTTTCATTTTCATTCGTTTCCATGCATAACTGAATTTCATTTTTGATTTCTTCTGTGATTTGTTGGTTATTCAGCAGTGTGTTGTTGAGCCTCCATATGTTGGAGGTTTTGAATGGTTTTCTCCTGTAATTGATATCTAATCTCACTGCATTGTGATCAGAAAAGATGCTTGGGATGATTTCAATGTTTTTGAATTTACCAAGGCTAGATTTATGGCCCAGGATGTGATCTATCCTGGAGAAGGTCCCGTGTGCGCTTGAGAAAAAAGTGAAATTCCTTGTTTTGGGGTGGAGTGTCCTATAGATATCAATTAGGTCTAGTTGGTCTATTGTATCATTTAAAGTTTGAATTTCCTTGTTACTTTTCTGTTTAGTTGATTTATCCATTGGTGTGAGTGGTGTATTAAAGTCTCCCACTATTATTGTGTTGTTGTTAATTTCCCCTTTCATACTTGTTAGCATTTGCCTTACATATTGTGGAGCTCCTATGTTGGGTGCATAAATATTTATAATTGTTATTTCTTCTTCTTGGATTGATCCTTTGATCATTATGTAATGTCCATCTTTATCTCTTTTCACCGCCTTTATTTTAAAGTCTACTTTATCTGATATGAGAATTGCCACTCCTGCTTTCTTTTGGTCTTTATTTGCATGGAATATCTTTTTCCATCCTTTAACTTTCAGTTTATATATGTCCTTAGATTTGAGGTGGGTCTCTTGTAGGCAACATATATAGGGGTCTTGTTTCTGTATCCAATCGGCCAGTCTTTGTCTTTTGCTTGGGGCATTCAGCCTATTTACATTTAAGGTAATTATTGATAAATATGATCCCGTAGCCATGTCTTCTATTTTATTGTTTTGGATTCGAGATTATATATCCCATCCGTGTTTCCTATCTAGGAAAGATCCTTTAGCATTCGTTGGAGGGCTGGTTTGGTATTGCTAAATTCTCTCAATTTCTGCTTGTCTGAAAAACTTTTGAATTCTCCTTCAAATTTGAATGAGATCCTTGCTGGGTACAGTAATCGGGGTTGTAGCTTGTTTTCTTCCATGACTTTAAGAATGCTCTGCCATTCCCTTCTGGCCTGAAGTGTTTCTATTGAGAGATCAGCTGTTATCCTTATGGGATTCCCCTTGTGGGTTATTTTTTGCTTCTCCCTCACTGCTTTTAATATTTGGTCTTTGTATTTGATATTTGTTAATTTGATTAATATGTGTCTTGGGGTGCTCCGCTTGGGGTTGATTCTATTTGGGACCCTCTGTGTTTCTTGGACCTGAGATGTTATTTGCTTTCCCAATTTAGGGAAATTTTCCACCATAATTTCTTCAAGAATTTTCTGATGGTCCTTCTTTTTGTCTTCTTCTTCTGGGATTCCTATGATTCGAATATTGGTGCATTTAATACTGTCCCAAAGGTCTCTTGAGATTGTCCTCATTTCTTTTAATTCTTTTTTCATTTTTCCTTTCTGTTTCATTTATTTCTGCCATTCTATCTTCTATTTCACTTATCCTGTCTTCTATTTCTGTTATTCTACTGTTGGTTCCCTCCAGGGTGTTTTTGATCTCATTTATTGCATTATTTATTGTATTTTGACTCTTTTTCATTTCTTCTAAGTCCTTGTTAAAGCTTACCTGCATCTTCTCAATCCTTGCCTGCAGGTTATTGAATTGCAACTCCAACTTATTTTCCAGGTTTTGGATCATTTTCACTATCATTATTCGGAATTCTTTGTCAGGTAGACAAGCTATCTCTTCGTCTTTTGTTTGGTCTAGGGGATATTTATCCTGGTCCTTTACTTGTTGGGTATTTCTCTGCCTTTTCATCTTGTTTATCTTGGTGTGTTGTCCCTTTATTGTGGGGTTTTCTTACTATGGGAGGGGTTGGATGAGTGTTTTGTCAGAGTTTCCTGGTTGGAATCTTAAGCGGTCTGTCCTGCTTGATTTGGCGACCTCTGCTGGCCCCTTCAGTGTCAATTCAGTGCTCTGGGGTTTGCCCTGCTCGCGGTGCCTGCGCTTTTCCCGCCCCCTCTGCTCAGGCTCTCGGCTGGCGGCGCACTCTGATGACGCAATTGGAGACTGTGGCTTCTCCTCTCCCCAGGCCCAGCCGCTCGGCTCTTTCTGCTTGCAGCTGGGTGTGCCTTCTCAGATGTGCAGTGGCAGACTCTGGCGGCGCACTCTGGTGACGCAGTTGGGGGGCTGCGGCTTCTCCCCTCCCCCGGCCCAGCTGGTCGGTTTTTTCAGTGTGTGGCTGGGGGCGTTTTCTCAGATATGAGAAGCGCCGAATTCTGGTGGGGACTGTCCAGAGTCCCCAGAGGTCTTGGCTAGCACCCAATTCTGCCTGCGGTTTGGGGGCAGAAGCCTCGCAGGGGCGCTCTCCGTAGCCCGCAGCCTCCCTGTTCCACCCGGCTGTCTCGCGCCGCGGTCCGAGTCCCCGCTCCCCTTTGTTCTGTTCGCGAGCCTGGCAGGGGTCTTCCTCGGGAAGGCTACCCAGCGGTCTATCTCTGGTTAGCACCCTCGGTTAGGACCCTCAGTCTGCCCCAGGCGTTCAATCTCAGTCCTCCCCCTAAGCGCATGGCCCGCCCCTCCCTGAGCAGTCCGCTGGCTCGTGGGGGATGGGGCGACCGGCCGCCGCTCCGTTCTCCAAGGGGCTTAACTATTTATCGGCTTCTAAGTCCCGACTTTTATGCTCTTTGAGATTCGCCTCAGATCTCTCAGTTCCGCCAGTGAGAATGTTTCCTGACGTTCGTAAACCTTTATCTCTTTCGAGGCTCCCCTTCTGAGATGAATCTCAGTCCCTGCCTCTTTGCCTCTTTTTACTTTTTTTTTTTCCTTTGGTCCTACCTTCTTTTGTCGGCAATGGGCTGTCTTTCCAGATGCCTGAAGACCTCTGCCAGCATTCAGATGTTGATTTATGGAGTTTGTTAGGTATTTAAATGTTCCTTTGGTGTATTTGTTGGGGAGAGTGTGGACTCGGCGTCCTATTCCTCCACCATCTTAGTCCCTCCTCCCATTCCAGTCTCTTTTTTAATACACTATCTATGTTTGTCATAGCTTTTCTTACAAGGATCAAGCGTCTTTTAATTTTATAGCTGCAGTCACTGTCCAGAGTGATTTTGAAGCTCAAGTAAATAAAATCTGTTACTATTTCCACCTTTTATCCATCTATTTGCCATGAAGTGAAGGGACTGGATTCCATGATCTTAGTATTTTGAATGTTGAGTTTTAAGCCAGCTTTTTCACTCTCCTCTTTCACACCCATCAAGAGGCTCTTTAGCTCTTCCTCACTTTATGCCATTAGAGTGATATCATCTGCATATCTGAGGTTGTTGATATTTCTCCCAGCCATCTTGATTCCAGCTTTTGATTCATCCAACCTGGAATTTCACAGAATGTATTCTGCATATAAATTAAATAAGCAGAGTGACAATATAAAGCTTTGATGTACTCCTTTCCCAATTTTGAACTAGTCCATTGCTTCACGTCCAACTCTAACTGTTGTTTCTTGACCTGCATACAGGTTTCTCAGGAGACAGCTAAGGTGGTCTGGTATCCACATCTATTTAAGAATTTTCCACAGTTTGTTGTGATCCACACAGTCAAAGGCTTTAGCATAGTCACTGAAGCAGAAGTAGATGTTTTTGTGAAATTAAAACCCTTTCTTTCTCCATGATCCAGTGACTGTTGGCAATTTGACCTCTGGTTCCTCTGCCTTTTCTAAATCCAGCTTATACATCTGGAAGTTCTCAGTTCACATACTGCTGAAGCCTAGCGTGAAGGATTTTAAGCATAACCTTCATAGCCCTTGAGATGAGTGCAGTAGTATGGTAGTTTGAACATTCAAACATTGCCCTTCTTTGGGATTGGAATGATTACTGACCTTTTCCAATCCAATGACCACTGCTGAGTTTTCCAAATTTGCTGACCTATTGAGTGTAGAACTTTAACTGCATCATCTTTTAAGATTTGAAATAACTCTGCTGTAATTCTATCCCCTCTTCTTGCTTGTTCATAGCAATGCTTCCTAAGGCCCACTTGACTTCATATTCAAGGATGTCTGGCTCTAGATGAGTGACCACACCATCGTGGCTGTCCCAATCATTAAGACTTTTTTTTTAAATAGTTCTTCTGTATAGTCTTCCCACCTCTTCTTTCTTAATCTCTTTCGTTTCTGTTAAGTCCTTTCTGTTTCTGTCCTTTAGTTTGCCCATTCTTGCATGAAGTTTTCCCTTGATATCTCCACTTTCATCAAAAGATCTCCAGTGTTTCCCATTCTATTATTTTCCTCTGTTTCTTTTCACTTTTTATTGAATAAGGCCTTCTTATCTCTCCTTGCTATTTTCTAGAACTCTGCAGTCAGTTAGGTATGTCTTTCCCTTTCTCCCTTGCTTTTTACTTCTTTCCTAAGCTGTGTAAAGACAACCACTTTGCCTTCTTGCATTTCTTTTTCTTTGGGATTGTTTTGATCACTGCCTCCTGTACAATGTTATAATCCTCTATCCATAGTTCTTCAGGCACTGTCTACCAGATCTAATCCCTTGAATCTATTCATCACTTCCACTGTATAATAATAAGGATTTTGATTTAGGTCATTCTGAATGGCCTAGTGATTTTCCCTGCTTTCTTCGATTTAAACCTGAATTTTGTAGTAAGGAGCTCATGATCTGAATTGCAGTTGACTCCAGGTCTTGTTTTTGCTGACTGTATAGAGCTTCTCTGTCCTCAACTGCAAAGAACATAATGATTCTGATTTCAGTATTGACCATCTAGTGACGGCCACGTGTAGAGTCCTCTCTTGGGTTGTTGGAAGATGGTGTTTGCTATGACAAGTGTGTTCTCTTAACAAAACCCTGCTAGCCTTTTCCCTGCTTCATTTTGTCCTCCAAAGCCAAACTTGCCTGTTACTCCAGGTATCTCTTGACTTCCTATTTTTGCATTCTAGTCCCCTAAGATGAGCTTCCCTGAAATTCACTTGGTAAAGAATCACCTGCAATGCAGGAGACCCCGGTTCAATTCCTGGGTTGGGAAGATCCACAGGAGAAGGGATACCCACTCGAGTATTCCTGGGCTTCCCTTGTGGCTTATCTGGTAAAGAATCTACCTGCATTGCAGGAGACCTGGGTTTGATCCCTGGGTCAGGAAGATCCCCTGAAGAAGGGAAAGGCTACTTGCTCTAGTATTCTGGCCTGGAGAATTCCATGGACCGTGTGATCCATGGGGTTGCGAACAGTTGGACACAACTGAGTGACTTTCATTAGTCTCCTTTGATGAAAAGGACATCTCTTTTTTGGTGTTAGTTCTAGAGGTCTTGTAGGTCTTCATAGAACTATTCGACTTCACCTTCTTTGGCATTAGCGATTAGGGCATAGGCTTGGATTACTGTGATGTTGAATGGTTTGCCTTGGAAATGAACTAAGATCCTTCTGCTGTTTTTGAGATTGCACCCAAGTACTGCATTTCTTACTCTTTTGTTGACTATGAGGGCTTCTCCATCTCTTCAAAGGGATTTTTGCCCACAGTAATAGATATAATGGCCATCTGGATTAAATTTTCCCAGTCCTGTCCATTTTCCTTCATAGATTCCTAAGATGTTGGTGTTTACTCTCACTGTCTCCTGCTTGACCACATCCAGTTTACCCTGGTTTGTTGACTCGACATTCCAGATTCCTGTGCAGTATTGTTCTCTACATCACTGCTAGACACATCCACAAGTGAGCATCATTTCTGTGTTGGTCCAGCCTTTTCATTCTTTCCGGAGCTATTTCTCTGCTCCTCCCCTCTAGCATATCGGATGACTTTTGACTGAGGGCCTTATCCTCTTGTGTTATGTCTCCTTGTCTTTTCATACTATTTATAGGGTTTTCATGGCAAGAATTCTGGAGTGGACTGTCATACCTCTCCACTTGATCCATCTATCCTGGTTGGCCATAGGAGGCATGGCTCATAGCTTCATTGAATTACCCAAGACCCTTCACCACTACAAGGCTGTGATCCATGAAGGGGAAGATGAATTTTAAGTGCCATTTGATTGTATTCAGATGATAGCAAATACTCATGGGAATTGTCAGCACATTATGTCATTAATAACTTCAGTTCCAGTTGGGTTGGGATGTCAGCAGCTTTCTCCTTTTGACTTGTGCACAAATATGATGGAAATTTTGTATCACATCACACTTGACCCTATAGTATCCTGCTAGGCTCAGAAGCCTACCTTTCTGTGCTTCCCTCCTGACCCTAGAGGACTCATTATCTCACTTTGTATATACTCAACTGGTTGAAGAGACGTGAACCGGCCAAAAAGCAGTACAAAGTCAGAGTAGAAATTGTATGTTTCAGAGTTACCCACACAGACATGCCTCAGACAAGGCAGGTATCACAGTAAGGGACATGCTTGTGCAAGGCTCTGGAACAATTTGAAGGCTGTGTTCGACTGTGGGTAACTAGTTACCAGGAGGGACATGGATGCAATGTTGCCTGACCACCCATGCAACCAGGAACCCAGAATCTCAAAGTTCTTAGACCACTGCTCAGGTTTTGACTGTTGGGAGTTAATGTGAATTATAAATAAACACTTTGTCTGTGGACCATATGAACCTGGGTTTAAGAATAAAAACTCTGAAATCAGTTCCTAAGCTACACAGTCAAATTCTATAAAGTGGAACCTTAGGACATTGCTATTTTTATAGCTCAAGGAGTGATCAAATATCAGCAGTTTCCTGTAGTTTAACCTAATAGTTTGCAATTTCAGACTATTGAGAATGATAGTGTGCATTGTCATAACTGATGTGCAAGTAATGTGAAATAGCATAACACAAAGTGAGATTTAAGTTATCGTGGGTGGCGACAGGACTGGAAAAGGTCAGTTTTCATCCAGTCCCAAAGAAAGGCAATGCCAAAGGATGCTCAAACTATCGCACAGTTGCACTCAACTTACATGCTAGCAAATTAATGCTCAAAATTCTCCAAGCCAGGCTTCAACAGTATGTGAACTGTGAACTTCCAGATGTTCAAGCTGGATTTAGAAAAGGCAGAGGAGCCAGAGATCAAATTTCCAGCATCCATTGGATAGTTGAAAAAGCAAGAGAGTTCCAGAAAAATATCTACTTCTGCCTTATTGACTATGCCAAAGCCTTTGATTGTGTGGATCACAACAAACTCTGGAAAATTCTTCAAGAGATGGTAATACCAGACCATGTCACCTGCCTCCTGAGAAACCTGTATGCAGGTCAGGAAGCAACAGTAAGAACTGGACCAGTAAGAACTGGACATGGAACAACAGAATGGTTCCAAATAGGAAAAGGAGGATGTCAGTGCTGTATATTGTCACCCTGCTTACTTAATTTATATGCGGAGTACATCAGGAGAAACACTGGGCTGGAGGAAGCACAAGCTAGAATAAAGATTGCCAGGAGAAATATCAATAATCTCAGATATGCAGATAAGATCACCCTTATGGCAGAAAGCAAAGAACTAAAGAGCCTCTTGATGAAAGTGAAAGAGGAGACTGAAAAAGTTGACTTAAAACTCAACATTCAGAAAACTAAGATCATGGCATCTGGTCCCATCACTTCATGGCAAATCGATCGGGAAACAGTGGAAACAGTGACAGACTTTATTTTCTTGGCCTTGAAAATCACTGCAGATGGTGACTGCAACCATGAAATTAAAAGACGCTTGCTCCTTGGAAGAGAAGTTATGGCCAACGTAGACAGCATATTAAAAAACAGAAACATTACTTTGCCAACAAACGTCTGTCTAGTCAAAGCTATGGTGTTTCCAGTGGTCATGTATGGATGTGAGAGCTGGACTATAAAGAAAGCTGAGTGCCGAAGAATTGATGCTTTTGAACTGTGGTGTTGGAGAAGACTCTTGAGAGTCCCTTGGACTGCAAGAAGGTCCAACTGGTCCATCCTAAAGGAAATCAGTCCTGAATATTCATTGGCAGGACAGATGCTGAAGCTGAAACCCCAGTCCTTTGGCCACCTGATGCAAAGAACTGACTCATTTGAAAAGACCCTGATGCTGAGAAAGATTGAAGGCGGGAGGTGAAGGGGACGACAGAGGATGAGATGGTTGAATGGCATCACTGACTCAATGGACATGAGTTTGAGTAAACTCCGGGAGATGGAGATAGACAGGGAGGCCTGGCATGCTGCAGTCCATGGGGTCTCAAAGAGTTGGACACGATTGAGTGACTGAACTGAACTGATCCCCACTCCCTATTCCATGATAAATTTCTTAAAATCTTTGGGCTTTCTGAGATACCTGAACTTCTGCATAGCAAAGAGAAACTGCAGAGCCTCTTGGTTGAAAGTGAAAGAGGAGAGTGAAAAAGCTAGCTTAAAACTCAACATTCAAAACACTAAGATCATGGCATCTGGTCACATCACTTCATGACAGATAGATGGAGGAACATGAAAACAGTGGCAGATTTTATTTTCTTGGTCTCCAAAATTGCTGTGGACAATAACTTCAGCCATGAAATTAAAAGATACTAGCTCCTTGGAAGAAAACTTATGACAAACCTAGATAGTGTAGTGAAAAGCAGAGCCATCACTTTGCCAACAAAGGTTCATATAATCAAAGTTGTGGTTTTTTCCAGTAGTCATGTATGGATGTGAGATTTGCACCATAAAGAAGGCTGAATGCCAAAGAATTGATGCTTCTGAACTGTGGTGTTGGAGAAGACTCTTGAGAATCCCTTGGACTCCAAGGAGATCCAATCAGTCCATCCTAAAGGAAATCAATCCTGAATATTCATTGGAAGGACTGATACTGAAGCTAAACCTCCAGTACTCTGGCCACCTGGTGTGGAGTCAACTCATTGGAAAAGACTGATGCTGGGAAAGATTGAGGGCAAGAGGAAAAGGGCAGCAAAGAATAAGATGGTTGGGTGGCATCATCAACTCAATGGACATGAGTCTGAGCACACTCCAGTATATAGTGAAGGACAGGGAGGCCTGGTGTGTTGCAGTCCATGGAGCTGCAAAGAGTCAGACACAACTTGATGACTGAACAGCAGTGTTAGCAGATCCAAATACAGTACTGTATGAGTTTGCTCAGGAGACTGTAACAGATGCCAAGCTAGGTGGCTTAAACAACAGCAATTTCCTCACAGTCTGAGAAGTTAGAAATCCAATATCAAGGTAATGGCTGTTTGGCTTCTTCTGAGGCCTCCTACCTTAGCCTGTGGACAGCTGTACCATCTGCCTATTTTCTGTGTTGTAGATATTCCTGCCACGTCTGACTTCAGGTTACCAACATGATGTCATTAAACATAGACTTGGGCCAATATGGATAACACATGATTCTATGGCCATCTGTATGCCACCATCTGTATTCAGTAGACATGAGTAACCTCCAAACTATAAATAATAGTGAAAATAACAGTGAATGAGGTAAAAAAAAAAATTAGGATGAGATGGGATTTTAGTCTTTTATTATCTTTGCTGGTAATATCATTTGCTTTATATAAGTTTATGTAATTTAATTTTTACTAATGGCTATGTGTGTTTAACAATTCACCAAATTGCTGAAAATTTAACAATGGGTCTCAGGAGCCAATTTCAACCACCTCCAGCACACCACTGAGTCATGGAGTGATTAAGCAGAATTCTGTCATTAGAAATGGGAGAGTAAGACAGCTTATTCTGAAATTATAAAGGGAGAATCTGCTGGACATGATGGGTGAAAATAAACAGGAAAAATTCAAAATGAACAGATAGGAGTTTGGAAGGAGTTTGAAGGGAGAGCTAGGTCAGGTGGGTATTGAATTAGTGAGGAATATGGAAGAGTCAGCTGGGGGAGGGGGATGTGTTCCTTGATTCCTTTTCTAACCCCACCCAAAGGAGCCTGTTAACATGAGGATTCTCTGAGCCTAAGTTTTCACCTCTCTAAAATACATCTCCCTCTGGATGACTTCTCAGGAGACTCTCAACTCTAAAATTGGGAATTTTATCCCTTACTGTATAATTGTCAAGTCCCTTTAATGTCTAAGTTGCTGTAAGCCAATCAAAAAAACAATCCAAAGCTCAGGTATGTCTGTATCTCTTAACATGTAATACAATCACCCCAGAAGATACCTTTCCTGGAAAGAAAGAACATATTTCTATTGTTGATAATAATTAGCAAGTTTTTTTTTTAACAGAAAGATGTTTTTCAAATATCTCTTATATTTCTTTACGACCCTCAGAGGTAATTACAAGTAACCCATTTAAAGGTGCATCTGGCTTAGAAGAGCAGTTATGTGAACTATATCAGAAATGCGGGCAACCTCAGAGGGGTTTTACTTTCAGTTCAGCAGTTAAGCCTCAAAATACACTTTATGTTTTGACTACATCACAGTAGGGTGCCTCGTTGCTGTACTCTTGGAAAGGTTGTTTTAAAGCAAAATGAAGGTTTTGTGCACCTAAGACCATCTCAGAAAAAAACAGAGACCTTATCAGCTCATGGATTTTTCAGACTCTCCTGCATATATGCCTCCATAACCGTTTCAGACCTGCCTCATAAATAACCACATGTTGACTGGAGATAAAGACAAGGAACTTACAATGTGTTGGTCACCCAGCTCCTCCATTTATGATGGGATCCTTACCCCAGTGCTTCTCAAAGTGTCATCCCTGGACCAGCAACATCAGCATCCCCTGACACTGGCTGGAAATTCAAATTCCTATGCCTTTCTTCAGACCTGATGAATGAGGATCTGTGAGGAGGAGGAGCTGGTTTTGTGTTGTGATAAGCCTTCCGAGTGACTCTGATACAGGCTTGTCAATGGCGTGCTCTGTTATCGGTCACTGTAGGGAGTCGGATTTTCTCATTTTTTCCGTCACATTTTTCATCTCTTCAGGTGGTGATTCTTTTATTTTTTAACCAGAGGATAATTTACAGTCTTGTGTCGGTTTCTGCCACAGCCTGGATCGGCCACAGGCATTACATGTCCCCTCCCTCCTAAAGCCCCTTCCACCCCCCTCCCCACCCCTCCAGGCTGTCACAGAGCCCAGGGTTGTAGGATGGCGATGCTGAAAGTGAGGTCCCTGAACTCGCAGTCTCAGTGTCACTTGAGAACTTGCTAGGAATGCCAGTCCCTGGATTTCACTCAGACCTACTTTATTAAGAACTTGAGGTATGGAAATCAGCAGGAAGGACCATTATGGCCAAATTTGGTCCACGTAATTTACAATAATGTGCTTGGCTTGCTGCACTGAGATTGGGAAAGGAAAACGTCATCCTGCTTAAGCATCAGTTTGGGAGACAGAGTGGGTTTAGAAGAGGGAGGAGGAGCAGTGAGGAGGAAGGCTTCTGTGGGCAGATGTGTTAGAATGCCGCTGGGGGAGTGGGAAGCTGGTTTAAGAGGACAGCCACTCACGTGGGAGGGCTGACCACTCTCCAGCTTTAACTCTCCCAGCTCTAGCCCCTGCCTGGCGCTGGCATGGGCCACCCAGACCTGTTCTCACCAGCATCCCAGGAGTGAGATCACTTCTCATTCCCTGAAGTACGAACGGCGTGTCCTTGAACATGTTTTCTGGCAGAATCCTAGCTGCCATTGAGGGTCATCTCCCTTCAAGGTCACTTTGTGTGTGCTTAGTCATGTCTGACTCTATGATGCCATGGACTGTAGCCCACCAGGCTCCTCTGTCCATGGAACTGTCCAGGCAAGAATATTGGAGTGGGTTGCTGTTTCCTCCTCCAGGGGATCTTCCCAACCCAGGGATCAAACCTGTGTCTCATTTCTCCTGCATTGGCAGATGGGTTCTGTACCAGCTGAGCCACCAGGGAAGCCCCTCAGCTTCTCTGGGCTGCTGCTGCTGCTAAGTTGCTTCAGTCATGTCCGACTCTGTGCAACCCCATGGACGGCAGCCCACCAGGCCCCACCGTCCCTGGGATTCTCCAGGCAAGAATATTGGAGTGGGTTGCCATTTCCTTCTCCAGTGCATGAAAGTGAAAAGTGAAAGTGAAGTCGCTCAGTCGTGTCCGACTCTTCACGACCCCATGGGCTGCAGCCTACCAAGCTCCTCTGTTCATGGGATTTTCCAGGCAAGAGTACTGGAGTGGGAGGCCATTGCCTTCTCTGCAACTTCACTCTAGGACCTTTTTAATCAGGTGGAACTGGTTTGGGCACTGTCAGACTCTATTCTTAAAAGAGGGCATTTTACAGAGAGCAACGCAGCTTGATGAAGGCCTGTTCACAGACTGAGTGCTGGTCTGTCCTCCAGGACTTTTCCGTCTAATATCCCTCTGATCCTCATAAAACCATAGGTTGGTGCTGTGGAACCCGAAAGACAAAGGACTGTGTGTTTCTTTTTCTTAGAAAGCAAGAGCCTCTGGCAAAAAAAAAGTAAACTCCCAACAGTAAGAAATAAATTAAATGAATTGGTCTTGAGTTTAGCCCGAATCTGATTTGCATAACTGCTTCAAAACTAGGGATCTGGGGATAAACTCCAAGTGGAAAGTATTTCCAGGTTCCATTTATGGATAAATGGCCCACGGGAGCCTTTTCTTTCGTCTTCATTGATGAGCCTTCTTAGCTTTTAAAAATGTATGGCCAGTGGGGAGTTTCCTTTTCTCTGTGTGATTCTGACCCATTTCTCAAGCACTTCCCCAGACCCTGCAGCACCGTTCAGCACTCCAGGACACCTTGTGGGTTAAAGACAATCCTCAGAGAGAGCTGGGTCTATAAACCAGGGCAAGTCCCACGTGGCACTGCTGTGCTCTTCATCTCAGGAATGGGCAATAAGGTCCTGCTACTATTTCATCCAAATGGGAAAAGGAAATTAACATGGGATAGAGTAGAAGGCTGAAATCCTTTAGTGGCATTTAGCTGCCATAGAACACTAGATTCAAGAAACTACACCAGAATGAAAATATCTGCCTGATGATGTATGATGCAGGGCTTCTGAATTTGGGGACACGGAGAATATGGTGTCAGGCAAGACGGATCACAACCTTCAGTTATAGTGTAGCTAGAAAGCCCTTCATTCTTTTGAGAGACAGATATCTCCTGCCATCAAATGGAGCTTCCAGTGCTAAGAATGGAGTCACGCAGGGTGATCAAGTAGATTGTATTGCTGGTCAATACCTTCTCTATTATTATGTTACTGGGAAATAATTATTATCTTCTGCTGGAGCCTGTGTGAGATTGAGAAAGATCAGGGAGAGGGAAAATATTGCATTGTTCAACTTGTACTTTATATTCAGCCCCTACACACATTACAGCTAGTGATGTTAGCTGAAGATTACTTTGTATTATTCTCTAAATCATCACCCTAGAGTAATTTCTTCTGCCTTTTTCTGTGACCATTACTAGCTTGAGGATGTGATTCTGAAATTTATAATCAAATAAAGAAGGATGGATATATCAATATTTAATTCCATATTTTCCCATAGATTTGACTTTGGTTAAAAACTTGATATCTGGGGCCTTTGGGTCACAATAATATCAAAGATGTTTAACCAATTTTTGAAGGAGGAAAACAGTCTCAAAGTTTAATTTAGTGAATGTTTGTAATTCATGTTATCTTATGCCTCCTCCTGAGCAATATTAAAACAAATAACTAGAGACCTAGAAAAGTTCAGCTTTCTGCCATTGGAGTGTCTAAGGAAACATTTGGTGTTTATTTCTGTAATTTTGAGGAAGTCCTATGGCTTCCTGGAAACTCTGTGGAGAAATCAGGCCCAGCTAAAGAGATGTTGTTCACTGTGTCGTGTTCTAGAGTACTCCTGAGTTTATCAGATGTGTTTGTCCCTAAAATCCTATTTCAGATACACAAATATTTGTAGGTTAACTTAAGTAAAAATACACTTCATACCCCTTCAACAGTGACAAACTGCAGACAATCAGTCTCTGAGAAGTTTTATCTCAAGATTAGTTAGTCTGGACTTTTTCCAGTCTGCTCTGATTAAAGGAATAGGAAACCATTGTTCTGAGGTGCTACTTAGGGTTTCTGGATTCGGCACTTTTGAATTGGACATGATACTGCTCTTTGTGAAGGGCTGTGCTGTGCATTGTAGGGTGTTTACCGGCAATCCTGAGCTCTACTCAGGAGGTGCCAGTCACGCCAGGTGGGTACATGTAAAATGTGCCCAGATGTTGCCAGATGTCCCCTGGCAGCTAGAATTGCTTTCCCGTCCCTCAACCCCAGGTTGAGAGCCGCTGGATGCACTGCAGGTCTGCGTTCCAACCGCAACTGTCAGGATAAAGAGACGCATGGGCAAGCCCCAAGCTACTTTCCTGGTCTTCTTCCTAGCTCGGAGGCGTGTCCTAGGTTCCCAAGGGAAGAGAGATGGTTGTTTTAATGAAAACATGTGACGATGCTCCCTCCCCTCCCACTGCCCAGAATACAGACGTTTTGCTGACATTTGGAACACTGGGATGGGAGGAGAAGGTAGGGAGGAGATAGGAGAGCCAAGAGAACCTGTGGAAGTTAAAGTGTGAGTCGCTCAGTCATGTCCGACTGTTTGTGACCCCGTGGACTATAGCCCGCCAGGCTCCTCTGTCTGTGGGATTCTCCAGGCAAGAACACTGGGGTGGGTTGCCATTCCCTTCTCCAAGGAATCTTCCCAACCCAGGGATTGAACCCAGATCTCCCACATTGCAGGCAGATTCTTTATCATTTGAGCCATCCAGGAAGCCCCAAGAGAAGGTAGTGGAAACTAAATAGGTTCATTGATGTCCATGCTCTTTTGACCCCCCTGCCTGCTCTTGACTGAGGGACCCCCTTCCATCTGCACACTATGTAGCAAACACTTGGGGTCAGGCCCTGGAAGGCACCCGCCCCTGGACAGACTTGTTTCCCTTGCCCATACCTGAGAACATCCAACTTTTCATCTTACCCCATCCGAGGTAAAAACAACCAAAAAGGGCATTTGTAAATCATTCCGTTTATATACATGTACCAAGCTCTCCCTCCAGTTTTAGGGAATTAATATCAGGGCTCAGACACTAAAAATAAACCAAGAAAACTAAGGCTG
Organism: Antilocapra americana; assembly: GCA_007570785.1. Classification (NCBI taxonomy): domain Eukaryota; kingdom Metazoa; phylum Chordata; class Mammalia; order Artiodactyla; family Antilocapridae; genus Antilocapra; species Antilocapra americana. Next base: position 2,677,001 of record ML660776.1, on the reverse strand, counting down.
CCATAAATAATATCAGGAAAAATACAGTAAGAGAATTAATAAATTTAACTTTTCTTAACATTCTGTTGTTATAGCTAATGATTTATTATTTCTGGGAGATTTTGTCCTGATTAAAGCCATTAGAAGTACTTTCTTTTTTTTTGCCCTAAACATCCGCACCCATGTATCTACTAACCCTGTAATCAAGGCAGAGCATTAATTAAGACAGTCATTTTCTTTCCCAAGAAAACTATTAATAGGGCTATAATTCACTAATTGTTTTTTTCTGCTACCAACGTTAGCCAGTGTTGGCAACAGTAGCCCCACTGAAACTACATTGTAAAAGACGTCCGCAATCAGTGAGCTCACTATTTATCCTCATTAACCCAAAGTGTGCATGTTAGAGCCTGCCTGTCCACACCTTCCACTTACCTGAGGCAAGAGTGGGAAAACAAAGACAGTTAAAGCTAATGTCCCTGTGGGCTAGGATAATTAGCTGCAGTCCTTTTTTTCCCCCTGGAAGCCAGTTCCAGTCATTAGTTGAAGTGCTACATAAATGCTAAGGATCCCTTATTGCTTTATAAAGTTAATCCATCCCAGGGTGAGACTGGTTTATTGATTGATTATGTGGCAGTGAAGGGAAGCAGAGGTGAGAACTACAGGCAGTGCTGCATTTTCACTGGAGCCATGTTCACTGTTAACAACATTGAGGTGCTGTTATTCCCCAGTCGATGGGCAGAGGAAGAAAAGCTTGATCATATATCGCATTGGTCAGGATGTATGGGAAACAGGCACTTTCATACCCTCTGGACGGAAGTATCAATTGTTAAGAGGTAAGTGGAGGGTGTTTCAACAGGGGCCAGGCAGGTGTGGTTCCTGGGGCAGGGATAGCAACCGAACCCTCCCTTTGTTCTAGCAACTCAGCTTCTGTGAACTCATCCTACAAATCCTCTCACAAAATTTAACAAAGATAAAAGGGCAAGGTCATGTGGTGGTTAACAGCGCAGTTATCAGTCGCAGGAGAATGCGGTCACTCCATGCAGTGAACACAGCTGTCTGTGTACACACAGCCCCTCTTTTTCAGATTTCCTTTGCGTTTAGGTCCCCGCAGAGCACTGAGCAGAGTTCTCTGTGCTGTGTGGTAGGTCCTCTGTGGTCACCTGTTTTATGCTTGGTAGTGTGTATATGTCAGTCCTGATCCGTTTATCCATTCTTCTGTGATGGACGTTTAGGTTGCTCACATGTCCTGACTATTGTAAATAGTGCTACAGCAAACGGGGCGATGCACGTGTCTTTTGGAATTATGGTTTTCTCTGGGTATATGCCCAGAGTAAGATCGCTGTAATGTAAGGCTAGATGCATGGGCAGGAGGTTCTTTGACATAAATCATAGCAGTCATTACTCTAGAACCCACCTCTTAGAGTAATGAGAATAAAAACAAAAATAAACTAAGGGGACCTAATTACACTTAAAAGCTTTTGCACAGCAAAGGAATCAGATCTTATTCAACTGCATGAGGAGCTGGGAAGTCAAAGTCTGAAAGAAGGAATCAGAGAAATCGCCAATTAGTAAATCTGAGACACAGGCCGCTCCAGCCTCCAAGATGAGGCTGCAAAGTGAATGGAGGGCACTGGCAGTGCTAAGGAAGGCTGTGCGTATGCAGCTACACTTGTGGATACACTGCCAGGCACCAACCAGGAGCCTGAGGATGTCGTTGGATGGCCAGATCAGTGGCCAGCGAGAGCTGGATGTGAACAGGAGGATGAACAAATCAGAATAGACAAAGGAGGTGAGGAACTGAGGACCAGGACTGCCAGGTCTCAGGCAGATCACTCTCGACCTGCTGTAACTTGAACCCATTCAGAGAATGGGGTTCTGGGGAGCAAACATCAGCTTAGAGGTTGGCTCAATACAAAATTCCACAATCACTGTTTGCTAGCTGAAGCATTCTAGCTCATATCGCTGAAAATTTATGTACATGGCGGTCTCTCCCAGTCCTCATCTCATAAGAAAGTGAAGAGTAGACGATCTAAGTGTTTTTAAAATCTAGGTCTCTTGGTGATGGATTGTGAAAATTTCCAAGTCGTTCTGAGGCTGTGAGGTGCAGTCACCTCAGCAGAATGAGTGTTGCTCTGAGGGTGTTTCTGAGTCTCTGCTCACTTGCTTACCATGGGGGTTAAAAATGGACGCGGAGGTGCTTCTCAAATCTCTTAGGTGTTTATCAGGAGGACCAGAGCCTTGTGATTTGTAGGATGTTCTGCTACTTAGTTTAAACATTTAGTCTTTCACCTTTCACATAATAGTTGTGAAACAGATGCTTGAAAGGGTGTGGTTAGAAATCATGCACTGTGGTTTCTCTAGGCAGAGCAAGAGGGATGCACATTTTTGTTTGATATCACAGAAGTAGATGTGCAAAGAGCAGACCTGCACCCAAATGGTTTCTAGTGGCAGAACCAAGGTACTTCAGGTCAGCTCCAACACAGCACAGTGTGGGCCATCTTCTACCTTGAGTACAAACACCTTCCCCTTTCTTCCACTTCTCTTTTTACCAAGCCAAACATCAATAATAAAAGCAAAAACAAGATTATGGGTATTGTTTTAGGCTTACAGAGTGATTTTAAACATTGTTAGTTAATAGCATTTAAGAATTGAAGCTTTCAGGACTTCTCTGGCGATCCAGTGATTACACCTCAGCACTTCCATTGTAAGACACACAGGTTTGATCTCTGGTTGGAGAACTAAGTTCCTACATACCACACAGTGCCTGTGTGCGTGAATACTAAACCACTTAAGTTGTGTCCGATTCTTTGCGACCCCATGGACTGTAGCCCGCCAGGCCCCTCTGTCTCTGTCTGTGAGATTCTCCAGGCAAGAATACTAAAGTGGGTTGCCATACCCTCTTCCAGGCGATCTTTCCAAACCAGGGATCGAACCTGGGTCTCCTGCATTGGAGGTGGATTCTTTACCACTTTTACCCCCTGGGAAGCCTATGCCACACAATGCACCCTCACTCTCCCAAAGAAAGCACAAAAAAGCTTTTGTATAAGTATCTCCATTTCCACTGTCTCTTAGAAATTCTGAAAACCTGGAAAGCCTGATCTGACACTCCTACCTGGCATCTGTGGCCAGAGCTCAGGGGACACTGACCCTTTTGGACAAAGGGCTCTCCTGTGGCCACGGCCCTCACTGCTCTGAACTGTTCCAACATGAAGGCTGTGCCCCTTCGCCATGTATCGTTCACGCATGACATGATATGTCGTGTAAGTCAAGAAATATTGATGGATGGTAATGATGAAGCGGCTACCGTTGAATTAATAACTCCTAGGTGAAAGAAAAAAAAAAAAAACTAGGTGCCAGGCGCTGTGCTAACTCCTTCAACACCTAAATTTTTTTTTTCATCTAATCCTTTCAGCCATACAAGGTAGCTGTTATTTCCACCTTATGAATGAAAAGCTGAGATTAGGGGAGTTAAGGACCTTCCCTGAATTAAGTCAAAGGAAGTGATTTGCCATCCTCTGGGTACCAGAAAACAGAATCCAACTTGAGAGCCCAGGTTCATAAACAGAGTCAGCAGGAAAGAGCCAGATTGTAAAAAGTTTAATTTCATCTTTGTGGATCCTACGGTCTCTGTTGCAACAACTCAGCTCTGCCCTGTAGTGTGTAAGTGGCAAATCGATTGGTAAAGGAAGTAATGGGTATAGCATGCTCTATAGAACGTATTTACAGAGACAGGCAGTGGCTGGCTCTCCCCAGGAGCCTACAGCCCCAGCGACTATAGCAGCCAAGGCAGCTATCCTTCAGGAACTTCCCAGAGGGCAGTGCGTGCTGTCCCGTGGTCCTCCCCCTGGCCCGTCACACAGGTGCCCCTGTGGGAAACTTTCACGCAGCTCGTGGAGTTCTACCCAGGTGCTGTGGCAATCTGGATGAAAAACTGGCTAGCGTTCACTTTGGAATTCTCTATTTTCTGGTTCCAAATGTGAGTGGCTTCTGGCTCCTTTCGTTTCTCAAACATTGCAGATGCCAGCCATGGGAACACAAGAACGGAGAGAACCCCAGAGACCTGGCATGGAAGGAAAGCAGCAGGCTTGCAGGACTGGGGAGACAGACATCCCGGCCTCCCAACCATGTGGAGGGAGCTGAGGTCCAGAGACCCCATGGACTAAGCCATACCACTCCTTGGTCCATGGGTAGAATTTGAAGCACCAAGTCTGTGGGCCCAAAGCCCACGATGTTTCCATCAACTGTGTAAATGCTTGGAGTTTGTATTCTGAATTCACTTATTCCAAGCACAGTAAGTCCCCTGAATAGGAAGCTTTGGACTTTGTGGATGAGGATAAGGGTGGGATGAGATGGGAGAAGGGCATTGAAGCATGTTAATTGTCATGTGTCTAATCAATCGCCAGCCCGGGATTGATGCTCGGGACTGGTGCAGCGAGATTTCCCGGTTGGGAGGGAGGAGGGAGGGGGGACCCGGAGGGGAAGCATATGTAAACCCATGGTGATATCATGACAATGTATGGCAAAAACAATAATAAAAAAAAAAAAAAGCAAACTTTCAAAGATACAAATGTGCATTCCTCCAGTATCAGGCGTGAATGAAATTGCAGCTGACCCTCTGCCTCCTATTGCTGATGACCCTTCAGCTCTATCATCTCCCACCTCCCCTCTCTCCTCCTGTCAGCGACTTCTCTTGCCCGTCCACCCAATGCCAGCCCCTGTATGCCAGCTGTTACTGTACTGTTGTACTTTTCAAGGTACTGTACTGTAAGATGAAAAAATGTTCATATTTTGTGTTTGTTTTCTTGTGTATGACTTATGCAAAAAGTATTATAAACTTAATACAGTGCAGTACTATACAGCCGATTATGTTAGTTGGGTACCTAAGCTAACTTTGTTGGACTTAAGAACAAATTGAACTCACAAAACAGATCTCATTTGTATGTATGGGACTTCCTGTTTCTCCCTGAAAAGAAATTACTAGACTCATAGTTTTCTTTTCCTTTCAGAATGCATTCCCTCACTGTTATTTATTTGGGGCTTACTGTGCACTGGGAACTGAGGTTGTAGTGCTTAATAAGGTAGAAAGCCTGGAATCGCATTTTGTGGAGAGACAGGGGTCATTCCTAAGGGACACCCCCTCAGACAGTGGCCTGAACCTCAGGCCCTACGCTCACACTGGTGCCTGTGTGCATTACCGACAGCGTGAACTGCCTTTGTGCGGAGGCTATTGTGAGAATGTCGGGATTATGAGGGTGTCAAAAAGGCATCAGTACAGGCCATGCAGCCAGCCGACTCCCGAATGTGCTTATTTGTGTTCAGGGTGGGGTGAGGGGGTCTGGCCAGATTCTTTGGGTTTCTTGGCATCTCATCCAAGAGCTACATTTTTTTGTTTTATAAAACCGAGGATTGTCTTCAGACTGGTGGGACTTTCAAGGTCATATATGAGAAGTGTCAGGTATACTCCGTGAAGACGGGGATTTACAAAAGTTTGTGTGTGACATGGCTTTGCCCACCCCCCCCGCCCCTTCAAAAATACTGCTGGCTCTAAAAGAGTCAAGAACTCAAACTTGCATGAACTCTTCAACACCTCTCCAGATTCAACAAAACTGACATTTATAGCTTTGTTGAAGCGGAGACATGGCACTTGGCCTCAGATTGTTTGGACTGTAGAGTGTCAGTATAAATAGCTTTGATTGACTTTTGTATCGTGCACATCTGGAAGCAATTTATGGCATTCCAGCTAGATTAAGGCGCTTTTTAAAGGAATTTCAGCAGCTCTTTTTTTTTTTTTTTTTCCCTGTTGGCCATGGTGAATAAAGTTTCAAAGAGGGTTTAGCTGTTGTTCTTAATGTAGACTGTGGTGAAGTCAAATTCAGGGCAAATGCTGGGTGGGGGGGAGAAGGGAAGAGGGACGTTTGTTTTGCCAAAAGAGCTAAACACAGAGCTGACTTTTCCTCAATTGTTTTGTTCACACGAAATGAGAGAGAAAATGTCAGACACCAGGAAGTTGCTATCAATACACAGAAGCCATGAAGAAAGTCATTTTTAAAGAGAAGAATGGATTGACCTGGGAGAGGTGCAGAGAGCTGTGTATGGTCGCTCGGCTCCACAGCCAGAGGGCCTGAGAAGAAACACTCACACTGACCTTCATTTATGGGATTTGCATCTGATGTTTGTTTCACAGAGACTCCCAGCGCGCTTACTGTGGGCTAGCTGACAGAGAGCATGAGCGTGGCCAGAGATGGAGACTGCCTCGCTACCTTCATAGCACGTATCCTCTAGTGGGGTAGGAAACCATTGCATAGCGTGTCATTTAATTACCGTTTACTTACTGTGGTGACTAAGTTACAATGGAGAAGCAAGTACAGGGTGTCCTGAGTGCCTGTGGACCTAAGGGAGCTAGAACGAACAGCTAAGGGGAGACCTGAAACTGCTGGGGAGATGTGAAATCTGACACAAGGCAGCAAGGGCAAAGTCCAAGGAGAGATGAGGAACAGCATTCCAGGATGGGGATGGGGGATTTTCACTGCAAGCCCCTGGAGCTGGGAAGGAAAAAGCCAGTCAGGTAGGTATTTTCCCATTTAGACATGGGAAAAACCAGGCTCAGATTGGGTGTAAACCTCTCTAGTTTCACTTGGCTGTTAACTGTATAATCTGCTTTAAGAGCTGTTGAGCCCTGTAGCACTGATAATCCGCATGGTTGAAGGCAAGTCACCGGACCCCACTTTCCCCATTTTTGTAATGAGGGAATTTGATACATGTTCTGTATCAAATGGAGTTGTGTACAACATATACACCATCATAGACAATGAAGCAATGGACATACAACTGTTCACTACACTTAAAGATGAAGATTCTCTGATGGACAAACTGGGAGGAACAGTAAAAATCCTTGGGGTAATGAGGATGTACCTTCCAGTTTCTCTAACTTGGATAAGAAAATGAAATATCCATTATTAAATGAGACATGCTTTAGGAGAGACCAGCCCTGGGCATTGTTAGAGCTATAATATATAGGTCATTGTGGCCCTCCTTTTTCTTTTTGTTGCTGAAGGAAAGTGATGAAGTGGTGCCAAGAAAGTGGCAAATTGCCTTAAAAATCACATAAAAGTGCAATTTAGTGCACACAGTTCTGCTGAAGAAAACCACCTTTGTTTCATTATTAGCTTCTCAGGGATTTCTTTCCTTGCTTGGCATTTAAGTGTGGAAACTTGTCCTTTTATTCTTAACATAATGAGACAGTTCCTATGTTTTAAGAACAATAGAAAAAAACATGAAGAGTGATTGATACATTACTTGAGATTTATTAACTACCGACTGGAGCCATATTGCCAGCCTCTGGGTATGATTTGCAAAGACAGGGAGGCATAAACCTCTGTTGTTTTACGTAAAAATAGAAAAAAAAAATCCAGTCTCTGAGACCATTGTATGAAAAATGTTCTATTAGAGACTTACTTCGCCTTTCCCCCCTGATTTCAGGTTTGGGATTTGACCTGTAAGACAAAGAGCAGCTACTTTGCCTGCAAGGTTTAGAGCTGATAGGAAGGTAAACTCTGAAGTTATCTGCTGGTATCGTTTTGGGTAGTGATTCCTAGTTTCTGTTTCAGTTCTCTTTCCACTTGTCTGTAGAGGCTTGACAAAAATATACCAAAATGAAGCTCTGTGCTCACCTATCAGGTTACATGCTCTCTGCACTTGATGAAAAGGATGCAGTGTGAGACCAAGTCAGGGAGGCAGGGCGGAAGCGAGACACCGGAAATGCTGAGTCCTGTTGCAGCACAAATGGTTGGAGACGAGACCAAACCTCAGTGGAAAGTAGGCTGTGAATTCAGTAGGACAGTGGTGGGGAAACCAGCAAAGCCTTTTGATTCTCTTGATGAAAAATATTGTGTTCTGTGTAAGCCTGTCCAGAGGGAGTTTGCAGTCCAAATGACATTCAGTGCAGTTCATGGCTTGGCACGGAGAATGAACCCAATACATACTTGTTGAATTTATTTAATAAAAGAGGTTAGAGAATGAGGTGGTGGGCAGTGGGATTATTGCTATTTAAAAACAAACAAAAGCTACTGGGGATATTTAAATTGGAGATTCAGCTATTATTAATTGTCTCTATTTATCTTTTAATTCAGCAAATATATATTATATAAGTGCCTCCAATGTGACAAGAATTATATCAGGCGATGAGGACAGTCATAGACAAATATGATTTTGGAGCTTATATTTTAGGTGGACATGGACATTAAATAACTGTGGATGATGCTGTTACAAAGTTTTTATATACTGAATGCGATGGAAAGCTAGGAGACTGTTTGGGGGGTGAAAACTGAGATCTAAGGATAAGAAGCTGATTTTTTGACTTCTGTCTTTATGGTTAATCTGGAGGCAGAACTTTGGGCCATAGGTGACTTTAGCTTCTCAAGTCTTGTTCCTATTGATAGTCCCTCAGTCTGAAAGAAAGTGTCACGAAAGTGTCATGTATGGACATAAGGATGTCTTTGGAGAAACTTGGAAGTGGAGAATCATTGCAGACTTCTTGCAGAAAATGAGATGTGGCCACAGGGCAGCTCAGTTATACGTCACTTTTAGCTGGATGGAAGACAAACAGTCTTGCAGATTGTGATAGAAAGCGAAAGAGAGACAGCTGCTCGCAGAACGTCTTTACTGGGCTCAGAAAGGAGAAAGATGTTAACTGGAGAAAGTCAACTTAATGGTGATTTCCCTTGCTGTCCTGAGAGTGAGCCCTGCTGGCCAGGCCCAGGGGCATTTATGGAAATGTGGGCTGCACGCACAGCTTTACTTTCTGGTCTGAAATGTTGTGGAAGCAGTGTAAAGAATTCTGTCAAAGGAGACAAAATGAAGTACCAAAGAAGTGCAATTCTTTGGGAAAGCAAGAATCTCTTGATGAAAGTGAAAGAGGAGAGTGAAAAAACTGTCTTAAAACTAAAAAAAAAAAAAAAGAATGTTCTGTGGGATGCAGTTGAGACATCTTCAGTTCTCTGCGTGACCTTTTTAATGCTGTCACCATTCTTTCAACAGATTTTCACCAGGTTTGGGTTCAGATGAAGCCAATGACAGTGCCATGTGCTTCAACACAGGATGGAATCAATTACTCTGGTTTCTTTTACATGATGAGCTGAATCCATCATTGACACGTTAGAATTTGCAACCAAATTTATAAAACTCTTTGATGTTACACAGCTTTTTTCCTGGTTGTTGTCTCACTTGATAGTTCCGTTATTCCTGGGAGGTAAACGAGCTGAGGGTCTCGGGCCTGCCTAGTGCTCTGTAAGGCTAGATTGGGTTCAGAGATAACTCAAGATTGAAATGTTAGCTCCTGGAGGGCAGGAATGTCTGGCTGTTTAGTTCATGTTGTGTCACCAGCACCCCGAACAGTGCTTGGCATAGGGAATGAAACTCAAATGTGGTGAATTTATTTAATAAAAGGAGCTAGAGGATGAGGTGATGGGCAATGGGATTATTAAATGATGTATATTTCTATTAGAGAATTAAAGACAAAAAATATCTGGGGATATTTAAATCTGAGATTGAGATCTGGCTGTTACTAATCTCTAACATCATTTGTTGTTGTTAGGTTGTTATTTAGTCGCTAAGTTGCGTCTGATTCTTTTGCGATCCCATGGACTGTAGCCCACCAGGCTCCTCCATGGGATTTTCCAGGCAAGAATACTGGAGTGGGTTGTCATTTCCTTCCCTGGGACATCTTCCTAGGGGATTGGACCTGCGTCTCCTGCACTGGCAAACAGATTCTTTACTGCTGGACCACCAAGGAAGCCAGTCCAAAATTACCCACCTATAAAATAAAATGTCTCAGTTCTAACATTCTATGCTGTATTAATTTTTCTACTGATATATTTTCTCCCAAAATTAAGATTTTTCCAAGATTGATATTTAGCATTTAAATATTTAAATCTTTTTACACCATCCTTAAGAGCTGTATTAGCACAGAGAAAGGTCCATGGGTCTGGCCCTCAAAGACATATTCTGTTCCCCACTCCCCTGCACAGCTCAGATACCTTGCCCTATATCCTTAAAGAGGGGAAAAAAGAAACAGAACATGATTGAGAGAGAAGACACTGGACAAATAAAAGCTCTCAACCTTGTCCTACAAAATGTAGACGATCAAGACATACGGTCTTACACATCATCCTCCAGCTAAGAATTTTCTTTTTTATTTTATTGAAGCATAGTTGATTTACAATGTTGTGTTAATTTCTTCTGTACAGCAAAGTAAAAAGAATGTGTGTGTGTATATAAATATTCTTTTTAATATTATTTTCTATTATGGTTTGCCGCAAGATGTTGAATATGGTTCTATTCTATACAGTAGGACCCTAACTCTTATCCATCCTGTATGTAATAGTTTGTGTCTGCTAATCCCAAACTCCCAATCCTTCCTTCCTCCACCTACCACTGACAACTGAAAGTCTGTTCTCTGTATTTGTGAGACTGTTTTAGTTTCATAGGTAAGTTCTTTTGTGTCATATTTTAGATTCCACATGTAAGTGATGTCATATGATATTTGTCTTTTTCTGTTTGATTTACTCCATTTAGTATGATAATCTCTAGATCCACGCATGTTTCTGCCAATGGCATAACTTCATTTCTTTTTGATGGCTGAATAATATTCTAGTGTGTGTGTGTGTGTGTGTGTGTGTGTGTGTGTGTGTGTGTTATACTGCATCTGCTTTGTCCATTCATTGATTTATTTAGGTTGTTTCCATGTCTTAGCTATTGTAAATTGCCCTGTTATGAACATAAGGGTGCATGTATCTTTTCAAATTATAGTTTTCTCTAGATCTATGCCCAGGAGTGGGATTGCTGTATCATATGGTAGTTACATTTTTAGTTTTTGAAGAATCTCCATGCTATTTTCCAGTGTCTGCAACACTTACATTCCCACCAACAGTGTACAGCTAAGAATTATTTAAAGCTCTGCTACTCTGAACACCTCTTTTAGATTAGGAGGTTCTTGAGAACAGTGATTCACCTTGTATATCTTTAGTCAGTATAAAAGAACTCCCAATCAGTGTAAAAGAATAGCTGAATATCTGTTAAATTAATAAATGTATAAATTGTTGAGGATGGTGTTGGAACTGCCGGTAAAGGAGTGGATACAGTAGAGGTAATAATGAAGCCTCCAGGGAACAGAGGAAGATAAAATACTGAAAGGCCTGTCAAAACCACAATGAGGTACCACTTTGCACCAGTCAGAATGGCTGCCATCCAAAAGTCTACAAGCAATAAATGCTGGAGAGGATGTGGAGAAAAGGGAACCCTCTTACACTGTTGGTGGGATTGCAAACTAGTACAGCCACTATGGAAAACAGTGTGGAGGTTCCTTAAAAAGCTGCAAATAGACCTGCCATATGACCCAGCAATCCCACTGCTGGGCATATACACCGAGGAAACCAGAATTGAAAGAGCCACGTGTACCCCAATGTTCATCGCTGCATTGTTTACAATAGCCAGGACATGGAAGCAATTCTACTCAGATGGACGAAACTGGAGCCCATTATCCAGAGTGAAGTAAGCCAGAAGCAAAAACAACAATACAGTATATTAACGCATATATATGGAATTTAGAAAGATGGTAACGAGAACTCAACATGCGAGACAGCAAAAGGAACGCAGATGTATAGAATAGACTCGTGGACTTTGTGGATGAGGGTAAGGGTGGGATGATATGGGAGAAGGGCATTGAAGCATGTTAATTGTCGTGTGTCTAATCAATCGCCAGCCCAGGATTGATGCTCGGGGCTGGTACAGCGAGATTTCCCGCAGGGGAGGGAGGAGGGAGGGGGGTTCCGGAGGGGAAGCATATGTAAACCCATGGTGATATCATGACAATGTATGGCAAAAACAATAAAAAAAAAAATACTGAAAGGCCTGGACTGTCTGAATTAGTGGTGCTGGTAAAGCCTGAAGTTTTTGGAGCAGCTGCCTCCAAAGATGAAGTGTCTAAAGTCTGTGAGGCCACCCCCCTCCAGGTGTGAAGACCTCAGGAGTGGGAGACTGTGGTAAATGGGCGACACATCTCCGTTTTGGAGGGAGGCTGCACACTGCTGTGTTCCTGCTGAGGGATGCTAGTATGGAGACGTCTCTAGACCTCACCATTGTTCAAAACACAGAGAGTTTAAAAAAACAATCTGCATTTTAAGCTTTGGCAGTGGTTTCTGATATTTTAAAATCATTACATGGCTCAAGAAACCCTCCCACTCCCAACCTGTTTACTAACAGATCTGCTGATTAGAGAGAGATGATATTTACTATGACATTTAGTGAAGGCATTAGGGATTTAGATGAAATTCTGAAACTGTGTTCAGATCAAAATTAAGTAATTCCTGTCCACTCTAGATTGGTATCACCATTGTAACACTCAGGAGTTTCCGACCCCATCATCCTTTGCTTTGCCAAGTGCCTCAGTGTCTGCCCTGGACTCTCCCCTCTGCCAGTTGATCTGAGCCTGTCCTTGTTATCTGAAGCTGCTCTTCGGTGCTCAGACTAGAGAAATGACTAAGTTGACATCCAGATTTCTGATTGGATGAGACAGCTTGATAGGGAAGTGTCACTTTAGAAAACTCTGTTTTGTGCCCCTTGGTGGACACTGAATGCTGCCTACCATGATAATAACACTGCAGGGCGTTGTCATACTGTCCCATTCCCCAGCCACCAAATGTGAGCCCCAAGGTTACATATGTCTCCTTCACTATCATGCCTCTGTTACCTGATGCCACTTTCTCAGCTCTGATGTCATGTTTTGTTGCTCTCTATAGACACAACCTCAGACATCCTCATCGAATACCATCCACACAGATGGAAATGTTGAAAACATGGGAGCAATTTTGTGAATCAGATGTGTCTTCCTACTGTAAGGAGGTGAAGGTAGAGTAGTCATGGTCAGCTTAAGCTTCTGCAGTCTCTTTCTAAGACCCAGACATTTTCTTTGTCCTCTTTTTATGACCTTAATTCACTAAAACCATGTTTTGACCAATACTTGTTCTAACGTTATCCGGATCCATTTCTTTTTTTAATGTTGAGCTCACAAGCTGTATTTCTATGGCGTCGTTATTTAGCAGTCCCGTAAGACGCGTATCTGGTCGTTCATAACAGGCTCGTTTATACATGGACCACATAAAATTTGCATTCTCACACCAGCGACTCATTTATTAACGGTAATAAATACACCCAGCAACAGGCCAAGCACACTTCAGAGGCTTGTAACTTGAGAATGGTCAGGGTAGATGTAAAATGCAATGTGTGTTTTTTTTTTTTTTTTCAATTAACTAGAAGGAAAAAGAAAACTTTCATCAGGACTATGAAGTGGAAAGGAAGAAAGAAAGAGAGGAGAAGGAGAATAAGGGAGATGAAGAAGACAAGAAGGAAGGAAGGAGGGAGAAACAGAGAAGGGAAGGGAGAAAGGAAAAGCAAGAGACTTTGTAATGATGCATTAATAGATTCAACAGGAATGCCTTTGCCCAGAAAGAAAGGTTAGTTCTACCATGAAGTTCAGAGAGAGGGAAGGAAAAGTAGGCACTGCTGATCTTTCCTTTTCTTAAAAAAAAAAAAAAAATTTAAAAGTCTGCTTATAATTGCATCAATATGATTCCTCTCTGCATAACATATTAGACTTTATAACTAAGTCAGCCTTGAACGTTTTATGACCACTCAGCATGCTCCCTAAGATGCAAAGAGGTTCGCCCACGGGTCAGAAAAGTATAGGAAACCTCAAGACTGTGGCAAAAGGTTAGACATACGCAATAAAAGGCAATCATTTCATGAATATTGGTGAGAATTAATAGTGCTTTATTTTGTGGCTCACCGAGGGAATGTGTGTTTGATGCTGTTCAGAAATACTTCCTGGTGGTTGTAATAGAAACCATGTGTGTGTCAGGACTTGGAGCAGAATTCATCCCAACGAGGGCCTGAGGCTCTACAGACTTCTCAGGCTTTCCCACGTCTTTTAAAAAATCTTCTATCCAGTGAAGTCCTCTAAAGTAAATGAGAATGAATCAACAAAAAGTAAATGAGTTCCGGGAAGAATTTTAAGCAGCAAGGCTCTTTCAGTTAACTTTTAATGGACCCTTCCTTCTTCTTGGACCCAGAGTCTTCTGTTTAATGCCTACTGCCCTCTCCACCTCCCCTTCAAGGACTCGTGGCAGTTGGATCTCACTTACATGTGGGCTCCAGAAGAGTTGAACTTACAGAAGCTGAGCATCGATCCGTCATTGCCTAGGGATGGGGGGCAGGGAACAGGGACACGCTGGGCAAAGGGTCCAAACTTTCTGTCACGAGTAAGTTCTGGGATCTAATGTAGAGCACAGTGACTACAGTGAACGCAAACCAGACACTGGAGGTTTACTGAGCGAGTAGATCTTTATGTTCTCTGCACACACATGATAGCTGTGTGACATGAAGGATTCCCTGAACGGTGGCCATCACTTTACACCGCATGTCGTTGTTTGTTGTTTAGTTGCTAAGTCGTGTCCAGCTCTCTGCAACCCCATGGACTGCAGCACGCCAGGCTTCACCGTCTTTCACTGTCTCCTGAAGTTTGCTCAGACTCATGTCCATTGAGTCGGTGATGCCATCCAACCATCTCATCCTCTGTCCTCCCCTTCTCCTGCCTTCAGTCTTTCCCAGCACCAGGATCTTTTCCTATGAGTTGGCCCTTTGCATCAGGTGGCCAAAGTATTGAAGCTTCAGTTTCAACATCAGTCCTTCCAATGAATATTCATGGTTGATTTCCTTTAAGATTGACTGGTCTCATCTTCTTACAGTCGAAGGGACTCTCAAGAGTCCCCTCCAGCACTACAGTTCGAAAGCATCAATTCTTTGGCACTCAGCCTTCTTTATGATCCAACTCTGACATCCATACATGACTACTGGAAAAAACATAACTTTGAATATATGGACCTTTGTCGGCAAAGTGATGTTTCTGCTTTTTCATATGCTGTCATAGCTTTCCTTCCAAGGAACAAGTGTCTTTGAATTTCATGACTCAGTCACTGTCCACAGTGATTTTGGAGCCCTTGAAGATAAATATGTCACTGTTTCCACTTTCCCTCTTGTATTTGCCATGAAGTGATGGGACTGGATTCCATGATCTTAGTTTTTTTGAATGTTGAGTTTTAAGCCAGCTTATTTTCACTCTCTTTCACCCTCATCCAAAGGCTCTTTAGTTCCACTATATATGTGTATTAAATCATTTCATACACATTAAAGATCACAGTGTACAACCTAAATAAATGCAAGTTTATGTTTCAATAAAGCTGGGAGGGGGAAAAGTAGACTAAGGACGAATGACAGTTGCAGTTTCATTGCCTGTATGATTCTTACATGAATATCTTATTCCACAATTGGGCAAAACTTGAGAAATTGGACTTGTGTCAAGTTTTGTGTCAGGCAGGAACTATACGTGTGTCTTCCCACTGCAGCATCTTCAGCGCTGGTTTTCTACCAAATATATAGAGACCCTTCATTACTATATATATTAGAATGATGGAAGGGAGGGTAGAGAGGAAGAAGGAAAAAAGCCTCCTTTTATAGGCTGTAGGGCTCCACATAATCCTTGCGTGTGTATGTGTGTGTGTGTGTATGTGTTGTGTGCACTCAGATGTGTCCAACTCTTTGTGACCCCATGGACTGTAGCCCACCAAGATTTGCTGCTCATGGAATTTTCCAGACAAGAACACTGGAGTAGGTTGCCATTGCCTGCTCCAGGGGATCTTCCCAACCCAGGGATCAAACCCAAGTTTCTGTGTCTCCTGCATTTGCAAATGGGTTCTTTATCACTGAGCCACCTGAATGCTCCCCAATTAGGCCCTGTTGTAGTAATGAGAACCTAGAATTGGTGTGTCATGGTTCCATGTGCTAGGACCCATGGTGTGTGGCCAGCACATTGCTGGTTATAATGAATTTTCTAAATATGTTTGGGGCAGTGAATGTACTGTGTCTCTCTAGTTCCCTATAATTAGTGTCTGGAAAATAGTAGATAGTCAACTATTTGTAGACTGAATGAATAGTAAATTGAAGGAAGTGTCTTTCTAATGTTACTGAAATATTCTAAAACTTTGTAAAACTTCCTCCTAGTAATGCTGGGATCTGCAGGAAACAATAGTCAACCAACTATGAGGCCACTCCTGAAACCTTTAAACTATTCCTTCACCCAGACAGCAGTCCAGTTATTCTTTTTTAATATATTTTTTTAATTTTAATTCTTATCAGTGTGTAGTTGATTTACAATATTGTGTTAGTTTCTGTTGCACAACAAATCAGTTATACATATGCATATATCTCCTCTTTTTAAGATTCTTTTCCCATACAGATCATTACAGAGTATTGAGTTCCCTGTGCTGTCCCTGATCCTTACTGGTTATCTATTTTATGCCTAGTAGTGTGTATATACCCTCATTGGTTACCTATTTTATACCTAGTAGTGTGTATCTATCAGTGTATATATATAAATTTCCTCATTTATTCCCTTCATTTCCCCATAAGATTGTGTTCTGTGTCTGTAAGTCTGTTTCTGTTTTGTAAATGAGTTTACTTGTGTCATTAGATACCGTGTGTGGCTCAGCTGGTAAAGAATCCACCTGCAGTGTGGGAGACCTTGGTCAGTCCCTGGGTTGGGAAGATCCCCTGGCGAAGGGAAATGGTACCCACTCCAATGTTCTGGCCTGGAGAATCCCATGGACAGGGAACCCTGGTGGGCTCCAGTCCATAGAGCTGCAAAGAGTCAGACACAGCTGAAGTGACTTAACATGCAGGCACACATCCTTTCTGTTGTTTAACAAGTGTCTAGCAAGGTAGGGAAAGGCTACCCACTCCGATATTCTGGCCTGGAGAATTCCATGGACTGTGTAGTGCGTGGAGTCACAAAGAGCTGGGCACGGCTAAGGACTTTCACTCATGTAAGTGATATTCCATGATACTGGTGTTTCTTTCTCTGACTTACTGCACTTAGTATGATAAATCTCTTGGTCTATCCATGTTGCTGCAAATGGCACTGTGTCTCCTTTTCATGGCCGAATAATATTCCGTTATGTTTCTGCACCGCCTCTTCTTCACCTGTGCATCTGTTGATGAACACTTTAGCTGCCCTGCCTTCCTTTATGCATCTCCATTATTCTCGGTGAATGCCCGGTTTGTAGCTGACAGTTCACAGCTTGAAGGGGAGTCATCAACTTTATCGTCAAAGTCCTTCCAGCATTTTTGTTCTCATTGACATACCCAATGACAAAGTTCAAAAGTTGGTAAAGTCTAGTCTGGCAGTACCAAGAGGTCTGAGAAGAGAGGTAGAAGCATGTCATCTCTGTTTCTAGGAAATCATTGGTCTAAAACCTAGGATAAGCCCAGAGTGGGCCTCCTTACCAAAGCAGGTTTCCCTGATGATGGCTGAAAAAAGGACATTTTTAAACCACCTCCAAGCAGGGAAAAAAGAGTGAAATGTACATTTATAGGTAGGTTGGGAAACTCCTTTTATTCTCTCATCTAGTTAACAGAGTTAAGGGAGATTTGTGTCCAAGACGGACCAGTGGGTATAGATCAGGCGGCCTTTCCCGAAGGAGAAGGTGAGGTAACTGTGTCATTTAAGAGGTTTAAGTTAATGCACAAACCTGCTGGCTTCTTTCCAGATACTCAGAGCCAGAGCTGCCTCCCTCAGGGAAATGTACTGTTTCTATGTGTTCATTGTTTGGGGCCTCTGTTTGTGTTCAGCTGTCAAAGTGACTTCAGTGAAGCTACTTCTACTACACCGTATGATTTGGTTTATCTACCAGAAGGATAAGACTTGACTGAACAGTTTTTTAAATTTATTTTTTCTAACACCTGCCAAACTGATAAAAAAAAATGGAAACTGTGAATCTCTGAAATATAAAATTTATTGTCATAGACTTGCATCCATAATTACTGAAGTAAATTACAAGCACATTACCAGGTTCAGCTATATTCCTGGGGCTTCAGAAGTTTTTTAGGTTCAGTATTTGTATTAGTCCTAAAATAACATTTGATAGAGACTTTTTCTTAAAATGACCTACAAATATGAATTCTAGAGGACAGTTTTAAATATGGTTGAATTATGAACATGCCTTAGTATTTTATGATACACTGGAAAATGGCTTGATCAACATTAATATTGATTAGACCTAACTGTTCAATAGCTTGGATAAATATGTGTTTCTTTTTGTTAGAAATCTATCATATCTGAGGCATAGGCCAACATGTTAGGTTTGTAAATCATGGAGGCTGCCCAGCCATTTAGACTCCAGACCAGAAAGAGGCTGTCATAAATCCACCGCTCCTGGGGGTGGGTGGGAAGTTAAGGGAAGAGGATTGGACACAGCACGGAAGAAGACTGCCATTTGCTGGTTTCCAAGCATCTCCTAGGAAATATCCAGGGGTAGGCCTATGTGCTCACAGACTTGTCTGGGATTTTTTCACATCCCTAATGAAAGAGGAGGAAAGAATCAGTATAGGCAGTCTACTGATCTATTCCTTAAGTGAATAGAGACTAACTACACACCAATCATAAACCAATTCTAGAACATATCTAGACTTTGGTATTCAGGAAGGCAGTATTTTCCAAACCAGGATACGCAAACCCTCCACTGGAATGTGGAAAAATATCATAATCTGTGTTATCATTTAGGCTGTATCCAAATATTAAGCTTCACTATAGCACATGGGTCAACAAGAGCATATGCATATTATTTATTAGTGAAAGTGAAGTCGCTCTGTCATGTCCGACTCTTTGCTACCCCATGGACTCTAGCCTACCAGGCTCCTCCAGCCACAAGATTTTCCAGGTAAGAATACTGGAATGGGGTGCCATTACCTTCTCCAGGAGATCTTCCCAACCCAGGGATTGAACCTGGGTCTCCCACATTGCAGGCAGATGCTTTACCATCTGAGCCATGGGCCACCAGGAAGTCCATACAAATTTTTAGTAAATACATATATATATCAGGGATGCACACTAAATTCTTCTTTTAACTGATGAGATGTGTTCCCAGCCATTGCTGTTCTGTCTTAGGAACACGTATTTCCTCAAACCCAGCAGGAAGAATACCTCATTAACTTATCTCATGCCCAGAGTCTGAACAGTTTCCGCTCCCCACCCCCCCAGGATTATTTGTGGTGCATCATCAGACCACGCTGGTCCCCAGAACCCCAATGCCGTGTGCGGCAAATGATAGCATTATTCTATGTTCTTCTCCATTTTGAAAGACTTCTGGAGGAATTTCAGCCTTGAGTTTTACTGATTACTTACTGAAAAGAGCCCTGGAGTTATTGCTACCCATTGGGTAATTAGGTAGTTCCAAGGAAAATAATAAAACTATTTTGTGCCTGGGAGATTAGAATGGCACACAGTGACTCATATTAGTCAGCTGAGTAATTATGTAATTACAGAAGAAGGGGAAGAAAACCCTTCAGATTGTTTTTCCTAAGAGGCACTTTTGGAAGCGTTCCAGCCCATCAGGTACTTATGTAATTAGGTCGGGGCACAATCCATAAGGAAAGGCTTGATGGGGGGAGGGTTCATTAAAAAAATGTTTATGTAAAAGAACCTTGTGGAAGAAGAAAAGGGAGTGTTTAAAAGACTCACATAGGCTCCACACCTACTAGACAGGACGCATAAACATGAAGGAAAATGGTGTTTCCTAGTAAGTGGGGGCTGTGTGTACGTGGATAGAATAGGATGAAGGGCTGTTTCAGAGCAATCCCAAGCATTTATGAAGCTTGTGCTGGGGGGGTCTCTTCCAGCCGGCCTTGTGTTTTCCCTACTCCTACAGATAAATAAACTGAGAGGCTCAAAGAATTTGAACTGAGGTCCTTTGGACTCCAACCCCTGCTCTTCCCACTGCACCATGCTGCTACCTACCAGCATTTCTGAACTGAATCTTGCAGGTTGTCCTGATTGCATAGATTAGCAGTATTATTGTTCATTTTATCACTTCACTTTGTGTGAATCTTGTCTACAGAGTGAAAAACCACTGGATTAAAAATCATTAACTTGGTCATCTGGGCCATCTAAATTACCAGTCTGTTTTTCCTACATGGTTCATCTGAATAAATCTACCTTGCAGAGTACTTTGTACAAAGCAGCACCATGACACCCTATATAGGATATACCGTTTAAATGCTTCCAAGTTTCCCATGTTAATGCATTTAGTAAAAAGAGAATGCTGATATTTTGAAGGAATGTATTATGATATCCAAGGACTTATTTCATTGTCCAAGGTTTGCTTGTGCATATTCACTAAAGTTCAAAAAATGTTTATAATAGTATCTACATTTTTGAGACTTTTTTTTTTCCTGAGACATTCTGCATGTGTTGATTAATCTTTTTGGTGGTAGAAAACTAGTGGATACTCTGGTGCAGAACACTAACTCTCAGATTTCTTTACTCTTTATCTGATTGTTTTGCTTTATCCAGTGATGCTCTTATAGTTTCAGGGAATCAAAATGATTTATCAGGAGAGAAAGAAGTTACATTCACTTCTCTCTTTAGTTCAGCAGTGATATAAGTGTCCATGGTACAGAAATAAAACCAGCTGATTTGGAGAAGTCCTCTGGGTCAGGCCTTGGTGAAGTAGCTCAAAATAAGCAGTAGGAGTCTTTAGAGGTGCCTGTAGAAGGACTGACATCCCAGGAACTGGAAGGAAGGAACCAGATTTGGAAGGGCAAGCTGCGGCTCATCAGAGACAAGATTTCTCTGCCAATTCTAGACATATTTTGTCTTCTTTCACTGCTGACTTGAGCATTTATGTTATTTGACCAAGAATTGTCAGTTCAATTGAGTTGCTTCTTCACGTCTGTCTCTTTGTGACCCCATGGACTATAGCATGTCAGGCTTCCTTGTCATTCACTGTCTGTCTCCTGGAGTTTGCTCAAACTCATGTCCATTGAGTTGGTGAATTGTTAAAGATCCACCAAATATTGATTTAGAGTTTCAGAAATTTCAGCGTTGACTTTGGAATATGGAACATGAATCCATTCTAGAAGTTTTCTTCTTGCTAATTTCCATCATTCTGGCCACTCATTTTCCGATTGAGATGCTTGTCATATAAAAGTTGGCAGATTTTCTGGGACAGGCTGTGAGGTTCCTAAAAGCAAGAAGGCATATCTGAACATTTAGCTCTGTGACATCTAATCTGTGCTTTTATGTAGTGTTGAGAGTTAAGGATATGATTTTAGCTCAGCATCTTCACAAGGATTGGACTTGGAGACATAAGTGGATGGTGGACTCCGGGTGATTTACTGTAGAATTAATGAACATTTCAGGTATTTGATAGGCACTGCCTAGTTTCCTGAATCTATTCATTTGATAAATATTTTTGCCACTGTGAATAAAAGATACAGTTCTCTCAAAGGCCTCAGAGTCTGGTAAAGGGAAGACATGTATTGAGGTAACTGATTGTGAGTGACGTGTGAGTAATAGAATCAAGCAAACAGGAAGAAGACACCACTAACTATTTGGGGAAGGAAAGCTTCATGGAGGAGAAAATACTCTGAATTTTCAAAGATAACTAGAGCTTTCTACCAGGTGAGGAAGGGAATTTCAGAAAGTTAGAAAAGTACATCGTGCTGTTGTGCTCAGTTGCTTAATCATGTCCAACTCCTTGCGACCCCATGAACTGCAAGGCTTCTCTGTCCATGGGATTTTCCAGGCAAGAATAGTGGAGTGGGTTGCCAATTCCTCCTCCGAGGGATCTTCCTGACCCAGGGATCGAGCCTGCATCTCTTGCCTGCATTGGCAGACAGATTCTTTACCATTGTGCCATCTGCAAAGCCCAAAGCAGGTGAGGGAGGTAATTTCAGAAAGGTGGAAAAGTGTATTTCAGGCTATAAGTGTGTCAAGTTCCTAGACTCAAGGAGTTTCATGTGACAACACTCAGATGGAATGATGGGCTGGCTGTGAAAGAATCAAACCTGGAGAGCTCTGCCCCCACTCCCTACAGACGGTGGCTGGGGAAGGTGTCTGGCAGTGGCATGCCCCCCACTGCAGGGTTAGACTTCTTTGGGCATGGGAGACATATTTCATTACCTTGACTACCAAAGTCATCTAAAATGGTCAGTATTTTACAGAAGGATCAGTCCCAAAAATCAGACCCTTGAGCTAATTTTTTAAAAAGTTTTTTGAAGTATAGTTGATTTACAATGTTGTGTTTCTGGTGTGCAACAAAGTGATTCAGTTATCTATATAATACATTTTTTCATATTCTCTTCCATTATAGTTTATCAGAGGATGTTGAATAGAGTTCCCTGTGCTATACAGCAGGATTTACTATTTATATACTCTCTATATAATAATTTAATCTACTTATCCCAAGCTTCCAATCCATTCTCTCTCTTCCCCCACCACCTTGGAAGCCACAAGCCTCTGTGTTCTTTATGTGTGGAACTCTTTCTGTTCCATAGATAGGTTCATATGTATTGTATGTTAGATTCCACATGTAAATGAGACCACAAGATATTTGTCTTTCTTTTTCTGACTTACTTTGCTTAGTGTGATAATCTCTAGGTGTATCCATGCTGTTGCAAATGGCATTATTTCATTCTTTTTTATGGCTGAGTAGTATTCTGTTACATATATGTACCACATCTTTATTCATCATCAATTGATATTTAAATTGTTTCCATGTCTTGACTATTGTATATAGTGCTTCTATGAGCATAGGAGTGGGTGTGTTTTTTCAAATTATAGTTTTGTCTAGGTATATGCTCAAGAGGAGGATTGCTGGATCATATGCAACTCTATTATTACTTTTCTTGCATAACCTAATACTGTTTTCCATAGTGGCTGCACCAGTTTACATTCCTGCCAAGAGTACAGGAGGATTCCCTTTTCCCCACACCCTCTTGAGCATTTGTTATTTGTCCTTTGAGCTGATGCTTTTTAAATGAAACTTTACTTCTCAAAAGACTTACGTTTTCAGAAATATTAAAAAGATGTCCTATGACACTTGGGTGAAGAGGTTTCTTTTTAGAGGAAAAGTACTACATACATTCAGTTCAAGAGGTCAAGTAGTTCTGTGTCCTTCCAACAAAACGGCAACGCCCTGCTCCTCCACTTTCCAGCAGTGATTCCTGCTGCTTTGCGGCAGCTGTTTTCAACTTTTCAGCAATCGTCTTTTACTGTCTTCTAACATTTCTAATCTGCTTGTTCATACTGTTTGTGATTGTTACATTGTAGAAATGATTTACTGTCATCCAATTACAGAAGATCAAAATTTAACTCTTTCATATTACACTCACTAGGTCTTCCCTGGTGGCTCAGACAGTAAAGAATCCGCCTCCTATGCAGGAGACCTAGATTCGATCCCTGGGTTGGGAAGGTTCCTAGAGAAGGAAATGGCAACCCACTCCAGTATTCTGGCCTAGAGAATTCCATGGACAGAGGAGCCTGGTGGGCTCCATGGGGTCGCAAAGAGTTGGACACAACTGAGCGACTAACACTGGATACATTGGATATTACACTCATGTGCTTGGATCCCACCCACATTTTCCAATATAGTTCTAGCACAATTTTAATTCATTGGATATTCAGTATTGTACATATAATTGTATGAACATTGCTCTTAGACAAAAATGCCATATTTTAGGTTAATGTTTCCTTCTGTAATATAAACTGACTTGGTTCTTGTGAGCATCCACTCCTGTTTAACTCAAGCTACAGTTTAATGTTCTAATTCTCTCTGGTCTGTAAAATTTTCCGTATGCTTTCCAGCTACTAAAATTTCGTTGATGTCTTTTATCTGCTGTCATCTCCTCTCTCTTTCTCTTTAACTTTGTGGGTTTATGCCTTTAGGGAGGAAGTGGAGATAAATGTGTATCTTTGATATGCTGTGTTTAAAAAAAGGTAGAGTAGGGCTTTCTAGGTAGGGCCACAGAAAAGGCAGAAGTAGAATTTTAAGTGAAAATGTTTAATCATTGCAAAGGAAAAGCAGGTGTTGAGATAGAGCAGAGTTTAAACTACTTGTCAGGAATATTAAGAAGTAAGAGAAAGTACATGTACAGAGGAGGAATTGAAAGGTATAATTGTCCTTGTGAACATTCTATTTGTAAGTGTAGGAGACGGAGTTTTTGCAGCAAGAAGACAGGTCTTAGCCTGAGGGTGATAAAGAAAGAAAAAAGGAAGCTTGAAAATACTTTCAAAGACCTGTCTAAAGATGCTTTATACCTAAAAAACAAAGTAGTTCCCAGCCTCTTTAAATCTTAAGTGCATAAAAAAGTGAGAAGCATGAGAGGAGAAGAGTATTTGTAAAATATCAGATCGTAAATGTTTGAATTAGTACAGGAAGAAAATTTTGTGCTAATAGAGCTTTGTTTTCTTGCTTATCTATTTAAAAATGAGACCACATACTCAATTCAATTGATATTTTTGAGGATACTACTATTAATTCACTAGGAACTTTGCATTGTCAAACAACAGTTATTTCAAAAAAATTATAGTTACGAAAAGACAATGAGGCAAAAGTACAAATAAGGTGACCTAATCCATGGAAGAGTACATAAGTGAGCTAAGAATTCACTCAGATGAGAAACAACTCTTATGCCTGAAGGAAGTAACATCTTAAAAAGATCCTGAAACATGGGGTTTTTCACGCAAAAAAATAGTGAGAAGTGTGTTCTCTGAGGAGGCAGGAAGTACAATGACATAAGGACATGGGAAGACCTGATGCCCTTGGAGGACACCAAATAGTGAACTTGGGCAAGAACCTTCAGGTCGGTGTTTGAGAGTTGATTAAGAGAGCTGAGATATATTAATGCCACGTTACAGAGGGCTTTTGTTAGAGTTTTTGAAGCATTATATCCACATTCGTTCACCTGTAAGTTTCAAACATTTTGAAACAGAGAAACAGGAATCGACACAGATTAAGTTACTGGAAGAATTGCCAGTCAAGCTAGCACTGGGGATATAGTTTGGAATAGGAAGCTAGTCAGGTTTTCTAAATTTTGCATATATTTGTCTACAGAGCATGCAGACAACCACAAACCTCTAGACGCCAGGGTGGAAGCAGTGGAAGACAGGGAACCAGGGGCCTCTCATAAAAGAAATCAGCCAAAGCTCACCTACATCTCAGGTAGACAATGATCTTTACCTTAGTCTTATCGGTCTTCGCAGAAGTGAATGTTCTCTTTAATGTTACACTCTCTTGGAGGAAGGACCAGACTGAAAGGAACATCCCTTCTATGGAAATCTGATATAGAGAATGAGTGTTATGTGTCTCCACCAACCACCAACAACCTTGACTGCAGGTGGTAGAAGTCATGTGGGCTTTGGCAGAGCATGGAGAGCTGCTACAAACCTTGGTGTAAGAGGCTACAGTAGAGCTGCTCTTCAGGAAGAAAACCAGGCAGCTATAGGCAAAATATTTCAGGAGAGAATGGATATAAAGGTAGGGCATGAAGATGGGCTGAAACTCCAGTATTTTGGCCACCTGATGTGAAGAACTGACTCATTGGGAAAGACCTTGATGCTAGGAAAGATTGAAGGCGGGAGGAGAAGGGGACAACAGAGGATGAGATGGTTGGATGGCATCACCAACTTGATGGACGTGAGTTTGAGCAAGCTCCAGGAGATGGTGAAGGACAGGGAAGCCTGGCATGCTGCAGTCCATGGGGTGACAAAGACTCAGACATGACTGAGCGACTGAACTGAACTGATGAAGATGGGATGCTATGATTGCAGGAGTAAGGGGAAGGAAAAAATTCTAAAGCTGGCTTATGAACAGTGGGTGTGGACGGATGGAACAAACATGAGGAAAGGGATGAAAAACACTCTAGGACAACTGGGAGATAGGAGAAAAGGTCAGTGATTCAAATCCAGATAATTTAGATTAATGATAATTCCACTCACAAAACTGGAGAAGTGATTAGATGCAGAAACTGGACAGCAATGAGTTGTTTGTGGACATAATGAGTCTGAGTTATCAAACCATTGGAAATGTCCAAGAACATCAGGTCCAAAAGAGAGGGCCTGCAATGAAAATTAGGGAATCACTAAATCCTCTGTTTAACACAACTGACCCCTCCCCTCAAGTTTAAAACTTTACAACTAAAGAA